>CAWUDS030001554.1:12500-32500 GCA_963859935.3 Lathyrus sativus
ATTGCAGAATAATTCGTGTTCATTTACAGAACAAATGTCTTTCACATCAAACTATAGCAACGAAAAAACTATACTACTTGTATGCCAGTTCCCAAAAAACGCACTTCTATATCAAAAAAAAAAATTCGTAAGAATTTTTGGAAAAAAAAAGGATATACGGCAGCATTGAAAGCCTTTTCATTAGCTGAATCTATTTTTACAGATAACTCAAAAAGTTTTCAAATAAAAATGTTGGACTGGAATACTATGAATTAGCTCTATTCAAAGAGTATTGTTTAATAGTAATTTTATACTAATTAATACTATTATGGAAGAGTAAACATCTATTTAGAATATATTAAATATTATTCTAGAATATATTCTATATTCTAATCATAATAGATATCTTTTCAACATAGGTCATCGAAAGGATCTCAAAGACCCACCAAAGCACGAAAGCCGGGATTTTTCACAAAATAGATTCCTATTCAAAGAGAGCATAACCGCATGGATAAGCTCACACTAACCCGTCAATTTAAGATCCAATTCGGTATTTTCTTTGGGAAATATTGGGAAGGAATTGGAATGTAATAATATGGATTCATACAAAAAAAAGGTTTTCTATTGATTGAAACAGTTGATTAGAAGATCATAATTGGATCCACATATGTTTGGTAAAAGTAAAAAGAATAATTTTCTCCTTTGAGAATAAAAAAACGAAAGTGTTCAATTCAAACATGAAAACGTGGCTGACTTCATTCGTTCTCGTTATTTTGTTGGGTTTGGGGGAAGAAGTGGAGATTATCGAACGAGGATAAAGGATCTAATTACGTCGAAAGAATTGAACGAGGAGCCGTATGCGGTGAAAATCTCATGTACGGTTCTGTAGAGTGGCAGTAAGGATGACTTATCTGTCAACTTTGACACTATTAACCCGAAAAAACCAAACTCTGCGTTACGTAAAGTTGCCAGAGTACGCTTAACCTCAGGATTTGTAATTACTGCTTATATACCTGGTATTGCCCATAATTTACAAGAACATTCTGTAGTCTTAGTAAGAGGGGGAAGGGTTAAGGATTTACCTGGTGTGAGATATCACATTGTTCGAGGACCCCTAGATGCTGGCGGAGTAAGGGATCGTCAACAAGGGCGTTCAAAATATGGAGCCAAAAAGCCAAAATAAATTATTATTTTAGCCCCATAAGTTAAGTTATAAAAAAATGGATTATTAAGCTCATGTCACGACGAGGTACTGCAGAAAAGAAAATCGAAAAATCCGATCCAATTTATCGTAATCGAGTAGTTAACAGGTTGATTAACCATATTATGAAACACGGAAAAAAATTATTGGCTTATCGAATTTTCTATCGAGCTATGAAAAGGATTCAACAAAAGACAGAAAAAAATCCACTATCCGTTTTACGTGAAGCAATACTTCAGGTAACTCCCAAGATAGTAGTAAAAGCGAGACGCGTGAGCGGATCGACTCATCAAGTTCCCATTGAAATAAAAAAGCCACAAGGAAGAGCACTTGCCATTCGTTGGTTAGTAGCGGCATCCCGAAAACGTCCGGGTCGAAATATGGCTTTCAAATTCAGTTCCGAATTAGTGGATGCTGTCAAGGGGCGTGGTGATGCCATACGCAAAAAGGAAGAGATTCAGAAAATGGCGGAAGCAAATAGAACTCGTGCACCTTTTCGTTAATCCATGAACAGGATCTATGGTCCATATACACACATGGACCTAAGGATCCATACATCAAAGGGTATTTTTTTGGAGATTCCATGTACTAATTCATGATTTGACATGTACAGAATGAAAATCTCATTCTCGAGTCTACGAGAATTTTTATGAAAGCCTTTCATTTGCTTATTTTCGATGGAAGTTTTCTTTTTCCGGAATTGATTCTAATTTTGGGCCTAATTCTTCTTCTGATGATCGATTCCACTTCGGATCAAAAAGAGATATCTTGGTTCTATTTTTTCTCTTCAACAAGTTTAGTAATGAGCATAATGGCGCTGTTGTTCCGATGGAGAGAAGAACCCATGATTCGTTTTTCGGGAAATTTCCAAACAAACAATTTTAACGAAATCTTTCAATTTCTTATTTTACTATCTTCAACTCTATGTATTCCTCTATCCGTAAAGTACATTGAATGTACAGAAATGGCTATAACAGAGTTTCTGTTATTTATATTAACCGCTACTCTAGGAGGAATGTTTTTATGCAGCGCTAACGATTTAATAACTATCTTTGTAGCTCTAGAATGTTTCAGTTTATGCTCCTATCTACTATCTGGATATACCAAGAAAGATGTAAGGTCTAATGAGGCTACTATGAAATATTTACTCATGGGTGGGGCAAGCTCTTCTATTCTGGTTCATGGTTTTTCTTGGCTATATGGTTCATCCGGGGGAGAAATGGAGCTTCAAGAAATAGTAAATGGTCTTATCAATACACAAATGTATAACTCTCCGGGAATTTCAATTGCGCTTATATTCATCACTGTAGGAATTGGGTTCAAGCTTTCCCCAGCCCCTTCTCATCAATGGACTCCTGACGTATATGAAGGAGTGTGGTTCGTTCGAGAAATTCCGACCGACTTCTCTATTTCTTTCTGAGATGTTTGGATTTTTCAAAACTCTATGGACATGCAGAAGAGATATGCTATTCCCACTCGGACCAAGACATAACTTTACTTGTTAAAATAACAATTAAGGTGAAGCAGAGTCAGGAACAACGAATCCCTTTATGAGAAAAAGATTCTTTTTGCAAGTTGGTTATTAGGGGTAGTTCCTACAAAGAATCATACTAAATGACGTATACAATACTTGAATTGTCGATGTAGATGCTACATAGTTGGTTCTCATCCTTCAGAGACTACGAGTATAATAGGAACATCCGTCAACAAAAGGATCACCCTAAGATGATCATCTCGTGGCTATTGAGAACGAATTAAATCAGATGGTTCTATTTCTCAATCTTTTTTTTCGACCTAGGTTCTGTAGGAGCAACTCATAAAGATTGAGAAAAATCCGTCATTCACAACCACTGATGAAGGATTCCTCGAAAAGTTCAGGATTACGAATCCTTTTTTGTTTGATGAAAAGTCCAAATACAATGGATTCGGTCTTATACATACGCGAGGAAGGAAATACTAAAAGAAAGAAGAAACAATCTTCTTCTTTCTTTTATCACTTAGGAGCCGTCCGAGATGAAAGTCTCATGCACGGTTTTGAATGAGAGAAAGAAGTGAGGAATCCTCTTTTCGACTCTGCCTCTCCCACTCCAGTCGTTGCTTTTCTTTCTGTTACT
Organism: Lathyrus sativus; assembly: GCA_963859935.3. Lineage (NCBI taxonomy): Eukaryota > Viridiplantae > Streptophyta > Magnoliopsida > Fabales > Fabaceae > Lathyrus > Lathyrus sativus. The sequence continues at coordinate 15,795 of CAWUDS030001554.1, forward strand.
TCGAAAGTAGCTGCTTCAGCTTCAGCCACTCGAATTTTGGATATTTCTTTTTATTTCTCATCAAACCAATGGCATCTTCTTCTAGAAATCCTAGCTATTCTTAGCATGGTATTAGGGAATCTCATTGCTATTACGCAAACAAGCATGAAACGTATGCTTGCCTATTCGTCCATAGGTCAAATCGGATATGTAATTATTGGAATAATTGTTGGAGACTCAAATGGTGGATATGCAAGCATGATAACTTATATGTTGTTCTATATCTCCATGAATCTAGGAACTTTTGCTTGCATTGTGTTATTTAGTCTACGTACCGGAACTGATAACATTCGAGATTATGCAGGATTATACACGAAAGATCCTTTTTTGGCTCTCTCTTTAGCCCTATGTCTCTTATCCTTAGCAGGTCTTCCTCCACTAGCTGGTTTTTTCGGAAAACTTTCTTTATTCTGGTGTGGATGGCAAGCAGGCCGATATTTCTTGGTTTCAATAGGACTTCTTACAAGCGTTGTTTCGATCTACTATTATCTAAAAATAATTAAGTTATTAATGACTGGACGAAACCAAGAAATAACTCCTCACGTGCGAAATTATAGAAGATCTCCTGTAACATCAAATAATTCCATTGAAGTGAGTATGATTTTATGTGTGATAGCATCTACTATACTAGGAATATCAATGAACCCCATTATTAAAATGGCTCAGGATACTCTTTTTTAGCTTCTACAATTGATTGACCTCTTATATTACTAACTGAAATGAAAGAATTAGTGGATCTGTTCCACCAAAAATGGGAATGGGCTAAGGTTATGAACTTATAATTTATATATAATCTGATGAGCGAATCAATTCCATGATTCTAAGTTCATTCCATTTCGGATTAAAATGGAATAAGGAAGTTTTGTTTTTTACATATCTATCATTATTTGTGACCTTATATCAACCCTGATTACTCCTTTTAGCTTCGATTGAATCGAGAAATGAAATAGGTTTGATTGTCCCTTTCTTTATTTTGTTTGTAAATAAAAGAATATAAAATAAAAAGACATAGAATAATCAGAATTTTATTAAAAAAGTAAAGAAAACGCAAAATTAGAAAACCTATAGTAACATATAATAGTAACATATGAAACATCGAAATCACAATTCTAGATTAAAGAAAGAAACTTCAAAGTAAATGGATAAATGGAAGACATTTTTAATAGTAACATATAATAGTAACATATAAAATAATAAAAAAATATAAAATAAACATCGAAATAACAATTGTAAATAAAAACAAACTTAAAAGGGGGATAACTATGACTTTTAACTTTTTTATACGAAATTCCTTAGTGGGTTTCTGCCTTAGGATACTGAATTCAACCGTTGTGATCGGACTCTATTATGGATTTCTTACTACAGCCTGCATAGGACCGTCTTATCTCTTCCTTATTCGAGCCCGGGTTATGGAAAAAGGTTCCGAGACGGAAATAGCAGCAACAAGCGGGTTTCTTACGGGACGCGTCATGATGTTCATATCGATCTATTATGCGCCTTTGCATTTGGCATTGAATCGACCTCATACACTAACATTCTTAACTCTGCCGTATCTTTTCTGTAATTATGTCTATCAAAATAACAAACATTACTATTCGGACGATTGGGGTTGGGCATACTACCCGGAGGATTCTGGAGACAACAATCCAAATTCAATACGTAATTTTAGGACTTACAAAGTATTCTTTAACAATCTTTTTTTTCAATTATTAAACCCCCTTCTTTTCCCAAGTTCAATCTTAATAAGATTAATGAACATTTATCTGTTTCGATCCAACAATAAATTGTTATTCTTAACAAGTAGTTTTGTTGGGTGGGTAATTGGTCACATCTTTTTAATGCAATGTGTTGGATTGGTATTAGTCTGGTTCAAGAAAAAAAATTCGATCAAATCTAAGATAACGATGAGATTTGATAAATACATTCTCCTACAATTACGAAATTATGCGGGGCAAATATTTGCCGTTTTCGCCTTTGCAATTTTTGCGCACTATTCAGGCAGAGCAATGATCCCTTATTTTTATGGTGAGGAAATGGAAGGCTACGACGAGAGGTACTCGGAGGAAATCCAAGCTGCAATAGATGCGGAAAGGGAAGAAAATAACGAAGAAGATCTGATGGTTTATTTTTCCGAGAATGAGAAGACTTCCAACAACACGAATATTCAGAAAAAGACAAAAATTGTCCCCCCGGTGGCGGAAAGAGGTCTTGTAAATATTCTTTTCGATTTTCAAAGATGGACTAGGCCTTTGCGATATAAAAAAATGATCACTTCGAGCGGGTTGTAAGAGATGAAAATTCACAATTTTTTTTTCAAACATGTCAAAGTGATGGAAAAAAACGAATATCTTTCACGTATCCACCTCATTTATCTACTTTTCTGAACATCATGGAAAAAAAAATGGATCTCTTCAGAACAGAGAAAACCTCCAATAATGAGAATGAATTGTATAATTCTTGGATCTCCCGTAATAAAGAAAAAAAAAATCAACTAAGCAAGGAATTATTTCAAAGGGCAAAAATTCTAGATAAGAAAGTTAAGAAAGGTAAGAAATTTAATCTTGTGGATGTATTAGAAACTCGAGTTCGATTATCGGATGATAGGGGTCGAAAAAAATACTTACCTAAAATATATGATCCTTTCTTGAATGGACCCGCTCGTGGAGAAATCCAAAAAAGCGTTTCTAAAAAGAAAACTTTTGACTCAAACTCCATATTGATAAATAGGATTCATGGTCTCCTTCTTTGTATGAATACCAATTCTCCAGAATTGGAACAGAAAATAGATAAATTGGATAGAAAATTAGTATTCACTGAAATGGGTTTTTATTTTAAAATAATGAGTAAATTTTCGGAAAAATCAGTATCCAATTTTCATTTTGACGGACTTTCTTCAGTTCCAGAACATGAACAAGTAAAAATCTATTCCAAAGAAAAAAAAATAAAAAGAAACTTCTTATTTGATGCAATTCGGACTAATCCTTTCAATCATAAAACAATTTTTAATAGAAAACTATGTAGTGAAATCAAGGAAATAAGTAAAGAAGTTCCTCGATGGAACTACGAATTACTGGACGAGACGGAGTACATGCTGGAACCGGGCTATAAACAAGAACATCATATTCGTTCCCCAAACGCTGAATATGTAGTTATTTTTAATATGGAATCAAGCTCATTGGGTCCTCGTATTCAAAATAATTCTTTTGCGCATCAATATAAGGAGGCAGAGGACCGCCGTAACGAATTCTCTGTAGCTTGTTATGTACCCGGCGCAGATTTTAACAGAGATCTTATTCGAGGATCTTGGCGCCCTCAAAGGCGTAAAACAGTTATTTCGAGACTCTTTCAAGCAAATGGGAATGTCCATTCCCCCCTTTTTTTGGATATGATCAACAAAAGCAATTCCTTTTTGTTTGATGTTTTGGAGGACATGTGGGACTATTTGACCCTATATTTCAGGAAACCCGATCCTGATAATGTATCATTTTTGAGGTTAAAAAAGGCAAAAAAAGAGAACGAGCAAAGAATGAGAATGGAACAGGACGCCGAAGACGAGGCTGTTGAGACACTTCGAAGAGTCGAAGAAGCCTGGGAGAGCATTCTATATGGTCTAGTAATCAGAAATTTCGTATTGTTATTTATGTCCAGGTTTCGAAAATATATTCTATTACCGTCGTTGATAATAACGAAAAATATCATTCGTATATTATTATTTCAAGATCCAGAATGGTCAGAAGATTTTGGGGATTGGCAAAAAGAAACCCATATTAACTGCACCTATCGGGGCACTCCAGTATATAACAACGCATTGCCATACAACTGGCTCGACGCCGGTCTTCAGATAAGGGTCTTATTCCCTTTTGTTCTGAAAGCTTGGCACGAGAAACCTAAGGTACTATCTACTGAAAAAAAACAATACAGTGAAAAAATATCCGCTGGAGATGAAAAAAGAATCTCTGCAACCCACTTATGGTTTTTAACAGCTTTTGGAACAGTACTCGAATCGTACCCTCAGGTGCATGTACCAAACCCATTTGCATTTTTGGGTCCCATTTTAAAACAAATAACAAAAAAATTGAAAAAAGATTTGAAAAAATGTTTGAAAAAATGGGAGAATGAAGCAAAAGAAGAGTCTCGAATCCTGTTAAAAGAATTCAACGAAATAGAAATTGAAAAAAATTCACCAATCAGTACGAGTAATGCAACTATTAGTCCATCCACATCCACATCCACAGAAAGAAGGATAAAAATCACAGAAAGAAGGATAAATCGTTTAAATGCGAAAAGAAATCAAATCTTAAAAGAAATGGAAAAATTGAGAAAAGAAAGGGTTATAACTAATCCTACAACATTAGAATTACTCAAAAATAGTTGGAAAATATTCAAAAGAAGAAACGTTCGATTAATCCGTAAATCCTATTGTTTTTTCCAAATTTTCATGGAAAGGCTATACACGCATATCGATAACATGGATATCTTTAATATTAACTATATTATAGGATTGACTATTCAATATGTAGAACATTTCCTTACTTCGAGCATTGTACAACGTTCTCTTAATTTTATTAATAATTCTATTAAATTAACTCGTGATTTATTGGAATCAACAAAGAAATTTGTAAAAAAATTCATTTACACGAAAAAAAAAAATGAAGAATATATTGATAGAATAAATCAAAGTATAATTCCATTTATGTCGGTTGTAGACAAACAAAAACGTCGGAATAGGACGGATATGTATTCACAGAATTCTTGTGATGTATCTTCTTTGTCACAAGCCTATGTATTGTTTCAATTATCACAAATGCAAGTTTGTAATGGATATAAATATAGGTTAAGATCTATTTTTGAATCACCTGGAAAATCTTTTTTTCTTCCGAATGAAATAAAGGATTATTTTTTAAAAATACAAGGAGAAAGATTCAATTCCAAATTAAGCCATAAGAACCGTCCCGATTCTATAATGAATCAATGGACAAATTGGTTAAAGATTCATTATCAATATGCTTTACCTGAGAGCACATGGTCGAGATTAGCACCACAAAAGTGGAGGAATACAATCCATGAACATCGCGTGGCTCAAAATAAAGATTTACTTGACTATGATTCATCGGAAAAAACTCAATTAATTGTTTCCAAAAAACGAAAAGTAGACTTATTAGAAGAAGTAGACTTATTAGAACAAGTAGACTTATTAAAAAATAAAAAAAAAATAAAAAAACAATATGGATATGATCTTTTTGCCTATCAATATCTAAATTATGTAGATAAGAATCAACCTTCTATTTATAGATATACATCACCTAGTTATAACACACCTAAAAATATAAAAGAAGTATTTGATCTAATGGGCGATAGCTTTATCCAAAATTATATAGCGGAAGATGATGAAAATAAGCCGGATAGAAAGTATTTTCGTTGGAGAGAAAGAAGGATGGGAATGAATGAAAAAAGAAGGAGAAGGACCAAAATAAGAAGGATAGCAATGAATGGAAAAAGAAAAAAGAATTCCATAACGAATGACAAATTATTGACTCCGAGTTTTGGTTTTTTGTCAAAATCAAAAATAGATGCATATAAGAAGAATCCGTGGATCTTACCACTAAATTTCTTGTTTATGCCGTTTTATAGTCAGAAGAACATTACTGATCAACTGGAATTACAGTTAGAAAAGAACGAATACGCGATTCACAGCAATCTAAAATCATATCTCGAAAGGTATTATAAGCCCAAGCATCGTTATAATGCAAATAGCCCTAAATACAGGAAGGATATGGCTGCAGAACAGAATTTCTTAATAGATAGATATGTGGGTTATTATTTACGCTGTGCGGAGTTTACGTACTACGGCGACAGCTACGCGAACATTGTCGGCGTACTAAATCTCCTGAAGCAAACGAAACAACCAAAACAAATTTTGTTGTCTACTATAAGGAGGGGAGAACTAGATCTGGAAACTTTTGTGCGTATAGTCAGTGATGATCCTTGTTTTTTTTACAGCAGGGATATTGAGGAAGTGCAGGACAACCTAGTTTTTTGTTTAGAACCCATTCGTTGTTCTTACAAAAAAAACTACGAACAATCATTTCTATATCAAACCATAAGCGTATCATTGAAGCACAAACGCCAAATTATAAATAAAGATAAAAATCATTATGATTTACTTGTTCCTGAAAATATTTTCTCCCCTAGACGCCGTAGAGAATTGCGAATTCTAACTTGTTTGAACCATAGGAAGAATCGGAAGACGATGGATAGAAACACAATAACTGATAAAGAAAAAACGAATTCTTCTGAAGTTTTGACTAAAAAGAAAGATCTTGATAGCGATACAAAAAAACTAAGGAATTTAAAATTCTTTCTTTGGCCAAATTATCGATTCGAAGATTTAGCTTGTATGAACCGCTATTGGTTTGATACACATAATGGAAGCCGTTTCAGTATATTGAGAATACGTATGTATCCTCGCCTCGATTGAAAATCTAGATTTTTGTTCTATTTATCCTAATATTTCTCGTAACATATCTATCTGATATGTGAACAATATTTATAGATAAATAAAATAAACGTCCACACACATTGTGGGAGTCATACGAATTCAATTTCTCAATGATGTCTCCATAAATCCATCGAAAAATGAATAAAATCTATTGTCTTATTTTTGTCTTTAAAATACAAGACAATAGATTTTATTCATTTTATGAATCCATAAATATAGTATTTATTATCTATTTGAATTACATTCCTTAATAATGAATTAATTTGAAAAAAAAAAAAGAAATTCAGAATTGTTAAATAAATGAAGAGAAAATTTTTTATAAAAAATTAAAAATAAGTGTAATTACTATTACTGATCAATAAAAATATCTACCAAAAAGGAGGGGGGGGAAGCTTTCATTTTATGATCAAAAATCCAGTTATACCTGTTATTTCAAAAAAAAAAAAAGAAGAAGAAAACCCGGGATCGGTTGAATTTCAAGTATTCATCTTAACTAATAAGATACGAAGACTTACTTCACATTTTGAATTACATCCAAAGGACTATTTATCTCAAAGAGGTTTACGTATAATTCTGGGAAAACGACAACGACTATTGTCGTATTTGTCAAAGAAAAACAAAATACGTTATCAAAATTTAATAAATCGGTTGGGTATTCGGGATTCATTCACAAATTAGCTAATTTCAAGAATCATTTTCAATTATTCGATTTATTAGATACTGAATTTTGATTAACTTTTTTTTGAACGATTCATGGAAGAATGAATCGAGGAAAAACCTATGAATGTCCCAGCTACAAGAAAAGACCTCATGATAGTAAATATGGGGCCTCAACACCCATCGATGCATGGTGTTCTGCGACTTATTGTTACTCTGGATGGTGAAGATGTTATTGATTGTGAGCCAATATTGGGTTATTTACACAGAGGTATGGAAAAAATAGCGGAAAACCGAACAATTATACAATATCTGCCTTATGTAACACGTTGGGATTATTTAGCTACTATGTTCACAGAAGCAATAACTGTAAATGGACCGGAACAATTGGGAAATATTCAAGTACCTAAAAGAGCCAGCTATATAAGAGTAATTATGTTGGAGTTAAGTCGTATAGCTTCTCATCTACTATGGCTGGGACCTTTTATGGCAGATATTGGTGCACAAACCCCTTTTTTCTATATTTTTAGAGAAAGAGAATTAATATATGATCTATTCGAAGCTGCCACAGGTATGAGAATGATGCATAATTTTTTTCGTATTGGGGGAGTAGCGGCTGATCTACCTTATGGTTGGATCGATAAATGTTTGGATTTCTGCAATTATTTTTTAACAAGGGTTATTGAATATCAAAAACTTATTACGCGAAATCCAATTTTTTTAGAACGGGTTGAAGGAGTGGGTGTTGTTGGTAGAGAGGAAGTTATAAATTGGGGGTTATCAGGACCGATGCTTCGGGCTTCCGGAATACAATGGGATCTACGTGAAGTTGATAATTATGAGTGTTACGAGGAATTGGATTGGGAAGTTCAATGGCAAAAAGAAGGAGATTCATTAGCTCGTTATTTAGTTCGAATTGGTGAAATGGTGGAATCCATAAAAATAATTCAACAGGCTTTGGAAGGAATTCCAGGGGGGCCTTATGAAAATTTTGAAATTCGCTGCTTTGATAGAGAAAAGGAGCCAGAATGGAATGATTTTGAATATCGATTCATTGGTAAAAAACCGTCTCCTACTTTTGAATTGCCGAAACAAGAACTTTATGTGAGAATTGAGGCCCCCAAGGGAGAATTAGGAATTTTTCTAATAGGAGATCAGAATGGTTTTCCTTGGAGATGGAAAATTCGTCCACCCGGTTTTATCAATTTGCAAATTCTTCCTCAATTAGTTAAAAGAATGAAATTGGCTGATATTATGACAATACTAGGTAGCATAGATATCATTATGGGAGAAGTTGATCGTTGAAATGATAATTGATACAACGGAAGTCCAAGATATAAACTCCTTTTCCGGATTGGAATCTTTCAAAGAGGTCTATGGAATTCTATGGATACTTTTACCAATTTTGATTCTTGTCTTGGGAATTACAATAAGTGTACTAGCAATTGTATGGTTAGAAAGAGAAATATCTGCAGGGGTACAACAGCGTATTGGACCTGAATATGCTGGTCCTTTTGGAATGCTTCAAGCTCTAGCAGACGGAACAAAACTACTATTCAAAGAGAATCTTATTCCATCTAGGGGAGATATTCATTTATTCAGTATTGGACCATCCATATCAGTCATATCCATTCTAATAAGTTATTCAGTAATTCCGTTTGGCTATAATTTTGTTTTATCTGATTTCAATATGGGTGTTTTTTTATGGATTGCTATTTCGAGTATTGCTCCCATTGGACTTCTTATGTCAGGATATGGCTCAAATAATAAATATTCCTTTTTGGGTGGTCTACGAGCTGCTGCTCAATCGATTAGTTATGAAATACCATTAACTCTATGTGTCTTATCAATATCTCTACGTGCGATTCGTTGAAACCGAAAAAGCTATTCGATGCTATTCTATTGCTATACTCCTCTCTTTATAGTACTATATTTCTATATAGTACTATAATTTCTGTATAGTACTATATAGCGAATAAATTGAATAGAAACCTTCATTATCTTTATTTTCTTTTTCAAAATTCTGATTGAAGAACTAAATTAGATAGTTATATGAGTGAAATAAAACAGCTTATATTGAATCTAATTTCAGAATACTAGATTCCTGCTAGTTAATAGATAGTATGATGATTTTATAAGGGCAGTCAAAATATTGAGTCTCATTTTCTATGTATAAGAATGAAATAAAATTATAAACAGAAGAGGACATTTAACCCAAGATTGGATAATTTGTCATCCTGTTTTGAAGCGGTCTCAAAAGACCAACCTTATTGAGTTTTAGTTACCATTTTTATGAATTATCATAGATATATAAAAATAAATAAGGGGGGTTAATAAAAAAGACTGGATGGTTAGAAACACCAAGATACACAAAGGATTAGTAACACAGATTTTGTAAATTATCCAAAAGAAAATTTACGCAGAATATAAAAAGAATACTAATTGGGGGCTTTAAGTTGGTAGAAAAAAGAAAGCAGTACTCCCCACAACTCCGATCCAGAGTATGCTTCCATTCAATCACTAAATAAATTACTATCAGGAACGAAAAAATCCTTTCCAATTTTTGGAGGTCCCTTTTTCATTTCATAGCACAAAAAAGAAGAATAGGAACGAAAAAAAAATAAGAAATCAAAAACGAAAAATAGATTTCTCTTTCGTTTTTGATTTCTTATATCCATATTCATGGAGATAAAATTCACATCATAATTAAGAAACGGATGTGTAATTATTTTTCGTCATTCAAAATCATGAGGGTTATTGAGAATTATAAAAGAGTATTTTATTGAAGAATTCAGTTATTACTCAACAAATTTGTATTTTCTTAGGGATGAGATCAATTCAGAAGTGCTTTAATTGGATCTTTTATGAAAATCGATTTCTCTTTCTTATTTCTAGAACAGACAGAATTGAATTGGTCTAATTCAGAACCGTTCGATAGATTTTAATCTTCTATATCTTAGGGATATATCAAGAGATAAATAATCGACCCGGTCCTTAGATTTACTTAAGGCTTTCCAGGAGCCGTATGAGGTGAAAATCTCATGTACGGTTCTGTAATAGAGATGGGAACAGGAATGTTATCACCGACTAGGATTATCTAACAGTTTAAGTACAATTGATATAGTTGATGCGCAATCAAAATATGGTTTTTGGGGTTGGAATTTGTGGCGTCAACCTATGGGTTTCATCGTTTTTATAATTTCTTCGCTAGCAGAATGTGAAAGATTACCTTTTGATTTACCAGAAGCAGAAGAAGAATTAGTAGCTGGTTATCAAACAGAATATTCAGGTATTCGATTTGGTTTATTTTACGTTGCTTCCTATTTAAACCTTTTCATTTCTTCATTATTTGTAACAGTTCTTTACTTGGGCGGTTCCAATATTTCTATTCCATACATATTTGTTTCTGAATTTTTTGAAATAAATAAAACATACGGAGTTTTTGGAACTACAATTGATCTCTTTATTACATTAGCTAAAAGCTATTTTTTCTTATTCGTTTCTATCATAACAAGATGGTCTTTGCCTAGGCTAAGAATGGATCAATTATTAAATCTTGGATGGAAATTTCTTTTACCGATTTCTCTCGGTAATCTATTATTAACAACTTCATCTCAATTGTTTTCGCTGTAAAAGATGTTCTATATTCATTACTTGTCTCAAATAAGAGAAAGAAATCAAAAAAAACTATACTATTCATAGATATTTACAATATGTTCCTTATGGTAACTGGGTTCATGAATTATGGTCAACAAACAGTACGAGCTGCAAGGTACATTGGTCAAAGTTTCATGATTATCTTATCTCACGCAAATCGTTTACCTGTAACTATTCAATATCCTTATGAAAAATTAATCACATCAGAACGTTTCCGCGGTCGAATCCATTTTGAATTTGATAAATGCATTGCTTGTGAAGTATGTGTTCGTGTATGTCCTATAGATTTACCCGTTGTTGATTGGAAAATGGAAACGGATATTCGAAAGAAACGATTGCTAAATTACAGTATTGATTTCGGAATCTGTATTTTTTGTGGTAACTGTATTGAGTATTGTCCAACAAATTGTTTATCAATGACTGAAGAATATGAACTTTCAACTTATGATCGTCATGAATTGAATTATAATCAAATTGCTTTGGGCCGTTTACCAATGTCAATAATTGATGATTATACAATTCGAACAATTCAAATCAAAAAAGACAATTTATTATAATTCAATAAAATACAACTTAAAAAAAAAACACACACAAATATTCTATATATTTCTATAGATAGAATAGATATAAATAGAATAATCTAAATCAAATATTTTAAATGTATAAAAAATGAATAATATAGTAAATATCATATTAGTAGAAATATTCTATAATTATTAGAGAACTATATTCTTCAATAGAATATATTAATATATTCTCGAAATTGAAAATATTTTGGAATTTCAATAAGATTTTCAATGGTTATATATGTTCTATCTACCTTTATACTTGAGTTTTCATATCGTTTCAAACTACTCTTTTGTATAAAGAGTGGAATGACATTGATTATATAACCATAACTATATCAATTTAAACTACTTAGGTTTTTCAATGCAAAGAAAAATTGAAATATATAAATTTTTTTTCCTGGTCATATCAATAAGGTCATGAAATTTCGATTTCGTTGTCTTTTTTTTTACATATAATGGATTTGCCTGAAACGCTGCACGATTTTCTTTTAGTCTTTCTGGGATCGGGTCTTCTATTAGGAAGTTTAGGAGTAGTATTACTTACCAACCCCATTTTTTCTGCTTTTTCGTTGGGACTGGTTCTTGTTTGTATATCTTTATTATATATTTTAGCAAACTCGCATTTTGTAGCTGCATCACAGCTACTTATTTACGTGGGAGCTATTAACATTTTAATCATATTTGCTGTGATGTTCATGAATAGTTCCGAATATTACCAAGATTTGAATCTTTGGACCGTAGGGGATGGAATTACTTTGATAGTTTGTACAAGTATTTTTGTTTCATTAATCACTATTATTTCCGATACATCATGGTACGGAATTATTTGGACTACAAGACCAAATCAGATTATTGAGCAAGATTTGATAAGTACTAGTCAACAAATTGGAATTCATTTATCAACAGATTTTTTTCTTCCATTTGAACTAATTTCCATAATTCTTTTAGTTTCTTTGATAGGTGCAATTGTCGTAGCTCGCCAGTAAGAAATCTTTAGAGAACTAGTAATAGAAATCAAGATTCTTTTTTTTTTCAATTTTCTCACATTTATTTCTGTCGAATTCTATGTGAAGTGAAAGAGTTTTTTTTTATGTAGAAATTCTTTTTTTTTTTATTGCCGATATATTCTTTTGTTAATGAATCCAAATTTATAAGGAGTTGGTCAATGATGCTCGAACATGTACTTGTTTTGAGTGCCTATTTATTTTCTATTGGTATCTATGGATTGATCACGAGCCGAAATATGGTTAGAGCCCTTATGTGTCTTGAACTTATACTGAATGCAGTTAATATAAATCTAGTAACTTTTTCTGATTTTTTTGATAATCGCCAATTAAAAGGAAATATTTTTTCAATTTTTGTTATAGCTATTGCAGCCGCTGAAGCGGCTATCGGACTGGCTATTGTTTCCTCAATTGCTCGTAACAGAAAATCAACCCGTATCAATCAATCGAATTTGTTGAATAAATAGCATTAATCCTATAATAATAAAGTAGAATTTCAAATAGTGTAATATGAATCTAATCAATTCATTTGAGTATTTATTCGACACAACTTATGATCATATCATGTTTACATTGCCTAAATCATAAGAAATGAAAGTATCCTGGTCCTCTTCGATTCCCTCTTGTAAATTTATCTAGACGCCTTTTTTTATTAACAGTTAACAATATTATCACAAATCATTGATTCATCTGGTATATAAATATACGATTCATTTACGAGTTTACTAGATCGATAATTTGCATTTTTGAACATCCAAAATTACTATAGATAATGTCACATTCAGTAAAGATTTATGATACATGTATAGGATGTACTCAATGTGTCCGAGCCTGTCCCACAGATGTATTAGAAATGATACCTTGGGGTGGATGTAAAGCTAAGCAAATAGCTTCTGCCCCAAGAACAGAGGACTGTGTTGGTTGTAAGAGGTGTGAGTCCGCTTGTCCGACGGATTTCTTAAGTGTTCGAGTTTATTTATGGCATGAAACAACTCGAAGTATGGGTCTCGCTTATTGATTCGTTTCAAAAAACACCACACGAATACGTTTTTTACTGGCAAAAACTCGTGTTCAAAATAAAAAAGAAAAAAATTCTATTTTATTTTGAGCATGGGCTTTTCTGGCCCAAGTGTATCTTATTTTTATCACGAATTTTTTTCCTTGGTTAACAATAGTTGTTGTTTTCCCAATAGCCGCAGGTTCCTTAATTTTCTTATTTCCTCATAGGGGAAATAAGGTAATTAGGTGGTATAGCATTTGTATATGCTTAATCGATCTCCTTCTAACAACCTATGCATTTTGTTATCATTTCCAATTGGATGATCCACTAATTCAACTGACGGAGAATTATAAATGGATCCATTTTTTTGATTTTTACTGGAGATTAGGAATAGATGGACTCTCCATAGGACCTATTTTACTGACAGGATTGATAACTACTTTAGCCACTTTAGCAGCTCAGCCGGTTACTCGAAAATACCAATTATTTTATTTCCTGATGTTAGCAATGTATAGCGGTCAAATAGGACCATTTTCTTCTCGAGACATTTTACTTTTTTTCATCATGTGGGAATTGGAATTAATTCCCGTTTATCTACTTTTATCCATGTGGGGGGGAAAGAAACGTTTGTATTCAGCTACAAAGTTTATTTTGTACACTGCAGGAGCTTCTGTTTTTTTATTAATGGGAATTCTGGGTATTGGTTTATATGGCTCTAATGAACCAACATTTAATTTTGAAACATTAATTAATCAATCATATCCCGTGGCACTAGAAATAATATTCTATACGGCATTTCTTATTGCTTTTGCTGTCAAATCGCCGATTATACCCTTACATACATGGTTACCAGATACCCACGGAGAGGCGCATTACAGCACTTGTATGCTTTTAGCCGGAATCTTATTAAAAATGGGAGCATATGGGTTGGTTCGAATTAATATGGAATTTTTTTCCCACGCTCATTCCATATTTTGCCCCTGGTTAATGATATTAGGTTGTATTCAAATAATCTATGCCGCTGCAACATCTTTTGGTCAACGGAATCTAAAAAAAAGAATCGCTTATTCTTCCGTATCTCATATGGGTTTTATAATTATAGGAATTGGTTCTATAAGTGATACTGGTCTCAACGGGGCCATTTTACAAATAATATCTCATGGATTTATTGGCGCTGCCCTTTTTTTCTTGGCAGGAACTAGTTATGATAGACTGCGTCTTCTTTATCTTGACGAAATGGGCGGAATGGCTATCCCAATGCCAAAAATATTCACTATTTTCACTATCTTATCAATGGCTTCTCTTGCATTGCCTGGCATGAGCGGTTTTGTTGCAGAATTGATAGTTTTTTTTGGAATAATTACTAGTCAAAAATATCTTTTCATGATGAAAATACTAATTACTTTTGTAACAGCAATTGGAATGATATTAACTCCTATTTATTTATTATCTATCTTACGGCAAATGTTCTATGGATACAAGTTTTTTAATACATCAAACTCTTCTTTTTTTGATTCTGGGCCCAGAGAATTATTTATTTCTATTTCTATCCTTATACCCATAATAGGTATTGGTATTTATCCAGATTTCATTTTCTCATTTTCGGTTGACAAGGTTGAAGCTATTCTATCTCATTTTTGATGGATGATTTTTGTGAATAAATGAATCAAAAAGATACAAAAAAATATTTTCCCGTTAGATTCATTTAAAAAATTGAAATTAGAATCGAATATGTTTGTTGTTTGTGAGAACCCCTTGAATCATTACATTACTTGATTGAAAGGGTTCTCGACGATTTATGGAAAGTATATATTTATATGCTTTCCATATTTTTCTTTATCAGGTTCTTTGAGTCAATTAGATGTAAATGAACCATAACTATGTAGTCCTATTCCTAATAGATTGATCCCCAAATAACATATCCAAATTATAAGAAATCCTATCGAGGCCACTATTGAAGAATTTACACCCTCTAATTTTTTATTTTTTCTAGTATGTAAATAAATCGCGAATATGGTCCAAGTAATAAAGGCCCAAGTTTCCTTTGGATCCCAATTCCAATAGGAACCCCATGCCTCGTTAGCCCATACTGCTCCTGAAAGAATACCTACCGTTAAAAAGAGAAAACCCATACTAATAATACGATAACCCCAACGATCCAATTGTTGAATAAATTGAGACCTATAATAATTTCTAGAAGAAGAAAAATAAGTTTTTCGTAAAACATTGTTTCTTTCATTCCTATTCATGTATTTGATTTCAACAAAATCAACTGATTTTTTTAAAGAATCAAAATTCTTGGTAAAAGAAAGAATTTGGATGACTTCTTGAAACGTAATGACTAAAATAGCCACTGATAATAATGATCCACATAAAAGAGCTGCATAGCCCAGTATCATCATACTTACGTGCATCATTAGCCAATGGGATTGTAGAGCGGGTACTAATATTACGGATTGATGCAGTTTGGTTAAAAGACCCGAAGTCGCAAAGGCTTGGGTAAAAATAACACTTGGTGCAATTATTGTACTTAAAAGGTTTTTCTCCTTTTTAAAAAAAAGAACCATATGAAAAATTGAAAAACCCCATGAAAGAAAGATTAGGGATTCATATAAATCACTAAATGGTAAATGTCCCGAAAAAAACCAACGAGTAATTAACAATCCCGTTACACAGAAAAAAGTTATTATCATGGCTTTTTTGGACAAATCATATAATCCTACAATTTCATTGACTAATAAGGTTATCAAATGAATTGAAATAACAATTGATATAAGGGAAAACGATATATGAGTTAATATATGCTCTAAAGTTGATAATATCATATATATCATGAAAATAAAAATATCTATAATGAAAATAAAAAAGGTATGAATACTCGGAATAGAAATAGGGAATTCATTATAGGACTTATGATATGATTATTTGAAAATTTTTCAAATAAAATATAGGATGCCATGCCGCTACTCGGACTCGAACCGAGATGCTCTAGCACTGCTTCCTAAGAGCAGCGTGTCTACCAATTTCACCATAGCGGCTTACTCGAAATCATAATAACCCAGTATTTAGTCAATCGTCGAGATTGAATAAAGTAAAGTTCGATATTTATTGAGTACATTTCTAAACATTTATTATATAAATTGAGAATAAAAAGTAATTTTATTGAACAGATCTGAATAGAGAAATATATGATATATGGAATCATTTTTTTTTATTTAAGTAAAAGAACGTTTTGATTTCTCTATTCAGATCTGTTTTTTTTTTCAATTTTGACTTTTTGA
>CAWUDS030001555.1:0-25974 GCA_963859935.3 Lathyrus sativus
TTGACCTTGGAATCATCCTTAGAACATCTTAATGCATCAATCCATGATCACATGGCTCTTGGATTAGGTCTCAACCTTCTCCAAGTCATCAGTTGACCTAGGGTTGACCCAGTCAAACCCTAATTACACCACTCATGGATGAGGCTTCTTAATCTTGCGCCATGACCTATCTAGGCCTCATGATGGCTTTCAAGACATCTCATAAGCTCTCTCAAGGCTTCAGGTCCATCCTCATGGCTTCAGAATCATCTGAGGAGCTTCCCACAACTCTCAAGTTAGGAGGCACACACTCTTGGTTTCAACCATTCACTCTGAGGATCTTTTCACTTCTCTGACAAGGATATCAACCATTGAACACTTGAATAACCTTCTTGGCTAGCTTCATAGTCTTGTATAGCTCTTGATTGGTACTCGTACCTCTTGATCCCCTGCACACATGTCAATGAAATGCAGATGATAATGCTAATGTGAATGAAATGAAACATAAGCTAGGTAAAGAAATGTTGGTCAAATTTTGGGGTGCAACACACCCGAAAGGGAGGTTGTCGAAGAGGTAGAGAAGGAAGAACATATTGCTGCTCCTCCTCCCTATACCCCACCTATTTCTTTCCTACAATTGGTTGTGGAAGCTAAGGTAGACTCCCAATCCAAAACATATGTGGAGGTATTGGAAAATATCCACACCAATGCACCTTTGTCTAAGGTCCTTCATAACAAAAGAAAATTCGAGGTCCATGAAACTAGGGTCATCATTACTGTTAAAAGGGTAAGATTAACTTTTGAGGTGGTGAATGAAATAACTAAGTCCAAATTTGAAAAACTGATACTCAGGATAGATCCAGAACTACCACCACAAGTTCAAAACAATGAACCACCCTACAAAAGAAATAAAAGAAAAGGCGAGGGATATGAGAGATGGCTTGATAAGTGGCCATGGAAACCAATGACTATTCAAAGTTCGATCGAGGAACCATTCTCGAAAGAACCACCATGAGTACTTGCACTCCTTGGCCGTCGAGCTATCGACGTTAAACAAAGCGCTGTGTGGGAGGCAACCCACAAGTTCTTTATTTTAATTTGTTTGTTTAAATTTGCAGAAAATAAAGAAATGTATCGATTGTTACGCTTTAGCTATATCTAGGAGAAAACTCTCTAGATGATCTGAGAAGATGAGCTATGCCCACGGACATTCCTACGAGTGTCGCTGCTGGTGGGGACACTGATGATGAGTACTTCCTCTTGAAGCGAGCAACATGATGAGCTGGTTCGAGAATTACACAAACAAAGGTATCTCAAAATGCCCGCCGCCAAAGTAGAAGTGATCAACAAAGACAAGGATAGCAAGAGCAGTAGCATTCATACATGTTCTATCTTTCCTTTTCCATCTTTTACTAAAACATTGAGGACAATGTTTGGTTTAAGTGTGGGGGAGGAACTCTATTGTTTTACATTTTATTTCATGCTTTTAGGAATTTTATCTATTTTTAACAATTATATCAAAGTCTTTGCATGTGCTGTCGAGTCTTTATGCGTGGTTTTCGCTTGTTATTCAAATCTCCTCATAATTTCAAAATTTCAAAATTTTAACCTCCAACAAATTTTAAAATTTTTGCTTCGATTCATGACATGGTACTCTGAGAGTATATAGGCTGTTCATGCTATGTTAGAAAAACGTGGGAAAGTTTTGATAAAATTGATATCATCCTGACACCCTTAACCCCCTAAATATGCAAAATCAATTTGAGTACCCATTATGCTGAGACCTTAAAGCTCCAGTTTCTTTTAGTAATCCCTAAGTAGTATATTTAAGCAGTCAGCACCATCCTAAACACACTAAGTAAGAAACCGATGCAAATAAGTGTATGATCTCTAGTTTAAAATGAGAAATTAAGAAAAAAAATTATGAAGAAAAAAGACATGTTCCTTCTAAGTTAGGTGCTCCTCACCCGAGCACTTAGCCTAATGGTACAAACTCTTTAAGTTCAATTGATGCTTAAGCATATTTGCAGAGAAAAAAATGAAATAGCATCGAGATCATAGTCACTAACAGGTTTACTTTCCATGAATGTGTATGGATAACGGGCTTAATGTGATTGCACTATAATGAAATGGGGTGAAAGAGAGCATGAGATATATGTTGAGTTATAATGGCATGATTCCGATTGGTTTGCATAAGTAGGGAGTTTTTGAAATTATGTCGTTACAGTATCCTTGGTATTGATATTTAGTACCTATCGATCTAACATTAGCCTAGCAGCCACGTATGATTAGAGTCTCATCATGTTTTTGTTTCGAACTATGCTTATTTCTTTTTATCATGTTGGTTGGTTGCTTGAGGACAAGCAATGGTTTAAGTGTGGGGGTGTTTGATAACGCGAAATCATATCGTCTATTTGGCTTGATTTACATACATTTATTTGTGACTACTGTTAGTTTATCTTGATTTATGTTCTAGTTTACGGTTAATTTACTTCGTTGTGCAGATTGTGGAGAATTTAGATTAAAGAAAGAATAAAAGAAGAAATGGAAGGAAAAGAAAAAAGAAAGAAAGAAATTGAGAAGAAAAACAGAAAGTACAGATTTTGTGCGTATGACGCTCGTCACAGCTTCCTCACGCTCGTCATGAGTATCACGGTCGTCACAAGACCATCACGGTCGTCACGTTCAACACAGCCGTCACAAGACCATGACGACCGTCACGAGCCAAGTATCAGAATAAAACAGAAGTCTGCACGACCCTCAACTAAATGTCTTCCTACACTTTCTCCACTCACTGCCCACTACTGGAAGTTACTCCCACTCCCTCCATAACTCACCCATGATCTCTGGAAGTTGAGAAATGAAATACCTCCTATAAACAGGCCTTAGGTTCACAGTTTTGGGGGGAGGCTTTGAGGTATCGAAGTGCTGCCGAAATTTCCATTGAAGCCAAATTTATGTTCCTGCATTACTTTTCCATTTCCTTTTCCTTTTTGTTTTCATTTGTACCGTCGTATTTCTTCCTGTACCTTTTACTTCTCGCCAAAGTAGAATCCTGTCAACATTGTGGAGGACTACTCGAGGATTCGAGATCAGTACGATTTACAGGTTTTTATTAATTAATTATTCCTTTATTTTATGTCATAATGTATGTTTTATCATTTTGCTGTTTATGTTTATTTTCATTTGCATTAATTACCGTGTCTAGCTAAACCGCATAAATCGGTATGTAATAAATTAGTAGGACGGGATTCGATAACATCCGGTGCACTTTCCCTTTTTCAAACAATCTTTCTGGCCGTAGTTTTTAATCTAAATTTATTAAACTAAACTTCGTCGCGACAACGAGAATTTATTTATAGTAATCTCGCCACGACAGTGGGAGATTCATTAAGGTACGAACCGACATGCGAAAGATGAGGCTAGGACCAGATAGTAAAAACTAGGCATTTATTTTAAATACAGCGAAAGCGCTTTAAAAGAAATTAGAACTTAGTTGTTTTCAAAAATCGATTTTAACCCCAAATGGGACAGCGAAAGCGTACATTCCGCCTTAGAGTCATGACTAGAGTCAACAACCATCTTGAGGCAAAGGTCTTTAAACGAGTATTTTCTCCTGAAAAATGTTTGCAAAGACTAAAAAGCACCGGCGACCTGTAGAATCCCTGAAAACTAAAACATTACATACCGATATCTCTTTACCGCTATTTCTAAAACTAAAAATCTTTATTTCCCTTGCATTTAATTTCATTCGCATTTAACCTTCCAAATTCCATTAGCCTTAGCTTTACGCCACGACAATAGATAACAGTAGATTGACATTGGTCTCTGTGGGTTCGACAAATCTTTTATATTACTTCGATATTTCCCTGCACTTGCGGACGCATCAAAGAGTAGTAACTTTCACATTGAAAGTGTTTTTCTCTTGAGCTTAACCTCCATTATCTTGCACTTATACTTTGTTTTCTAGATTTTCAATAGCTTCTGTTTCGCTACGGTTCGGTTGAAAATTCAGCTTTCTCTAGTTTTCTTTGATTATCTTCATCACAATTCACTTGCAACAATCACCAAGGCAATCATCCGCCTTGTAGGTTGGAGTTTCTCACTCAATTTACTGTTTTTGATCACTTCTTTATTGTTCGCGATGTAGATTCGATAATTTTTGTGTGTGTGAATTGATTATGCAATTGTTTGATTCGTGTTCTTGATGGGTTGATTGGTTCAATTGATGATTAATTAGTGCTTTTTAGCTTAACTTTCGTGCACAAATGCATGCTATAACATGAGAATGTTTGACAAGAGATTAGTTGGCTAAAAGTGCTTTTGAAAACTAATTTTTTGCCACGGCTTCAGCGTTAATCGATTAACACTGTTTTTTTAAGTTTTTATGTTGTTTTTGAAGGGTTAATCGATTAACCACTTTGCACTGGCAAATGGTTAATCGATTAAGACTGGACCAGAATGCCATTTTTGCCTATTTTCAAGCTTGTTTGATCTTCGTTCTTCATTTAACTTCCATGGCTTGATATGCTTGATATTTAGGGATGTTTTATGAGTTATTTAACTTCTGTTTGAGGCATGTATGCAAACTTTCAATGCACGATTTGTCGATTCTTGATTATTTTCATTTTTGTGACACTTGTATGATCATGGTCATTCTTGCACTTTTTTTGTCTACATGATAACTAATTAGGCATGCGTGTTAATTGATGTTTGTTGCTGCCTTTCAATTTATTCTTGATTGCATTAAGTTTTTTATTCATATGAATAAACTTAATTTTGTATAATCAATAATCTGCACGTAACTTCGGCTTTAGTGACGCGACCGCTACCGCATTTAACGCTACTTTCTGATTTTAAATATTTATCCTATGATGTTTAAAAGGAAGGAGAAGATATCTCAAACTAACCCTGCTCACAAATGTTTTTCCTACAAATGCTAAGAGATCTAGAATCGGGGGTTGGTTATACTAAAGAAAGCTATTAACACCCTGAGTATCTATAGTACTCTATAGGAACCTTTATTGTATATTTCTACTGTTGAATTACTTATTTGCTTAGGTTTGCCTGCTGTTTGAATAGGAAAGTCTCCTTTTGTGAAGAATGAGGAAATGTTTTTGTTTGGTATTTCTATGGTTTTCTATTATTTTGGAAGGTGTCGGGACCTAAAGGTTTTTTATTAGTGCGTTCACAAAGATTTCACAATCTTATGCCTACGTATTCTCAAAAAGGAAACTGAGAAATCAAAGTGTTTGTAGTTCCTCCTAAATCTATGGGAGGAAATTGTTTTGTGTCTTGTTCAGAGTCCAAGATTGAAGCTAAAAGATTATTTGTGTCTTGTTCAAAGACCAAGGTTGAAGCTAAAAGAGTATTTATGTCTTGTTCAAAGCCTAAGAATGAAGCTAAAAGTTTGACTGAGAGAGAATTTGTCATCTCTAAAGGGAGATATCCCACCTATTCATCACAAATATTGAAGAAACGATTATAAGGGAAGTTGCTTTAATTGGGATGTATGGAATCCAGCAATGCCACATCTTCCTTTATAGGAGAAGTGAAGTGTCATGAAGGAAGAAGCTTTGAACTTGGATTTTGAAATATCCATAGCAATGCCACATCTTTCTTCATGAGTTTTAACATAAGGGAAGAAGCTTTTAACTTGGACTTTGAAATATCCAGAGTAATGCCACATCCTCCTTTATGATTTTTAACATAAGGGAAGAAGCTTTTAACTTGGACTTTGAAATATCCAGAGCAATGCCACATCCTCCTTTAGGTAAAACAGTTTGATTTGATTTGAAATGTGATGTATAGAAGGGATATCCTCCTACAGAGAGGACTCATAGTCTCATCTGTGGGGATGTTGAATTTTATGCCTTGATTAAAGCCCAAGGTTAAAGCTGAAAGAACTGACTCAACTAGAGAGTGTTATATCTGTCTTGTGCAAAGCCCAAGATTGAGGCTGACTGGGGAAATCATTATATGAAGCCTAAAAGGAGGCTGGCAGAATTTAAGTGGAGACTGACTCTTGCTGAAGATTATAAGAGAGTTGAATTATTAAATGCCACAAAGGGCTTTAATTCTTCTGAGGATTTGTTGAATGTAAACTAACCTTGGATGGGGATTGTTAAGTGAAAGCCAACCTTCGTTGAGGATTAGAAAAGGCTTAAAGAATGAGATTTAATATCCTAGAGGTTTTGACTCTCCTGAGATTTTGTGTATCAATAAAGCTGACTAGGATCTATCCTATGCTTTTAGAAAGCCTGTGGGTCCTTGTATGAAGCCCAAGAGGAGGATGGGGAGTGAGAATTTCCAAGTCTAAGAAGAGTTCAAGAAAGGTTTCACCAGGAAATAATATTTTCTTTGTTGAACTGTTCCAAGGTTAAGAGTGTTTAAAGAAGAGGTTTCACC
Source organism: Lathyrus sativus (assembly GCA_963859935.3). Classification (NCBI taxonomy): domain Eukaryota; kingdom Viridiplantae; phylum Streptophyta; class Magnoliopsida; order Fabales; family Fabaceae; genus Lathyrus; species Lathyrus sativus. The sequence continues at coordinate 6,388 of CAWUDS030001555.1, forward strand.
AGGAAATAATCCTCTCTTTCATGAAGTCTTGCATGGTTAAATAAATAGAACAAAGCCCAAGAGAAGGCTAACTGTATTGGGGAGAAGAATTCCTTTGTATAAGAGGGAACTAGTTGTTTGGACTAAGTTAAAATGATTGAAAGGATCCTATTATTTGAAATATTCTAAACTAAAGATTATCTAAGTGCTAAGGGAAACTTAACAAGATATGCACAAGTATGTATACAGATATATGAAAAAGTATATAAACAAGTATGAATTGAACTTGAAAAGGTGGTGGGTCTTGCACTTTGGATAAATGCCCAAGTGTATTGTGATTGATTAAATGTTACTTCAAGATTGAATTAGGGTTTTGAGAAATTGAAGAAAGTTTTGAAATGATTTTGATTTTGAATTTGAATTTGAAGATGACTTGATCTTAAGTAGGAGAGAAGCAAAGGTGTTGGGTCTTACACTCTAGATAGAGGAGAAATTAACCTTGGTTTCTTGATCAATATTTGTTCAAATGCAAAAATGGATCATGTTTTCTTGTATAATGGCTTATGATGAACAATTTTGCTCAAAAAGACAAACTTTGACTTTGTGTATTAGATGAATTTTGTGTAGGGAAACCCTTATTCCTGATTTTTGATGAATGAGTATCTCAAGGTGATTTTAAAATTATGAATGGACTTCAAGGGTATATTTGAGTTTCTTGAATCATATCCCAAGGTTGAAGATCATGTCTTCGTCAAAAGTCAAATATATGGTTAACTTTTCATCAACACCCTAGTTTGTGGCTCAAATGGATTTGAGTTCTTGCATTGTTTATGAATCAAGTTCTTTGAATCAATCTAATCACGTGAATGGAATAATATGATTTATTTGAGGTCCTTGAAACATATATTGAGGTCTTGGATCATGCCATGCTCTATAAGTCATCTTAGGGGTTGAATTAGTTCAAAACCCTGATTTGGTGACACAGATGATCTTGAGGCTTGAACAACTCGAAATGATGTAATCTTTTCCTCGATTATTGGTGAAGGGGACCCCTTTATCTCCATGGATGATTTAGGGACTTTATATGTTGAAGATCATACCAATTATTGATTGATCCTTTGCCTAAATCCTTTGTAGGGTCTAAAAACCCTAATTGTAGATCATAATGAAGCAAACAACAATCTTGACTTTATAAAATAGTTTAGTGATGCATAAAAGTGTATGTATGAAATGAAAATGATGTGGGTATCTTAGGATCAAAAGTTAGGGTACGACATGCACGTTTTCTTTGACGATCTTTCAACTCGCTTGAAAGATTGTTGGTTTGATCACTCCATTTTGATTAATTGATCGAATCATTATTTTGATTAGTTGATCTTCCCTCTTTGTTCTCTTTTAGATCCTTTAGAGCCTTGTTCTATCATTCCATCACAGAGTCGAAGATTTGCAACATGTTGGAGCATTGTACAAGTTTACACCGTTACATTGTCGGTTTCATTTTCAACACTACACTTTGGTGTTAGGGAAGAAATGAGAGTGGAGAATTCCTACACTCATTCTGATTATTTTAGGTAGGGGACGATCCTTACTATAGCGTCTTCTGCTCTCCAGTCGAGTCGGTCCTTGATCACTTGTACCCTAATCTCATGTCTTATGGATTTAACTTTCTCCTTCCAATTCAACACCTTTTCCTTGTGGCCAATCACTATTCTTTGATTCCCCAGAAGATTTGTAATCACCCTTTTCATTTGCTAGTCTATTGTTCTTTGGTTAAAGCCAAATTCTTGTCTTCCCCAACAAAGTCAATCCTTTCTTTGGTTAAACACAGTCTGGCTGCCAATACCTAGTCCCTAGTGGAGTTCACGGCCTTCTATTGGTTCTATCTTCCTTCTTGTTTGTTTAATCACTGTCTGTCTGTTGAAACACCAATTTTCTCTTTTAATCAATTAATCACAGTCTGTCTGTTAATTGTCGCAACTTCGAAAAACACCCGGCGGAAAACAGAAGAGTCGTCACCTTTCGTTATTTATCCCCAAAGAGAGGGAAAGGAAACGATCGGAAAAACCTAACGAAAAAGGAAAAGACAAGGTCATCGCAACCAAGTCCTGGGTTCGGGAGTCGGTTATGCAAGGGGAAGGTATTAGCACCCCTCACGTCCGTCGTACTCGACGGGATCCACACTTGTTGTCTATCTAAGGGTATGTTTATCTATCTAGCTAAAGGTCTCAGGGACAAAAGAAAGGAAAAGTGACTCGGCAGAGCATCGCCGCTCTGTGCCTACGTATTCCCTCGTGCAATGGGAAAGTCAGAGTCAACGTAGTTCGGCTAACTACGGGTGAAAGTGGGGAAGGTTGCTCGCCAAGACATCGCGTCTTGTGCCTACATATTCTCATCTGGTATGAGAAATCAGAGCAAACGTAGTCCGGGCTAACGAGAACACCGGTTGGTTCAAAATGTTTTACCCGAGCAGGGTTAAACCTTCGTTCTAGCAGTTAGGGACAACGCCTGTTTGCGGTAGAACCAAAGCTTAACAAAACTCTTTTTTATGAAAAAGGTTTTCCATTATTAAGATCCCGAAGGATGAAAAAGGTTTTAACTTTTTTTGTGTTTTTTAGAGAAGAAGTGTTTTGAGTTTAATTTGTAACTCATGTTGCACTAAAGACTATGACCTGGGAGCGAATGCGTCGCATATCGTCCAAAGGACATACGCTAACATTCTAGACAATTGAAAGGCAACCACCCAATCATCATTTCCCAATTACTTAAGGCTCATAACGCACAACATTCGTTAACCTTTATTAAGTGTTTTGACATGATTTGAAGATGAGAAGGAGAGAGGACAAATTAAAGGGAGACTAACTCAAACCTAGTAGTTGTCATGCAAAATGGTCCTATGATTGAGGTTAGGAAATGCTACCTAATGTTATCATGCATAGGTTCAAGCCTAAGGTTTATCATAATCTCAAAGAGATTAGAGATACTAAGGGGAACATGGAAAATAAAAAGAATAGAAGAGCAAACGGAAATGCAAGTATGCAAGCACGTAATGCACAAGTAGAATGAAGTGAGGAAGGAAAATAGTGTGGGGCAGCATACGCCACAAGCGCGTCTCGACCTCAACCATGCATATGAAAGGTAAGAACATGAAATAAGAGCAAGCAAAACATGAACATGCAAGCACATCATCACTTTGAACAACACATACAAACATGTGTATCCAAGCGGAAAACAAAATGCGTGTCGATGAAGTCCCGATTAAACAATCAAAACAGCGACAAAATGTCCAAAACATTTCACCCCTAATGCATCATATTGATCTACGATGATCTGATGTGAAACGGTACTCAAACAAACAAGAAAAACAACAAAACATACCTACTAGCACAGTGTTAATCGGTTAACGCCAGAGGTTAACCGATTAACCACTTAAAAATGTTTGAAAATCTAGAAATTTGTACATGTTAATCGATTAGCACCAGGAGTTAACCGATTAACACCTTGAAAACTTTGAAAATTTTGAATATCTGAAATGGTTAATTGGTTAACCAAATGTGTTAACCGATTAACACTGTGCCAACAACAGAAAAACAGCAACAGAGCAGTATGTTCAGCAAATAAGCACTTATCCGATCAACTAGATGATCGCATAATCACGAAATTAAACCAGCAAACCATAATTCAAACAACATATGAACAGATTAACACAGCAAGATAATGGATCAAACGGATCAAATCCATAAAAACTCAATCAAATATGAAAATCCACATGATTATGCAAATAAGCTAAAAACATATTTGGATCAAGAATTTCCAACCTATGAAGCAGAGATTTGCTCGGGTTAGTGTTAATTCGCTGGAAATAAGCAGATCGAGGCAAGAAAACTGTAGGTTCTTCAAGATCCAAGTATGTTCTTGTTGTAGGAGTGAGGATTCACTAAGATCAAGCCAAAATAAGCCAAATAATCACTTCTAAAATCATTTCCAAGTTCAGATCCAATTTTGCACGAAAATTGGATGAAGAAATTGATTCAATGGAGAGAATGGGTGAAGGTTTAGCTCTTAGAAATCAAGGATTCCAATGAAGAATCAATGATTTCAATGAGAAGAGCTTTAGTGAGGGTTTTAGAATTGGAAAAATTGAGAGAGAATTGAGAGAGAATGAGATCAATTCTGAAAATGAGAGTGAGTTATGAGAGATTAAATGTGTGAGGTTTGGAGTGAATGACTTAAATACCACTTAGGCTTGGATCCAAATCATAGGTTTGGATTATGGTTTGTGAAATTGTGGATTGGAATTAGGAATGGGTATTTGGAGGGAAAATGAAATTAACCACAATTCAAATATGTTCTAGATCCTTCCCAAAGTGAAAATCAGATTTGCACATGACCAAAATTGGACCCCAAAATGGTTTACATTGAAAATTCACGTGCAGAGGCAAAATCTGCACTGGTTAATCGATTAACCATATTGGTTAGTCGGTTAACACCTTCAAAATTTGAATTTTGGCGCCTTTTGGAGGGAATTCTGCCCGTTTGCCCGTTTCTTGCCGTTTTGAGCCCTGTTCAACTTCTGAAACTTGCTTTTGAATATCATAACCATGAAGATGCTTGAGATAGCCTGGATGCTGCTTTCTGAGCTGAAAATAACTGCAAAATAAAATAAAATCGATCGCCCGACCGCTGGGCAAAATAAATTCCAGAGCCTTTGATGCTCGTTGTTCAGGTTCATGCACTGAGATGAAAACTGAGCCACGGGAAAACCTTGATCCCCTATCTCAAGAACAAATGCTATGCAAATGCAAAAATGCAAAAATGCAAAGAAACAAAAGCCAGATGCTGCCAAAATGAAAAGGCAAATTTTGGGGTGCTACATTATACTGAGTCTTCTTTGGGTTAATCATCTTCTTCTATTTAATCACCCATTCTTTGGTTGATCACAATCTGCCTCTTAAAATCAATCTCTTTTGAGTTAATCACCTACTTTTGGTTAATCACTCATTCTTTTCATTTAATCACATTTTATATGTTAAACACTGAATCCCCTATAGTTGGAAACCTTTCTTTGGTTCAAATACTCGCACCTTTGGGTTAGTAACTTTGTTTGGTTCAAATACCCTTTCCCTCGGTTATGTACTGCTTGTTCAGTTAATGTGCTGCCCTTTGGGTCACCAACCTTCACTTGGTTCCACACCCGTCTTTTGGGTCACAACCTTCACTTGGTTCTACACCCGTCCTTTCAGTTAATTACTGTTTATCAGTTAACACACAAAGTTCTCCAAAGTCCAAACACCTTCATTTGGTTCAATACTCTCAGTCTGGTTTATCAAAGTCCGTCTGTTGACACCAACCTTTTTCTTTCCCTATAGAGTCTTGCTCTTATCTTTCTTCGGTTAATCACTTTCTATCAGTTAATGCACCGAGTCCTCTGTGGATCTCATCTTTACCTTAATTCTTATCCTTTATCCTTTTATTCTCCTGGTTTCAACACCATTCTTTTGTTTTATCCCAAATGGAGTTATCACTACTCTGTTGTGTTCCTCAGTGGAGTTTTTCTTTGTCTTTCTTTCTTGGTTTTGACACCATTCCTTTTGCATCCCTAGTAGGGTCTTGCTTTCTTCCTTTCTCTCTTGGTTTTGACACCGTCTTCATTTCCTTTTCTTTCTCTGTCCTAGTTCCCCGGACTACGCAGGCTTTGATATCCTCATTGCACTGTGAGGGTACGTAGGCACAAGATTGCGAAATCTTGGCGAGCCATCTCCTTCCACCTTTTTCTTTTCTTTTCCTAGTTCCATGAATTACAGAGCTCTGAATTCCTTGTTTCACTATGAGGATACATAGGCACGAGGGCCCCAATCCTCCGCAAGCACTTATTTCTCTCTTCTCTCTCTCTCTCTCTCTCTCTCTCTCTCTCTCTCTCTCTCTCTCTCTCTCTCTCTCTCTCTCTCTCTCTCTCTCTCTCTCTCTCTCTCTCTCTCTCTCTCTCTCTCTCTCTCTCTCTCTCTCTCTCTCTCTCTCTCTCTCTTAGTTAGAAGCCTTTAGATAGATAACCCATCCAAGCCTAGAAGTAAGCAAAATGGTTCCCGTCGAGTACGACGGGTGCGTGAGGTGCTAGTACCTTCCATTCGCATAACCGACCCCCTTACCCGTTTCTCTTCCCTTTGGGTTTTATCGATATTTTCCATATTCTTTGGGACTAAATAAAGTTTGGTGGAGACTCTGTTGTGTCTTTAAGTATGTGATTTACTCAAGTATAATCCTGCTAGCTTCAGCTGGAGACTCTGTTGGAGAGTCCTTGCTCTTACAAGTTGGGGTCTCGCCTAGTTTTGTTTGCTTTCTTGTTTTATTTGGGTGTTTATCTTTATGATTTACTTGCTTTATCTTTATGTTATTTACATAATTTCTTTAATGCTTTAAATTATCATGTGCTGCATATTCTGGATATCTGCTATATTCTGCTGTTATTGGGATGTGTAGATATTATTGGAGAGATAAGCCCATTACACATGCTTGAGCATACACACAGGATAGAACATGGATAGTCGTGACACATGCGTTTTGCATGGTGGGTTGTCACGAGAGCCACATCCCAAATCGTGATTCACTTGAGAATACCTTTGTCCTACGAGAATTCGCTACGGCGGGGGGTTTTCGCTTGAGTCCTATGATTTCGAAGACCTTCTAGGGCCCACCTTATTGTGTCTAGATCACACATGTGAGAGGGATATTGGTTTTTTTTGCAGGAAACCAAGACTCTTCATAGCTTTTGTTCTCTCACGTACGTCAGATTTTTGCACCGGCACAAAATTATATGCAAGTATTCAGATTATGCAAAATTATTTGTCCAGATTGTGCTTGGCTTCATGATTCTTATGTTGCATACCATTTCATTATAATAATTAATATTTTTTGCATGTGGATTTCTAGGTTATTCGAGAGCTTATTCTTTGTTGTGCATAATCATAAAAGATTAGTACTAGTTGCAGGGGTATCTTTAGCTACAAGTTTGTAGAGCTCAAGCTGAAGACTTTGAGGGGTTCGGCATCCTGTCTGGTTGGAAGACAACAAGGGTGTTTTCGGAGATGATTATGGAAATCTTTTGGCCATCCTCAACACTTAAGTAAATATTACTGCCATTCATACACTTGTTCAGCTCTACGAACTGCCACTAAGGTGTTTCACGTTTCAGAATTATCAGTTAGCACCTACACTTGAGGAGTACTCTCATATCTTAGGGGTTGAGATCAAGAGCCATGTTCCTTTCACCTACACCAATAGTTGTCTGAAGTTTCCTCTTATTGCTGAAGCTCTTTGCATTAGTAAGAAAGATGTGGAAGACAATCTCAAGACTAAAGGGAAGGGTATTTGAGGGTTTCCTTCGAAGTTTCTGGTAGATAAGGTCGTTTCTTTTGCTGAAGCTGGAAGTTGGAAGGCTTTGAATGCCGTGTTTGATTTACTGATATATGGGATTGTTTTGTTTTTGAACATGGAGGATTTCATAGACCAAACGGCCATCAGTATCTTCTTAGCTAAGAATCATGTTCCTACACTTCTTGCTGATACTTATTATTCTATTCATTCGAGTAATAAAAAGAAGAAAGGAACTATTGTATGTTGTGCTCCTTGATAACACGAAATCGTATATATATTTTGATGCATAATTCGACTAAAGTTTAACTGTTTTTGATCCGATTTCGGGTTTATTTCCGCGTTGTTTGTCTGATGTTTTTCAGGTATTTGATGATCACGTCTAAACAAGGCATTATGAAGAAAAGAAGCAATCTCAGATATAATATGGACGAAAAAAGAGTGAAAACATCATGAAAAGCGCAGAAGGCTGTTTTTGCTGCTGTGACGACCGTCACAGCTCCATGACGACCGTCACACGGGTGACGACCGTCACACCTTGTGACGACCGTCATGCAGGCAAAAACGCCCCACTTCAATTGCATGTTAAAGAAGCAGTTCCAAGTCCCAAATAGTGGACCGCTACTCCCTGATTTTTCTGCCTCAAAGTCCACCCTCTCCAATTATAACCGTTAGAATTCCATTTCTATAAAAGGGGAAGAAGGGGACCTCAGAAAGGGAGCCGCATTCATACAACGAAGTGCTGCCAAATTTATTTCCAGAGCATACCTTTCCAGTTTTAATATTCTTATTTGTTTCTCCTTTATTTTTCTGCATTCCATTTCATTCTTCTGTAATTTCTACTTCTATTGTACGATCAAATTGGCATAAAGACCAGAATCCTGCCAACATCTGTGGAGGATCTGCCCAAAGGCCAATTGGAATATTTACAGGTTTCTCATTTCAATCGTAATTCCAGTTTTATTATGTTGCATATTATTATTTATCATTTTCATTTATGTTTTACCTTTCCCAAATCCATGTCTAGCTAAATTTAGGTAATCGATATGTAGTAATAATTCGAAAGGGATTTGATAATAACCTGTTGAAAAACTTTCTTTTCAAAAGTAATTTATGGTCTGAGTGTTTAAAATTAATTTACTGAATAAACTTCGTCGCGAAAGCGAGAACTTATTTAAAAGTAGTTTCGCCACGAAAGTGGGAAATTAATTAAGATACGAACCAACAAGCGAAAGCTGCGGTAAGATCAGATAGTAAACACGAGTCATTCATTTTAATAACAGCGAAAGCACTTTAAAATGAATTAGAACTTAGAGATTTCCAAAAAATAATTTAAACCCCGAATGGGATACGAAAGTGTACGTTTGGCCCTTAGAATTATGATTAGCGTCAATAACCATCGTGAGGCGAGAGTCTTCAAATCACCATTTTCTGCTTAAATAAACTTTGAAAATTATTTCATACACCGGTAACTTGTCAAATCCCTGAAGAACACAATTACTGCATATTGATTCAATCAATTATAATCTAAGTAATCGTCTTAGTTTCCCTTTTAGTGACAATCTTATTCCCTTAAACATATTCTACCTAGCTAAACATAGTAACTCCCGAGAACACTAGTTTGATTACGAGTCCCTGTGGGATCGATATCTATTATTACTACACGATAGACTGTGCACTTGCAGTTAGGTTGTATTAGACATAGAAAGTCGCGATCAAGTTTTTGGCGCCGTTGCCGGGGACCAACAGTCAATATTGTGATTCCGTTGTTGCATAGTATAGACTAAGGCACTCTTATCTAAATCATTATGTATAACCCATATTTCCCTTATAATTACCACCCTCCATATTATAACTACCACCCCCCAATATTTCGAGGAACCACAAATTCCGCTTAAATCCGACCTCAAAATATTATTAGAAGATTTTAATACTACGCACTCTCACCCAAATTCCCTCTATGATGACGACTCCCAATGTTTTGAGGAAACGCAAGATTTTGATACATCCAACCTCGAACTACTACTAGAAGAATTCAATGAGACGTCTACTCACTCTAGGATAGAATCTATGATGGAGCGCTTTGTGGAAACACAAACTCTCCAAAACGAAGATTTTAGAAAACAACATCTCCAAATTAATGAAGACCTTAGGCAGATGAACATTATTGTCGATTCCCTCGCAACTCACAGCGAGACTTTGGAGACTCAAACCTCCCTGCTTAGACAAACACCTCTAGGACCCTTCCTAGAAGGACATGTGAATGTTGTAACAACCGTTAATGAAGAACAAATAGAAGATCCTAGGGAGATTGATGATGAGCCCGAGGAGAGTTTTGGTGAAAAAAGCATACATATTGAGAAAAATCCACCGACACCAACCGAAAGGGAGGTTGTCGAAGAGGTAGAGAAGGAAGCACGTATCGTTGCTCCTCCTCCCTATACCCCACCTATTTCTTTCCCACAAAGGTTTGCAGAAGTTAAGGTAGACTCCCAATCCAAAACATATGTGGAGGTATTGAAAAATATACACACCAATGCACCTTTGTCTAAGGCCTTTCATAGAAAAAGAAAATTTGAGGACCGTGAAATTAGGGTCATTATTACTGTTAAAAGGGTACGATTAACTTTTGAGGTGGTGGATGAAATAACAAAGCCCAAATTTGAAAAGCTGATACGCAGAATAGATCCAGAACCACCACCACGCGTTCAAAACAAGAAACCACCCTACAGAAGAAAGAAACGAAAATGTGAGGGATATGAGAGATGGCTTGATAAGTGGCCATGGAAACCGAAGACTATTCAAAGTTCGATCGAGGAACCAGTCTCGAAAGAACCACCATGAGCACTTGCACTCCTTAGCCGTCGAGCTATCAACGCTAAACAAAGCGCTGTGTGGGAGGCAACCCACAAGGTCTTTATTTTAATTTGTTTGTTTAAATCGGCAGAAAATAAAGAAATGTATCGCTTGTTACGCTTTAGCTATATCTAGGCGAAAACTCTCTAGATGACGATCTGAGAAGATGAGCTATGCCCACGGACATTCCTACGAGTGTCGCTGCTGGTGGGAACACTGATGATGAGTACTTCCTCTTGACGCGAGCAACATGATGAGCTGGTTCGAGAATTACACAAACAAAGTATCTCAAAATTCCCACCACTGAAGTAGAAGTGATCAACAAAGACAAGGATAACAAGAGCAGTAGCATTCATACAGGTTCTATCTTTCCTTTTCCACCTTCTACTGAAACATTGAGGACAACGTTTGGTTTAAGTGTGGGGAAGCAACTCTATCGCTTTGCTTTCATTTTATTGCCTTTTAGTTTGATTTATTGTTTTTATATATTTTTAATGTTATGTCAAAATCTTTGCATGTGCTGTCGAGTCTTTATGAGTGGTTTTCGCCTGTTATTCAAACTTCCCCAAAATTTCAAAATTTCAAAATTTCAACCTCCGACAAAAACTTTTTGATTCATGACATGGTACTCTGAAAGTATTTAGGCTGTTTAGGCTATGTTAGAAAAACTTGGGAAAGTTTTGATAAAATTGATATCGTCCTCACAACCTTAACCCCCTAAATATGCAAAATAAATTTGAGTACCCATTATGCCGAGACCTTAAAACTCCAGGTTCTTGTAGTAATCCCTAAGTAGTTTATTTAAGCAGTCAACACCATCCTAAACACACTAAGTAAGAAACCGATGCAAATAAGTGTATGATCTCTAGGTTAAAATGAGAAACTAAGAAAGAAAAGAAAAAAAAATTATGAAGAAAAAGACATGTTCCTTCTAAGTTAGGTGCTCCTCACCCGAGCACTTAGCCTAACGGTACAAACTCTTTAAGTTCAATTGATGCTTAAGCATATTTGCAGAAAAAATGAAATAATAATGAGATCGTAGTCACTAACAGGTCTACTTGCCATGAATGTGTATGGATAACGGTCTTAATGTGATTGCACTATAATGAAATGGGGTGAAAGAGAGCATGAGTTATAGGTTGAGTTATAATGGCATGATTCCGATTGATTTGCATAAGTAGGGAGTTTTTGAAATTGTGTCGTTATGATATCCTTGGTATTAATATTTAGTACCTATCGATCTAACATTAGCCTAGCAGCCACGTATGATTAGAGTTTCGTCGTGACTTTGTTTCGAACTATGCTTATTTCTTTTTACTATGTTGGTTGATTGCTTGAGGACAAGCAATGGTTTAAGTGTGGGGATGTTTGATAACGCGAAATCATATCGTTTATTTGTCTTGATTTACATGTATTTATTTGTGACTTTTATTAATTTGTCTTGATTTATGTTCTATTATATGATTAATTTACTTCGTTTTGCAGATTGGGGAGAATTTGGACTAAAGAAAGAAAAGGAGAAGAAACAGATGAAAAATAGATGAAAAACAGCAGATACGGATTCTGCTGCTGTGACGACCGTCACAGGTCCATGACGACCGTCACATTTCATGACGACCGTCACGCAGACAAAAAACGCAGAATCAGAATTCACGATCAATCTCAACTTAAATCCTTCCTACACTTTCTCCACTCACTGCCCACTACTGGAAGTTACTACACTTTCTCCACTCACTGCCAACTACTGGAAGTTACTACCACTTTCTCCATATCTCACGCATGATCTCAGGAAGTTGAGATAAGAAACATCTCCTATAAATAGACAAGAGACTCACAGAGAAAGGGGTGGATTCTTCATCCCGAAGTTCTGCCAAAGTTCCATCAAAGTTATTTATCGTTACTTTTATTTTCCTTTCCATTTTCCTTCAGTTCAGAATATTGTATTTTCTTCCTGTACCTTTTATTTCTCGCCAAAGTAGAATCCTGCCAACATTGTGGGGGACTACCCAAGGATTTGAGATCAGTACAATTTACAGGTTTTTATTAATTGAATTACTACTTTATTTCTGTTATGATGCACGCTTTATTATTCCGTTGTTTATGTCTATTTCCGTTCGCATTAATTATCATGTCTGGCTAAGTTAGTTTTATCGGTATGTAACCGAATTAGTAGGATAGGATTCAATAGTAACCGGCATCTTCCCTTTTTACAAACAACCTTTCTGGCCGTAGTGTTTAAATTTATTTACTGAATAAACTTCGTCGCGAAAGCGAGAACTTATTTAAAAGTAGTTTTGCCACGAAAGTGGGAAATTAATTAAGGTACGAACCAACAAGCGAAAGCTGCGGCAAGACCAGATAGTAAACACTAGTCATTCATTTTAATAACAGTGAAAGCACTTTAAAATGGATTAGAACCTAGAGATTTCCAAAAAGTAGTTTTAACCCCGAATGGGACAGCGAAAGCGTACATTCGGCCCTTAGAATTATGACTAGCGTCAACAACCATCGTGAGACGAAAGTCTTCAGATCACTATTTTCTTCTGAACAATGTTTGCAAAGAGTAAGAAGCATCGGTGACCTGTCGAATCCCAGATAACTAAGTCTTTGCATACCGATATCCTTTACCGCATTTCTTTAAACCAATTTTATTTATTTCTTTTGCATTTAATTTCATTCGCATTCAATTTTCCTAATTCCAATAGCCTTAGCTTTACGTCGTAATAATAGATAACGGTAGATTGACATTGGTCTCTGTGGGTTCGACAATCTTTTATATTACTTCGATATTTCCGTGCACTTGCGGAGCGATCAAGTTTTTGGCGCAGTTGCCGGGGAACCGTTTAGTCAATAGTGTAACCTTCTGTTACGCCGTATAGACTAGGTTAACAATGTTCATTTTTCCTTTACTAGTGCTGTCGATTGTATGCCAAGTAATCGCTCACAAGGCGATATCTTGAAACCTTCAGTCGCAGAACTAGAACGCTTCTTACATCTAAGAAGCCGAATCATTGAGTACCAACTCAAACATAACATTCCCGATCCTCTCACTCCCATTCCCAAATCCGAAGAAGAATCAAACATGGCTGAAGGACCTCCAAACAAACCGCTGAAGGCATACGCTACACCCTCTCAGATGGAGCCTAGAAGTAGCATTGCTGCCCCAGCTATTACCCGAAATGATTTTGAGATGAAACCTTCATTGCTGTCAGCTGTACAACAAAACCAATTCTCAGGAAACGCAACTGAGGATCCGAACGAACATCTAACGAAGTTTGTACAATACGCAGACACAGTGAAAGCAAATGGAGTAACTCCAGACGCGATAAGACTTCGTCTTTTCCCATTCTCTCTTAGAGACAGAGCATGGACATGGTTACAATCTTTACCATCCAACTCCGTTACGATGTGGGAACAATTGAAAAACGTCTTCTTAGCGAGATATTTTCCGCCAAGCAAAACTGCTATGCTTAGAGCTCAAATCAACGGATTTCGACAAAAAGATACTGAATCTCTTTATGAAGCATGGGAACGATTCAAAGATATGATGAGAACATGTCCTCACCACGGTCTAGAAGACTGGGTGACAATCCATACTTTCTATAATGGGCTTCTATACAATACTAGATTGACAATAGACGCTGCCGCGGGCGGTGCACTTATGGATAAGCCATACGACGAAGCCTATCAATTAATCGAAAACATGTCTCAAAACCATTGCCAATGGGGAGGTGAACGCACTCCAACAGAGAAAACCACAGCGAAAGGTGGGATGTACGAGATCAGCATCCTTGAAAAGTTCAACGCTAAAGTAGATGCTCTAGCACAGAAGATTGATAGTCTGACCGTTAACCCCACTGCAACCGTCGCTGCCGTAACTCCAAATTGCGAGTTATGCGGAAGCACCACTCATAATGCGCCTGAATGCCCATTTCTAGCCGGAATCCCACCAGACCAGGTAAATTATGCTCAAGGAAATCCTTATGCAAATGCCTACTGCTCCGCCAGGATATCAGAAACCAGCTGCTGCTCAGACTGCACCTAGGAAATCAAACCTCGAATTGATGATGGAAAAATTCATAGCTACTCAAGCTCAAACAAACAAAGAATTCCTGAATCAAAACATACACACTAGCGAGCAAATTAAACAGTTGACCGGAAAAGTAGACGCTTTAGCCACCCACAACAAAATGCTAGAAACACAGATATCACAAGTGGCTCAACAACAAGCCTCTGTTGCCGCACCTGCTGGCACATTTCCTGGACAACCCGAACAGAATCCAAAGGGCCAAGCAAATGCTGTAATACTAAGAAGCGGAAAAGAATTGGACGAATCGATCGATCTGAGGACCGAAAACTCAGCCATGCAACAAAAACCAACGGAACAAGCAGAAAAGGAATCCGAGTTAGAGAAGAAGGAAGACAACGAGAAGGAGGATACCGCAAGTGAAAAAACTCAAGCACCTCCAGCGCCATATAAACCACCTATTCCTTATCCGCAAAGATTAATAAACTCCAAAACTTCAGGACAGTTTAAGAAATTTGTAGAGCTCCTTAAACAGCTGAATATTACCATTCCTTTTACAGAAGCGATAACTCAAATGCCGTCATACGCTAAATTTCTCAAAGAAATCCTGTCGAATAAGAGAAAGATCGAGGATAACGAAACAGTTACACTTACTGCAGAGTGTAGCGCTATTATTCAAAACCGCATGCCTCCTAAATTAAAAGACCCAGGTAGTTTCTCCATACCCTGCGTCATAGGAAAGTTCGTAATAGACAAAACTCTATGCGATTTAGTGTAACACGGTGGGAGAACTGACTTTAAACAATGTTGCGGATAGCAAGAGTCGCCACCGACTTTTATTTTATCCATAAGGAAAGGTTATAAAAGAACAGGAAAGACCTTAGAGAATATTTTGGGTCCGGGGGGTAGGTTATGAAAAGGGAAGGTGTTAGCACCCTTTTCATCCATGGTTATCCATGGGCTCTTAGGTACTTAAGCTCACTTTTGAATTGTTTTGAAAGTGTAGTGTGTGAATAGAAAATTTTCAGAATAGTTAATAAATAATCCATGTAAGGATGTGTTAAGAACTTGTTTGAAAACTTGTTGAAAATTTGTTTAAGTGTGAAACAGTTTTGAAGTGAGCAAGTATCTAGGAGTAACCTACCCTAATGTTTAAAGGTCTTTCTTATTCTTTATTCTTTCCTTTAGTAAGACTATCTCTACTATAATGGAGTAGGTAGTCCTTACTTTGGATGTTAAGGGGTATGTGAGGGACAATTTGACTTTGAAGGCCATTGTGGGATGTAATAAGCACATATAAGGGACCATCATCATTTTTCGAAAGGGACTTGATTCGTAAAGGCAACCATAAGGGACTTTGATGATTTTTTTATTTGAGGGACTTGCTTTATACATCCCACTTAACCATTATTCGTAGGCAACTTGAGGGATATCCTTAGGAAGTGAGACGGCGATTAAAATCGACTTACGTGTGTGACGTGTTTATTTTAATTATCTTTATTTAAAAGTGATCTAAATTTATTTTAATATTACATACATGTTGTTACACTCCCTAATTACTGACCATAACAATAATTAAATAATTAAACAACTTTACATCCAAGAAACAATTACAAAATAATAAGCAAAATAATTAAATAGCAAAGATAAATAAAATATAAATAAGCAATAATAAATAATAAAGGGGGTTAATTCTAAGTTTACTCGGCAAGACATCGCATCTTGTGCCTACGTATCCTTACGGGAGTGGAATCAGAGTAATCGTAGTTCCCCTCAATAGGGAGGTTAGAAACTTCTTGACTGTGGTCAAGGTCTCAAGGGGAATAAACGCATCTTAAGGACACGCTTACGTGGAGTGTAGAAACTCCAAATCTCTACGTTGAAATGTTAAGTTGTAATTAGGGTTAAATTAGGGATTCCACGGCGGGAAACCCTAAAATGAGCGCGGCGGCTCTTTGAC
Organism: Lathyrus sativus; assembly: GCA_963859935.3. Taxonomy (NCBI): domain Eukaryota; kingdom Viridiplantae; phylum Streptophyta; class Magnoliopsida; order Fabales; family Fabaceae; genus Lathyrus; species Lathyrus sativus. The sequence continues at coordinate 22,575 of CAWUDS030001555.1, forward strand.
CTAATGCTAAGGGTAAAATTGTAATTTTGCCTGCGGCGAGGCATTTGTGAAAATTAGGGTTTGTAGTTTGTAGTTTTGAGGATTTGAAATTGAATGTGTGAAGTTTTACGGACTATTGGCGCGGCGGCCAAACAGTTAGACCTAACCTTCGGATGTGTGCAATGTGACAGAAATAATAGTAAACGCGTGAGATAATTGAATCATGCAAACAGAGAGATAATGTCATAATTTAAACCATGCAAGCAGAAATTTAAAGGCAGAATTTAAAGAGCGATTGTTAAGTTCGCGAGGTTACATGAGAGGAGCAGATACAATATGATAATGAAATTTGAATTGAACAATAATAAAATAAAATAAATAATGGTTCTAGTTATTATTTTAAAAAAAGATTTTAGTTATTATTTTAAATTTATCTAAAAAAAAGTTTTTTCTTAAAAATAATAGGTTTTCATATTAATTTGGAAAAGATGTTAATGTTATTTATTTTAAAAAACAGATTTTTATATTATAACAAATTTTAATAAATTAATGATAACAATAATAATAATAATGGTAATAATAATGATAATAATGATAATAATAATAAATAATGATAATAATAATAATAATAATAATAATAATAATAATAATAATAATAATAATAATAATAATAATAATAATAAAGCAATAATGAATTTTAAATGTGCCAAATAACCCAACAATGTTGCTAACGCAGAAATGCGCTCATCGCAACCAGATCTAAATCGGACGAAACAAAATTTATCGCAAAGAAAAAGAAATTAAGCAAAAAATAGTATTATTGCTCACACAAAAATGCGATCATCGCAACCAGATCGAACTAACACAAATGTCACGCGTCATGCACACAAATGTGCAAACATCGTATCGACATAATTCGATCAAAAATCTTATATATATAAACTCTAACAATTTAAAAATTATATATATATATATATATATAAACGTAACAGTAATAGATAAAGAAAAAGAAATAACGGTAAAAGATAAAGAAAAAGAAACAACAGTAATAGATGAAGGAAAAGAAATAACGGTAAACGATGAAGAAAAAGAAACAATAGTAATGGATGAAGAAGAAAACTAAATAACGGCAAACGGCACTCACTCCTCTTAGGTTTTTTTCCTTCTCCCTCTTTTCCAACAAGGCAACACATGTATATATAGGGAACAAATTAGGGTTAACACCAAATTGTCAATAATGTCCCTAAAGCCCATTTTAAAGCCCAAACTAAATAATTAGTTAAGAAAAAATAAAATTTAAATAATTTAAAATAATTAAAATAAACTTAAAATAAAAACTAATAATCCTATTGATTCCTAAAATAAAAAATATTATAAAAAGAACAAAATTTTTTTTCAATATTTTTTATTTTATGATTTTTTGGATATTTTTATGAATAATTTAGAAAAAAGTGAAAAAAATAATATTTTAAAAAATGATTTAATTAAAATACGAAAATAATAATTAAATAATAATAAAAAACTATTTTTGTTATTTTTTTAATGAAAGATAGAAAAATTTAGAGTAAAAATAATAAAAAACAAAAAAAATGACAAAGGTGAGATTCGAACTCTCAACCTCTCACACTCATAACTCCTTACACATGTCCTCCTGCCAATTGTGCCATTTTTACTTTTTAGAAAAAAATGCATGCCATATGATATTTACCTGCAAAAAGTCAAACGACTACACAAATTTGTTAGTAATTGATTAAATGCAATGAAATGCGACGACAAATCTTAGGGCAAAATTTGGGGTATTACAGTTATTATGATAATATTTCTCACCCAACCTCTCTTTGATGTTGGCAAAAAAAAAAAAATCATGAAGTTTGACTTTGGTTTGACCACAGTTGACCTCAGTTTGACCTTTTAACTGCATTGACTGCTTTTGACTTATCTGATCATCTGACTGAGCAAACTTTTGAGAAAAGTCTTGAAACTTGACATGGGGGTTCTTATACACATATAAGATGTTATGAAGCTCACTTGAAGTCTTGGAAGTCCATTTAGCCTGATTAAAGTCAAAACCCTAGTTTTGGATGCACTGCTTAGGAGGTGCATTGTCTGAGGGAATTGTCAACTCTTCTGACCAATTGTGAATTTTGTGAACCTTGTGAACCTTCTTGGAACACAAAGTCTTGTATTGTGAGGGCAAATTTTGGGGTGCAACAGCTGCCCCTGTTCAATTTTCTGAAACCTGAGGGGTTAGATTGGTATATTTGCCAGTCGTAACCTGGAAGGTTGAAGGGGATTGAACACAAAAGCCCAAAAATTTGCACTCACCAGTGCATGGAGTGATATTGATGGTTGGTTGAACATGATTGAGTGGGCTTAAAGATGCCACTAGGGGAAAGTTCTTCAGTAGTATAATGAGAACTGTCAGGAGTCTGGAGTAATACTGATGTAACAGCATGTCTTCATGAGGATAGAGCAATCAATAATGATAACCCTAAAGCAGTCTTGAAGTGATAAATCTGACCTCAGGAGGATAGAGCAATCAATAGCTCTAAAGCAGTCTTGAAGTAATAATGGCTTCAGGAGGATAGAGCAATCAATAGCTCTAAAGCAGTCTTGAAGTAATAGAATGGCTTCAGTAGGATAGAGCAATCAACAGCTCTAAAGCAGTCTTGAAATAATAATGTGATATGTCTTCAGGAGGATAGAGCAATCAATAGCTCTAAAGCAGTCTTGAAGTAATGATTTCAGGAGGATAGAGCAATGGATAGCTCTAAAGCAGTCTTGAAATAATAATGTAATTTCAGGAGGATAGAGCAATGGATAACTCTAAAGCAGTCTTGAAATAATTAGATGGCTTCAGGAGGATAGAGCAATGAATAGCTCTAAAGCAGTCTTGAAGTAGTAATATGACCTCATGAGGATAGAGCAATGAATAGCTCTAAAGCAGTCTTGAAGTAATAGGATGATTTCAGGAGGATAGAGCAATCAGTAGCTCTAAAGCAGTCTTGAAGTCATGAGAGGCTATCAGGAGGATAAAATAACCCTGAGGTTACAATAAAGCAGTCCCAAAGTAATAAGAAGCTCATCAGGAGGATAAAGTAACCCTGAGGTTACAATAAAGCAGTCCCAAAGATCATAAGATTGTTTGTTGGATAATTAACCTGAAAACAAGGTAGCATTCTGTATAACAACATTAGTTTATGCTTTATGTATGCATGTATGACATGATGCACTTAGGTAATGTACTATAGACATATATGTTATGGTATGATGTAAATGATGTATGTATGCTATGACACTGCTGGAAGTGTCTGGATATCCTTGTATAACAACTGCTGGCCAAGAAAAATAAATCCCGATTCGTTGTTGAAGAATATATAACCCTCCGTCTGCTGGGGATAACAAGGTATAGATAACCTCC
>CAWUDS030001556.1:0-55041 GCA_963859935.3 Lathyrus sativus
ACCCTTCATTTATTTATTTTTAAGCAACTTTGCAAATAGACTTGCATTATCCTTGAATTGGTCCATGAATCGATCTTGAGTCATCCTGGGCACTTGAATAAACCAATTTTTTTAATATGAAACCTCTTGAGTCAGAAAACGCCTTGATATCAGAGAACCATGACAAACCCTTAATCGAACATGAATTATCTTTGGATTCCTAGCAAGCATAAGAATTGAAGGCCTTTTGCCTTGATCACGAAACTAGCTCTTGCCTGATCAAAATTTGGTCACAACCATTGAGCTTCAGTCAATACCGCCCGCATAAACCTGGCCTGACATCTTGAAATAAATCTCAGTACAATTCAACATAGCAACAACTTGAACGGGGACACCATATTTCTCTGATTTTTGGAGTGATAATCGGTGGGCAAATTTAGGGTATGACATGTGGTACCAGTTGACCGGCATCAATGCCGATGGTTGGGACTCTCTGCACGCCACGCATATCTATAACCCAACCATCCGGTACTTTCACAGAGCATTGAGCAACACAATCTTCGCCAGGGACAACAACCACAAGGTGAACTCGAAAGAGCTCTTCTTCCTCCATTGCGTCTTCAACAACGAACTTATCAACGCCGCTCCGTTCCTGCTGGCTCACATTCAGGCCAACTGCAACCGTGGCTCGAAGCCATTTTACTTTGGCAGGATTGTCACTGCCATTGCACTTGGGCTGAACCTTGGCGACCGCCTCCAGCACCTCCATTCCATCCCCTCGGTGTTCCTTGACACCGACCACTGCAGAGCCTCCCACCTTATCCGCTCCAGAGCCGACGGCAAGTACCATCCGGTAGTGCGTGGCAAAACCGTCCGAAGCATCATCCTTCCATCACGCACCCGCACACACCCAGAGGATCGTACCAACTGGTTATTTGACCTCACTGCCCCTCCTGCTGCCGCTGTTCCTACTCAGGACCACACCCAAGGTTTTGACGATGAAATCCAAGCTGAGTTGGACAGGTCCGAGCAACCAGGGGCATCGCAGCCTCCTCCTTCTGAAGGTACATCATCTCGCCGCCGCCGCCATCGTCCAGTGCCCGACTACACAGAAGAGGACCTCCGCCGCTCTCTCGACCAGCAGACCCAGATACTCGCTATGCTGCAGCAGCAGAATCAGCGAGCAGACCAGTTCGAAGCTTGGCACCGGACTCAAATGCAACAACTTCAAACCGGCCAAGCTACCATTACTGAGAACCTGGCGAATCTGACTTTGCAGGTCGAAGGACTCCGGGACACCGTCTACCACACAGGAGCTATGAGTTATGAGGACCGAGTAGCCCTTGCCAGAGCCAGAGGACGCCAGCGTGGACGTGACCGAGGCAGCGGACGTGATTAGTCATCCATCTTTCCTTATTTGTTTACTATATTTCCAGTTTATTTGTACTTTCATTTCAGTTGTATCTCCCTCTCGCATGCTTCAAAATCAGTGGGGACACTGATTGAGATAGTGTGGGAGCGGAGCCTTTATTTCCATTCCACTGTACTTTGAATTTCGTAATTTTTATATAAACATTTTCTATTTTTCGCAAATAAAGCTCGTTTATATATCCTTTTTCCGTTACGCAAACATCCCCACATTATTCAACGTAAACAAAAATTTTCGTTCGTTCCTCAAAAGCAAAAGCACCACGAGAATGCACCCGAGTTCAAAACAAGTTTGAAACTCCGAGAAAACGACAGTTCTAACAAAACCAGTACCGTCTTGACACCTTAGATCTCCGGTTTATGCGAGTCGGTTTCACTACCTACGTGTACCAAAGTCTCAAGTGTCTACGCAAACTCAGCCCCAAGTAGTTTATACTAGCAGTCAGCACCATCCTAAAACACTTCTAAGCAAGCGACCGATGCAGATAAGTGTATGATCTCCAAAAAGATGAAAAATCATGAAAAGAGAGCTAAATAGCCCAAAAATATAAGACACGTTTCCTTCTAAGTTAGGTGCTCCTCACCCGAGCATTTAGCCCAAAGACACGAAAACTCATTGAAAAATCAATGACATAAGCTTATGATCAATGAAGAAGATCAAAAACAGAAATGAGATCATATTCACTAACAGGTCGACTTGCCATGAAAGTGTACGGGCAACGGGCTTAATGTGATTGCGCTAGAACAAACAGGGTGAACTTGCCGCGAGAACCTTGACACCAAGCTACAGTAGCATGACTGGGACCGATTTGCATAAAAAGGAGACCTCCGAAGACTTGTAGTCCAGTGTCGTCATGATACTCGTCTTGTTCTTACCAAGAATCCCGGTTTTTTCCAACTCTGCGAACGAAGAAGCTGCCTCGTGCTTGCCGACTTTTTCATGTTTTACTTGAGGACAAGCAAAGATTCAAGGTTAGGGGAGTTTGATAACACGAAATCGTATATATATTTTGATGCATAATTCGACTAAAGTTTAACTTTTTTCGATCCGATTTCGGGTTATTTTCGTGTTGTTTGTCTGATGTTTTGCAGGTATTTGATGATCACGTCTAAACAAGGCATTATGAAGAAAAGAAGCAATCTCAGATGAAATATGGACGAAAAAAGAGTGAAAACATCATGAAAAGCGCAGAAGGCTGTTTTTGCTGCTGTGACGATCGTCACAGCTCCATGACGATCGTCACACGGGTGACGACCGTCACACCTTGTGACGACCGTCATACAGGCAAAAACGCCCCACTTCAATTGCACGTTAAAGAAGCAGTTCCAAGTCCCAAATAGTGGACCACTACTCCCTGATTTTTCTGCCTCAAAGTCCACCCTCTCCAATTATAACCGTTAGAATTCCATTTCTATAAAAGGGGAAGAAGGGGACCTCAGAAAGGGAGCCGCATTCATACAACGAAGTGCTGCCAAATTTATTTCCAGAGCATACCTTTCCAGTTTTAATATTCTTATTTGTTTCTCCTTTATTTTTCTGCATTCCATTTCATTCTTCTGTAATTTATACTTCTATTGTACGATCAAATTGGCATAAAGACCAGAATCCTGCCAACATCTGTGGAGGATCTGCCCAAAGGCCAATTGGAATATTTACAGGTTTCTCATTTCAATCGTAATTCCAGTTTTATTATGTTGCATATTATTATTTATCATTTTCATTTATGTTTTACCTTTCCCAAATCCATGTCTAGCTAAATTTAGGTAATCGATATGTAGTAATAATTCAAAAGGGATTTGATAATAACCGGTTGAAAAACTTTCTTTTCAAAAGTAATTTATGGTCTGAGTGTTTAAAATTAATTTACTGAATAAACTTCGTCGCGAAAGCGAGAACTTATTTAAAAGTAGTTTCGCCACGAAAGTGGGAAATTAATTAAGATACGAACCAACAAGCGAAAGCTGCGGTAAGATCAGATAGTAAACACGAGTCATTCATTTTAATAACAGCGAAAGCACTTTAAAATGAATTAGAACTTAGAGATTTCCAAAAAATAATTTTAACCCCGAATGGGATACGAAAGTGTACGTTTGGCCCTTAGAATTATGATTAGCGTCAATAACCATCGTGAGGCGAGAGTCTTCAAATCACCATTTTCTGCTTAAATAAACTTTGAAAATTATTTCATACACCGGTAACTTGTCAAATCCCTGAAGAACACAATTACTGCATATCGATTCAATCAATTATAATCTAAGTAACCGTCTTAGTTTCCCTTTTAGTGACAATCTTATTCCCTTAAACATATTCTACCTAGCTAAACATAGTAACTCCCGAGAACACTAGTTTGATTACGAGTCCCTGTGGGATCGATATCTATTATTACTACGCGATAGACTGTGCACTTGCAGTTAGGTTGTATTAGACATAGAAAGTCACGATCACTCCTATGTTGTACCGATGGTTCATGTCTCATCTTTCGCAGAAAGGTCCTTTCGTTGAGAATAATAGAAATCTTAAATGGTCTCAAAGGATCGTGTCTCTTACTGCTGATGACATCTCTTAGTATTCTCGAGTTTACGACGGTAGCAGAATCATTCTTGATTATGGTAAATTCTACAATGTACCTCTCTTAGGTACAAAGAGTGGAATTAACTATAATTTGAGACTTGCCTTCCGTCAATTGGGGTGTCCTATGCTTAACAGGCCAAATCTTGAGGTAGTGGAAGAGTTCATCTTTCATGAAGGGGTTGATGACATGGGGTAACTAAAGAGGCTTAGTGCTACATGGATACATATTCACCATGAAGGAAGAGATGAGTTGGGTAAAAATAATTGCATAGCAAAAGAAGCCTACACGCAATGGGTTGAAGAACGAGTCCAAGTGATCTTGCTATCATTTCCTTTTGAGCCTTCCATGAATGCCAAGCTTCCTGAACTTGCCATTGTTCCTTCATTGGAAGTAGATCAACTCAAGCAGACAATTGAGATGTTGAAGAAGGAGAACGATGATCTTTGTTTCAACCTTGATAAAGTCATATTCGAGAAGGAAAGCTTACAAATGGATCTTCGCAAGAAGAGGGAGCTCATGCTCAAAGAGGTGGAGTTTTAACAGAACAAGTGGAGGAAAGTAGGTGATGCTTTGAAGAGTACTTGCGATGGACTTGCCTCAAAGAAGAGACAACTCGCCAACACTTAGAATTAAACCCATAAGGATGAGTTGATTTACAAGAAGCAACTTGCAGAATGTAGAGGAAAGTTATCAGAGTACAAGACAAACCTGTAGAGTGAACAAGACCGTGCTGACTAGTTGGTGAAAGACCTCTCTCAATGTCAAGCTGAGCTCGACAAAGCCTTTAGTGATATTCAGAAGTTGCAGGATCAAGTGCATCAGAACCGAGAGGAGATCAGTCAGTCCCACTTGGAGAGTACTCATTGGAAGCGTCAGAGCCGTCATCTGCAAGTCCTCTTAGATAATAAAGAGGCATTTCTACAGGATCTTTTTCAGGGACCTTGCCAAATCTTTGTTGCGTAACCTCATGAAGGATGCGGAGTATTAGAGTGAGAGACACGACCATCTAGCCAGATTTGCCGATCACGCACTGAAGGATTTACCAGGGTTGTTGAGGGATGCATATGCTGATGTGCTGCCGCACAAGACTCCTTAAGCTGTTTTTCATTTCTTGTCTGTTTGTAGGGTAGTTTTTGATAGGATTCATGCTGATCTTGTTGTAGCCTAAAAGGAAGATCTTTGAGTTGTATTTGAACTTGTACTTCTTTACTTCATTGATTGAATGAAGATTTTTTTTTGTCAGTTTATCTTTGTGCCTTTACTTATATGCTTTATGATTTTTGCTAGCAAAGATAAAAGCTCACGAATTCCTAGAATTTAAAACTTTATTTTTGCATACATTGCATTCAATAATGCTTATATGCATGTCCCTCATCCATAAAACCAAAATGCTTACATTGTCCGTCTCCGCCTTATAGCAAGAAGGCGACTCGACATTGCTATTTCACTCGCTCAAGAAAATCCAAGATCATGGCTGATATTGAACAAGAGAACACTACCTACATGGAGACTTTGGTTCAGTTTCAGGGTCGAATGGATCAGTTTTAGACCAATATGGATGTTATCATAGAGTTCCTTCATGCTCAGAAGAAGGTCGTTGCTGTCACTTTTGTTGTTGGAAATGTTGCTGATGCTACTTCTTCTCCTGTTGTTGTTGAAGCATCGGTTGAGACTGTTGTTCAACCCACTGTTAACCTACCAAGTGTTCAGCCTGGTCTGAATAGAATGCCTGCTTCCTTCCCGTGGGGAATACCTCTGAATTTCACTCCTTAGATTTCCAGTGGTAGTGCCTTTGTTATGTATCAACCTTTTGTTGCACCCACGGCCAATGGTAATTGTGCTGCTTACCTTTGGGGCATACCTACTCTACTTCTACCTCCTGTGGTGAGTGATGATCATGAAATTCCTCAAGCACAGATTCACCAGATTCCTGTGTCGAGTGATGTTAAGATTCCTGAGGAAGATGAGCATGTATATATAGGTCCTCCTAGTCATGTTTCGGCTTTGTCTCAATCTGCTCAATCTGTTGTTCAGAATGTTCATTCTAGAATTCCTTATCTGGGGCCTCCTCTGTTGATGTGGTACCCCCTACCGGTTACCCATATGGTTTTCAGATGAGTCAGAATGCTGGTCAGATGGTAAAATCTAGGTTGGTGCATCCATCTCAGTTTGCTTCTCCTCAGATACCTGCTCCAACTGCATCACAACTTCCAAATCCATAGACTCTTGTTAGACCTGCTGATCATAATAGACCCGCTGACTATAAATTGTAAGCTGAAAGAATCATGGTGATTGAAGGTTATTCTGCTTTTGGCATGGAAGTCAAAGACTTGTGTTTGGTTTCTAATGTTGTGCTGCCACAGAAATTCAAGATTCCAGAACTGTCAAAGTACAAAGGTTTGAGTTGTCCTTGTAGTCATGTGACCATGTACTGCAGAAAGATGGCATCCTACATTGACAATGATGAATTGCTAGTTCATTGCTTCCAAGATAGCTTATCTGGAGCTTATTTGGATTGTTATATAGATTTAGAGCGTAGCAAGATTCGCTCATGGAGGGACTTGTCTGAAGCGTTCTTGAAGCAATACAAGTATAATCTCGATTTGGCTCATACCAGACTGCAATTACATAATAAGTCTCAGCGTACAACTGAAACTTTCAAGAAGTATGCTCAAAGGTGGCGTGAAATGGCTTCTCGTGTGCGACCTGCTCTTTCTGACACTGATTTGATTGATATCTTTATGGGCACTTTGCAAGGGTTGTACTATGAGAAAATGGTGGGCAGTTCTTCGTCAAACTTTGCTGATATTGTGACTATTGGTGAAAGAATTGAGAATGGGCTGAAAATTGGTAGGATTGCCGGTACCGCTGGTCAACAACCAACCAAGAAACCCCAGAGCAGTTATTCAAAGAAGAAAAAAGGTGAAGCGAATGCTGTGATGGTAAAGGCTCTCCTTAATATCAGGTTCTTATGGCTCCCATGCCATATTATCCTTATCCTTGTGTCGTTGCTGCCTAGTATCAACAACCACCATATCAGTATCATTCTCAACCACGAGTTTAGAATTCTCAGAATCAACAATAACTGCAATGTCAATAGTCTCAACAAAATAACAAAAATCATCAATATCAGAATAAACAAATTAGCAACAATCAGAACAACCGCAATCATCTGATTTTTTTACAGATTTCCCATGTCATATACAAAGTTGTTTCCTTATCTGATTCATCAAGGGGCAATTGTTCCCAAAGAGATTGCGCCTATAGTTCCTCCTTATGGTTTGAAACATAATCTGAATGCATCTTGTGCTTATCGTTCTGGGTACATAGGACATGCTACAGAAGAATGCATTGTTCTCAAGGCCAAGGTTCAAGAGCTTATTGACCAGAAAATCCTGACATTTTCTGAAGAGCGTCATAATATACAAATTAATCCCTTGCCTACTCATGGTGAACCTATGGTTAATATGATTGAGGACGATCAAGGGGATGAGTTTATCAGAGATATCGACAAAGTGAAAACTCCGATGATTGTTGTGATCAAGAAGTTGAAAGAGCAAGGGTTATTAAAAGGTCTTCATGGAAAATGCGAGATATGTGATGATAATTTCAGTGTCGAAGGTTGAAGGGTTGTATTCAGATCTTAATGAACCGAGGTGTAGTTCAGTTTTCCAGAGCCAATTTTGTGGAAGAGGTAGCTACCATCGAGCAGTTAACGATCATATATAGGAAGGTTCTTGTGGAAGCTCTTAAGAAGAAAATACAACCTATCATTATTTGTGCGCCAAAATCGTTCTCGTATCAGAATTCAAAAGAGGTTCCTTGGAATTATGGTTCTACCGTGTTTTCTGGGGGTAGAGAAATTAAGTTTTCATAATTTGAAATTATGAACATAACTGCTACTAGAGGGATGACTCGTAGCGGATGAGTGTTTTCTCTGAAGGTCGTACCTAAGCTAGTGCAAGTTCCAACCGTTGTTCCTCCAAAGGAGAAGTCTGCTTCAACAACCCCTGTTGTGCAACAAGGGGAATCAACTATTGCATCAGTTCCAGTCACTCTGTCTATGGATGTTACAAAAAGAAAATAATTAATGGATGATCAAGAGTTTCTCAAGATGATAAAAAAGATAGATTTTAAGATTGTGGATCAGCTGGGGCAAAATCCTTCGAGGATTTCAATCTTGTCTTTACTCATGAGCTCGCCCACGCATATATCGACTTTGATGAAAGTTTTGAACACTGCTCATGTAATGCACAATATTCCCGTAGAAGAGTTTGGTGATGTGGTCGCAAACATAACTGCAAGTCGGTATTTGGGTTTCAACGAGTCAGAGTTGTCTCCTGAAGGAACTGACCATAATAGAGCATTACACATATCAATAACTTGTATGGACTCTTTGATATCTCATGTTCTTGTGGATACCGATTCTTCTCTCAATGTAATGCCTAAGGGCACAATGAGTCAACTACTGGTAAAAGGGAGCGAGATGAGGCCGAGCGCTTTAATCGCCAGAGCTTTTGATGGTTCTTGTAGGCAAGTCATTGGCGAAGTGGATCTACCCATTAAGATCGGGCTGCATTTGTTTACCATTACTTTCCAAGTGATGGATATTAATCCTGCATATAGTTGCTTATTGGGTCGACCCTGGATTCATGTCACAGGGGTAGTTACTTTCATATTGCATCAGAAGCTAAATGTCATGTTTGATGATCAAATAATCATCGTTTATGGTGAAGAAGATTTGCTAGTAAGCGAGTTATCATTCTTCCGATATGTCGAGACTGATGAAGGCATAACTGAGGTGTCGCTGCAATATCTTGAATTCGAAGATGTTAGCTCCACTTCTGTCAATACAAGTAGATCACCGAAAATGACCACGTCATCTATCAAGAGTGCTAAAGAGACCATCAAGAAAGGTGCCTTGCATGGCTGGGAGAAAATATTGAATGTGGTTGAGAAGCATGGCCGCTTTGGACTGGGTTACCATCTTTATCAATAGGTTAGCTCGTGCAGTCAGAAGAAGTGCAACTTGATCAAGTTCAATAGCACTGGATTCCAGAAGAGTGACATCATGTCAGCTATTGATGATCCTGGTCCTAGCAACCGAAGTGCAAGCTTTGTAAGCAAGTTTCCGCATGGCTTCAAGATCAACAATTCGACATCTACTGTGGTTCTCGTGGTTTTTCCTACAAACATAACAAATAAATGCATTGATACCAACATGGAAAATATCCATTGTGATTCTGGGATTCCAATTAACCAAGTCGAAAAAGATGGTGAGGAAGATTGTGAATTACCGACTAAACTAGCAAGGCTCCTTGAGCACAAGCAGAAAGAGATTCAGCCACAGAAAGAGCTAGTGGAAGTTATCAATCTTGGTACTGATGATGTCAGAAAGGAAGTCAAGGTTGGGGTATCCCTCGCTAAGCATGTACACTCAGAGTTGGTCAAGTTATTAAAAGAGTATGTTGATATTTTTGCCTGGTCTTATTAAGATATGCTTGGGTTGGATACTAACATCGTTGAACATCACTTGCCACTCAAGCCTGAATGTCCTCCTGTCAAGCAGAAGCTCAGAAGGACCAGATCTGACATGACACTTAAAATCAGAGAAGACGTAAAGAAACATGTTGGTGCTGGGTTCCTAGCCACTTCCGAAATCCTGAATGGATTGCTAACATTGTCCCGGTTCCGAAGAAAGATGGGAACGTTATAATGTGTGTGGATTATCGAGATCTCAATAAGGCTAGCTGAAAAGATGATTTTCCTCTGCCTCATATTGATGTCTTGGTAGACAATACTGCGTAGTTCTCTATCTTTTCGTTTATGCATGATTTCTTAAGATGTAATAAGATCAAGATGTCCCCAGCTAATATGGAGAAGATCACCTTCATCACGCCTTGGGTACATATTGTTACAAAGTCATGCCATTCGGTTTGAAAAATGCAGGGGCAACATACCAACGCGCCATGACAACCCTCTTTCACGATATGATCCATAAAGAGATTGAGGTCTACATGGACGATATGATTGCCAAATCCATAACTGAAGATGATCCTCTGGACCATCTGAAGAAATTGTTTGACAGACCCCGAAAGTTTAGACTGCAGTTGAATCCTGCAAAGTGTACCTTTGGAGTTCGATTTGGAAAATTATTGGGCTTTATTGTGAGTTAGAAGGGCATTGAAGTTGATCCTGACATGGTTCGGGCAATTCAGAACATGCCTCTTCCCAAAACAGAAAAAGAAGTCTTTGGCTTTCTGGGCCGACTTAATTTCATATCCAAATTCATTTCTCATCTGACAGCTACATGTGAACCCATATTCAAATTGTTAAGAAAAAATCAATCGTTCGAATTGAACAATGATTGTGAAGAAGATTTTGACAAAATAAAGAAATATTTGCAAGAACCACAGATCTTAGTACCTCTGGTTCCTGGTAGGCCTTTAATCATGTATCTCATTATTCCCAATGAATTAATGGGATGTGTATTAGGTCAGCATGATGACACTGGAAGAAAAGAACATGCAATTTACTATCTGAGCAAGAAGTTCACTAATTGTGAGAGCAGATACTCACTCTTGGAGAAAAATTGTTGTTGTAACAGCCCAAATTTCATTAAATAATTAATTGTAGTAATTAATTGATTTAGTGGGATTTTATGTTAATATTGGAATTAATTTTTATTAATTGGAATTAATAGAGAATTGAAAGGAAAATGGAAGGAAAGAAAATAAAAGGGATATATAAGTGAGAAAGAAGAGAAAGGAAATTAGAGAAAACATTTGGAGAGAAAGAGGGAAGAAAGAAGAAAGAAGAGAAAGAGAGGAGAAGAAGAGGAAAAGTGGAAAAATCATCAAGAACCAACATCAAAGCTCCGATTAATCGAGGTAAGGGTGAGAAACATTGCTATTTAATCATTGTATGCTATTATGCATGTTGGGTTTGGGTTTGTGGATGTTTTTCATCACTTTCCATTTTAGGGCAAGTTGGATTAATCGGTAGAATGATGATTTAATCGGTTGAAACTTGGAAATAATGCCGTAGAATAGTCGGGTAACATGAGGGTATGTTGTTTGAGCTGATTTTGATGATTAAGTGGTTGGTTGATGGTGGGATAAAGGGAGAAGACAGAATGGGGTTCTGTTCTGCGCAGGTTCGCTGGCTCTCGCCAGGCGAGTCAAGGCGAAGCCCAGCGAATGTTGGCGAATAAATATGATTAAGTTCCAGTAGACTTCACTGGCGAGTTCGCCAGACGAAGTTGGATAGCGAAGGTTCGCCCAGCGAAGGTGATGGCGAATGAAGTCAGTAGCTACTGACTTGGGTTCGCTGGGAAGTCTCGCCAGGCGAAGCCTAGCGAGTGTTCGCTGAGAGAGTTCGCCAGGCGAAGGCCAGGCGAAGGTTCGCTGCGAGGGTTCGCCAGGCGAGTGAAGGCGAATGTGACATCATTTTTCTTTTGCTGTGTTGCTCATGTGGTGATTGTTTGGTTGATTCACATAGGTTAATACCTCTATGATATGAATAAGTATGTGATCCATGGTGATGATATGTGTTGTGGGTAGCCTTTGGGCGTGAACCCTAGATTTGTGGTATGAGTATTAATCAGATCGATTATGAATACATGAGAACATGATAATGATTATGTGTGTATTATTTAATAATGGTAATGTGCGTATTATTTGATGAGTTTGTGAAGGTTTGATGTAGTGTACAATTAGGTAATAAGTATGCATGAGAACATTGTGGATATATGTGTGCATAGCTTATAATTGTATTATTGGTACTGTGACATGTATACCTTGTATGAAATGGCATGAGATGAATAATAAACATAATACAAAAATGTATTGTGGATGTATATTGTTTATATGCGGTTGTATGTTAAGATACATGAAGAATGCATGAGAGCATGTTGATGGATATGCGTGCATCGTTTGATAAATATGATGTTTGTATTGATTGGATGCGATTATGTATGAACAATGCGTGAGAATATATCGTGAATATATGTACATTGCGTGGTAAATATGTTATGCGTGTAAGCATGATGTAATTCTTGTATGATGAATTACTTGAGAATGCATGAGAACATATTGTGGATATGTGTGCATTGTTGATAATGCGGTGATGATATTGAATTGTGAATGTATATTGTTGGTATATGGTGGTATGAATAGAATGCATGAGAACATGTCATGGATATGTGTGCATTGCTTGATAGATGTTGTAAATGCATATTGTATGTATGTGATTAAATGTGAATAATGCATGAGAACATATCGTGGATATGTGTGCATTGTTTGATAACTGTGAAGAATGCATGAGAACATATCGTGGATATGT
The DNA here is from genome assembly GCA_963859935.3 of Lathyrus sativus. Lineage (NCBI taxonomy): Eukaryota > Viridiplantae > Streptophyta > Magnoliopsida > Fabales > Fabaceae > Lathyrus > Lathyrus sativus. The sequence goes on from CAWUDS030001556.1 coordinate 12,324, forward strand.
GTGCATTGTGAGTGATAATATGGTGATAGTGTTGAATTATGAATACATCGATGAATGTTATGTGAATATGTTGTGTGTGCAATCATAATGTAATTCTTGAAGAGATGAATTATTTGAATGCATGAGATTAAGATGTCGGTCTTAAGTGCATTTGTTGTGGCTGATTGTACATGCATCATTTAGTCAAGAGGCAATGTCTGTTAGTTTCGTGGAAACTAGTGGCTTGTCCCAAACCTAGAAGAGTGGGTTTGAAGGCTTAGAGGATGGGCCTTTGTGGTTATCGGTCTAGAAGAGTGGACCCGGTTTAATGTAAAAACCGAAAAAAGATAACGGGTTATCGGTCTAGAAGAGTGGACCCGGTTTAATGTAAAAACCGAAAAAAGATAACGAGAGTCGGTACCGCATTGCATTGAGTTGCATTGAGTTGTTGAGTCACATTGTATAATGTCATTGATATATGAAGTATGCATGTGAATGAGATGTTTGTTGAATACTTATGAAGCGTGCATGAAGAGATGCTTACGTGTGAATGTTAAGATTGTGGAATTGTGGATGTATGTATGATGTAAAATGCTTGGTGAATATTCATGTTGTATATATATATATATAAGTGACGATGTAAATGACTATGAGTTGAATTGTGGTGAGAAATAAGGAGTTAATTATATGATACCTATGTATACATGATTTTATGCTTTGATTATTATGGTAATATTTCTCACCCTTCTGCTGTTTTATAATGCTCTATGAGGCATTGCAGATTAGGTTGCTGGAGGCCTTTATGAAGTTCTGCTTGTAGTTCGAGGTCGCTACGTGTGTAGCGGTTTAGTAATTATTTATGGGTCGAGTCATGCTCTGGTCGTGTAACACGGGGATCGATTGCTTATGTTTTAGGATTACATTATGTAACCTAAGTTATGTTTTCATATTTGGAGTAATTGAGATAATGAGATGTTGGCCTTAGTGCCTAAAGATGTTGATTTTATATGATGAAAGTAAATGTTTCTTTTTAAAGGATTTTCATTAATGAATCCGCTGCTAAATGAAAAGGTGTTTATGAGCATGACAGATTGTTTTAATGTGGTGTAAGTTTTGTGTGATGCCCTTTTATGGATGCATGTTAACTTTTACTCTGATTATGCATATATTATTTGCGGGGTTTATAAGGGTGTTACATTAGTGGTATCAGAGCAGGTCGGTCCGTCCGGCCAAGTTGTCTAATGTTATTTGTTCCCTTGTATGCGACATGTGTGTGAAAACACTGTCGATACATGTTGTTGCTTAACCTTGTCTGGAGAAGTGGGAATGATCTAAGTGGGGGAGAAGTTGTGCTTCTCCAAGATGCTGCAGATGTAGAAGTTGTAGCTCAGTGGGTGGTTAACACTCTTGTGGTTTGGTAAAGATAGTCTATACTCCATCATGATTTTCAGCTGCCTATTGACAAATTGAGGAACTGATCACCCTTAATCTCTTGTTGATAGTAGTTGGAGTTCTGTTGGATGGGATAGACGTGTCTTGCAAGCTTAGGTGGCGTGAGCAGAGAATTGTTTGAAGCTAAGCCAGGTGCTTAAGAAGTGTGTTGATGAGTCGGCACGAGACAGTGAGGAGATGGTTAATTTTGATGGGAATTCGGGGTGCTAATGAAAGTGGGAAGATGGCGGTTTTGCCGACTAATTATATCTGTTTGGACAGTCGAAGAATTAAATTGATTGAGTAGTATTGAGAATTATGTCTGGTGTGTGTGCTACGGCAACAGATTGTGGAGTTGAGTATAAGGATGGATAATGACTTCTAGTGATTACTAAAGGAAATGAGATGTGGAATACATGGTTGGTATAATTGGACCCTTAAGCATTTCAAGAGTTGGAGAGGTATTGGATGACCTTTAAGTGTGGAAGGGTTGTTTCCGTGATTTTGTCGTAACGGAAAATCGTAATTCGGAATGACGCAAGATTAGAAGCGTTGGAAGATATTACAGTGCTCTATGTGATGGGAAAGTAGTGACATGGAATTAAGTATTTATTGGCGAAAAATGTTTGGATGTTATGGTAAGCGCGGAGAGTGCGGTTTGTGTTATCACCATAAGTTCACAGCTGAGTGTCCGTTTGATATAATGATTTTCCACACTTGATTGAGAGAGTCAATGGTTATGTAACCGATGGTGTTTGGATATGTTCGGAGAGTATAGGGGTTCATGTTGAGCGTCAGGAACTTGAGTTATTAGTATTGGGGAAGAGGCAGTGATGGACTACTGTGAAGAAAGTTCAAAGAGTTTTGAGAAAGCTGTCAACAGTTCGTGTATTGGTTTTGCCAAGTCCGACAGGATTGTCGTTGTGTTTTGAGATACTTTGTTGATATGATTAAGAGATGTGTTAAGTACAACATTAATGAGTTTTAGTTATGCTTGAAGGCAATATAAAGTACAGAGAGGGATTATCTGACAAGTAATTTGGAGTGGGTTGCTGTTGTGTGTTTGTACCGGAGTTTGGAAGCCTCAATTGTTTAGTTGAGATTTGAGATGGTTACTGACCTTAAGGTATTTGTTTTATTTGAGAGAGAGTCAAATATGAGACAGAGAAGTAATTGGAACTCCTGAAGGAGTATGGTTTTGGTTAAATTACCATTCGGATGAGACCAAGTGATAGCTAAGATATCGAATCAGGAATTTTGGTATACACTAATGAAGATAGTAAGGAAGTTAGAACTGATTAAGCAAATTCAGATATGAGTTCGGCCTGTGAAGAGACTTCTTATGGAGTTGAGCCTTGGATGTTGAGATTGACTTTTGGTATTCTGATGAGGTTCGAGGAAATCGGAATTCTGAGTTGAGTCGATAGATTAATTGAATTTAATGGATAAAAGTCAGAGGGCTTATTTTCGGATTAAGGGAAATGGTATTGTGAGATGTCGTGATGAAGTGTGTATTCTGAATAGTGTGAGTTGGATAAGAGTACTCAGGGAGAAGTACATCGAGAAAGATGGAGTATCCGTGCAGGTACTAGGAAGATGCGACCGAATTTGAGAAATAGTTTTGGATAGCCATAGATGGAGAAGGAATTGATTGAGTTTGTATATGTTGATTAGACTTGCTGGGAATCGAAGTGTGGACATTAGAGATGGTTGGATCTGATACAACTGTTGAGTATTTCGAGTGGGATGGGATAGTATTCCCATGGGCTTTGTGCCGGGTTTTCTGATGAATTTGAGGAAGTATGATCCGATTTGGACAGTTAAGAATGGATTAACAAGAGTAACTCGTTGCCTACCAGTGAAGATGAATCATTCTGTCAGATGGGAACTCAAGTTTTTCGTTAAGATTATGGGAAAGATTGCGAAAGCGGTTGGGTGCCATGTTGAAGATGAACTCTGACTAGCGTCCGTGAATGGCATGGACAAACGAAGAAAACTATCCAGTATGAAGAGGACTCGTTGAGAGCTTGTGTGTTGGACCAAGATGGATCTAAGGGTAGTTAATTGTCGTTGATGGAGTTGCCTACAATAACTGTTGCCATTTCGTATCGGAAACAACATTGTATGAAGTTCGTTGGGTAAGAGGGTATGACTCCTTTGTGTTGTTGCATGTCCAACGGGAGTGTTGTACTCGGATCAAAGACCGTGCAAGGGACGATGGAAACGATCAAAGAATCCAAGTAAGGCCGTGTTTTGAGAGTTATGGTAGTAATTGGTGTTGGTCGAGCTTGAAGTCTCGTGAGCACCCTGTGTTTTGTTGATCTGTATCAGAGTAGCGCAACGGAAGCGTGAGGCGGATAACATGTTAGACTGTTTTATCGCTGTCGCTTGAGAGGATTGCATGAGGTGTTCATATGTCTAAGTTGAAGAGGTACATTGATTCAGGTGGATGGTGTACAAGTGAGAGAGAATTTGACTTCGGAGGCGTGGCTAGTTCTAGTTGTTGATAAGAAACAACTTCGAAGTATAGAGATTCCTTTGGTGGAAGTAGTTATGGGAGAATTGGATTTGGAAGAATTGGAATGCGAGAGTCGTATCCAAAGTTGTTTGGATCAGATAACATTTTCGAGGACGAAAATTCCTAAGTGGGGGAGGGTTGTAACAGCCCAAATTTCATTAAATAATTAATTGTAGTAATTAATTGATTTAGTGGGATTTTATGTTAATATTGGAATTAATTTTTATTAATTGGAATTAATAGAGAATTGAAAGGAAAATGGAAGGAAAGAAAATAAAAGGGATATATAAGTGAGAAAGAAGAGAAAGGAAATTAGAGAAAACATTTGGAGAGAAAGAGGGAAGAAAGAAAAAAGAAGAGAAAGAGAGGAGAAGAAGAGGAAAAGTGGAAAAATCATCAAGAACCAACATCAAAGCTCCGATTAATCGAGGTAAGGGTGAGAAACATTGCTATTTAATCATTGTATGCTATTATGTATGTTGGGTTTGGGTTTGTGGATGTTTTTCATCACTTTCCATTTTAGGGCAAGTTGGATTAATCGGTAGAATGATGATTTAATCAATTGAAACTTGGAAATAATGCCGTAGAATAGTCGGGTAACATGAGGGTATGTTGTTTGAGCTGATTTTGATGATTAAGTGGTTGGTTGATGGTGGGATAAAGGGAGAAGACAGAATGGGGTTCTGTTCTGCGCAGGTTCGCTGGCTCTCGCCAGGCGAGTGAAGGCGAAGCTTCGCCGGGCGAAGCCCAGCGAATGTTGGCGAATAAATATGATTAAGTTCCAGTGGACTTCGCTGGCGAGTTCGCCAGGCGAAGTTGGATAGCGAAGGTTCGCCCAACGAAGGTGCTGGCGAATGGTGGCGAATGAAGTCAGTAGCTACTGACTTGGGTTCGCTGGGAAGTCTCGCCAGGCGAAGCCTAGCGAGTGTTCGCTGAGAGAGTTCGCCAGGCGAAGGCCAGGCGAAGGTTCGCTGCGAGGGTTCGCCAGGCGAGTGAAGGCGAATGTGACATCATTTTTCTTTTGCTGTGTTGCTCATGTGGTGATTGTTTGGTTGATTCACATAGGTTAATACCTCTATGATATGAATAAGTATGTGATCCATGGTGATGATATGTGTTGTGGGTAGCCTTTGGGCGTGAACCCTAGATTTGTGGTATGAGTATTAATCAGATCGATTATGAATACATGAGAACATGATAATGATTATGTGTGTATTATTTAATAATGGTAATGTGCGTATTATTTGATGAGTTTGTGAAGGTTTGATGTAGTGTACAATTAGGTAATAAGTATGCATGAGAACATTGTGGATATATGTGTGCATAGCTTATAATTGTATTATTGGTACTGTGACATGTATACCTTGTATGAAATGGCATGAGATGAATAATAAACATAATACAAAAATGTATTGTGGATGTATATTGTTTATATGCGGTTGTATGTTAAGATACATGAAGAATGCATGAGAGCATGTTGATGGATATGCGTGCATCGTTTGATAAATATGATGTTTGTATTGATTGGATGCGATTATGTATGAACAATGCGTGAGAATATATCGTGAATATATGTACATTGCGTGGTAAATGTGTTATGCGTGTAAGCATGATGTAATTCTTGTATGATGAATTACTTGAGAATGCATGAGAACATATTGTGGATATGTGTGCATTGTTGATAATGCGGTGATGATATTGAATTGTGAATGTATATTGTTGGTATATGGTGGTATGAATAGAATGCATGAGAACATGTCATGGATATGTGTGCATTGCTTGATAGATGTTGTAAATGCATATTGTATGTATGTGATTAAATGTGAATAATGCATGAGAACATATCGTGGATATGTGTGCATTGTTTGATAACTGTGAAGAATGCATGAGAACATATCGTGGATATGTGTGCATTGTGAGTGATAATATAGTGATAGTGTTGAATTATGAATACATCGATGAATGTTATGTGAATATGTTGTGTGTGCAATCATAATGTAATTCTTGAAGAGATGAATTATTTGAATGCATGAGATTGAGATGTCGGTCTTAAGTGCATTTGTTGTGGCTGATTGTACATGCATCATTTAGTCAAGAGGCAATGTCTGTTAGTTTCGTGGAAACTAGTGGCTTGTCCCAAACCTAGAAGAGTGGGTTTGAAGGCTTAGAGGACGGGCCTTTGTGGTTATCGGTCTAGAAGAGTGGACCCGGTTTAATGTAAAAACCGAAAAAAGATAACGGGTTATCGGTCTAGAAGAGTGGACCCGGTTTAATGTAAAAACCGAAAAAAGATAACGAGAGTCGGTACCGCATTGCATTGAGTTGCATTGAGTTGTTGAGTCACATTGTATAATGTCATTGATATATGAAGTATGCATGTGAATGAGATGTTTGTTGAATACTTATGAAGCGTGCATGAAGAGATGCTTACGTGTGAATGTTAAGATTGTGGAATTGTGGATGTATGTATGATGTAAAATGCTTGGTGAATATTCATGTTGTATATATATATAAGTGACGATGTAAATGACTATGAGTTGAATTGTGGTGAGAAATAGGGAGTTAATTATATGATACCTATGTATACATGATTTTATGCTTTGATTATTATGGTAATATTTCTCACCCTTCTGCTGTTTTATAATGCTCTATGAGGCATTGCAGATTAGGTTGCTGGAGGCCTTTATGAAGTTCTGCTTGTAGTTCGAGGTCGCTACGTGTGTAGCGGTTTAGTAATTATTTATGGGTCGAGTCATGCTCTAGTCGTGTAACACGGGGATCGATTGCTTATGTTTTAGGATTACATTATGTAACCTAAGTTATGTTTTCATATTTGGAGTAATTGAGATAATGAGATGTTGGCCTTAGTGCCTAGAGATGTTGATTTTATATGATGAAAGTAAATGTTTCTTTTTAAAGGATTTTCATTAATGAATCCGCTGCTAAATGAAAAGGTGTTTATGAGCATGACAGATTGTTTTAATGTGGTGCAAGTTTTGTGTGATGCCCTTTTATGGATGCATGTTAACTTTTACTCTGATTATGCATATATTATTTGCGGGGTTTAGAAGGGTGTTACATTAGTGGTATCAGAGCAGGTCGGTCCGTCCGGCCAAGTTGTCTAATGTTATTTGTTCCCTTGTATGCGACATGTGTGTGAAAACACTGTCGATACATGTTGTTGCTTAACCTTGTCTGGAGAAGTGGGAATGATCTAAGTGGGGGAGAAGTTATGCTTCTCCAAGATGCTGCAGGTGTAGAAGTTGTAGCTCAGTGGGTGGTTAACACTCTTGTGGTTTGGTAAAGATAGTCTATACTCCATCATGATTTTCAGCTGCCTATTGACAAATTGAGGAACTGATCACCCTTAATCTCTTGTTGATAGTAGTTGGAGTTCTGTTGGATGGGATAGACGTGTCTTGCAAGCTTAGGTGGCGTGAGCAGAGAATTGTTTGAAGCTAAGCCAGGTGCTTAAGAAGTGTGTTGATGAGTCGGCACGAGACAGTGAGGAGATGGTTAATTTTGATGGGAATTCGGGGTGCTAATGAAAGTGGGAAGATGGCGGTTTTGCCGACTAATTATATCTGTTTGGACAGTCGAAGAATTAAATTGATTGAGTAGTATTGAGAATTATGTCTGGTGTGTGTGCTACGGCAACAGATTGTGGAGTTGAGTATAAGGGTGGATAATGACTTCTAGTGATTACTAAAGGAAATGAGATGTGGAATACATGGTTGGTATAATTGGACCCTTAAGAATTTCAAGAGTTGGAGAGGTATTGGATGACCTTTAAGTGTGGAAGGGTTGTTTCCGTGATTTTGTCGTAACGGAAAATCGTAATTCGGAATGACGCAAGATTAGAAGCGTTGGAAGATATTACAGTGCTCTATGTGATGGGAAAGTAGTGACATGGAATTAAGTATTTATTGGCGAAAAATGTTTGGATGTTATGGTAAGCGCGGAGAGTGCGGTTTGTGTTATCACCATAAGTTCACAGCTGAGTGTCCGTTTGATATAATGATTTTCCACACTTGATTGACAGAGTCAATGGTTATGTAACCGATGGTGTTTGGATATGTTCGGAGAGTATAGGGGTTCATGTTGAGCGTCAGGAACTTGAGTTATTAGTATTGGGGAAGAGGCAGTGATGGACTACTGTGAAGAAAGTTCAAAGAGTTTTGAGAAAGCTGTCAACAGTTCGTGTATTGGTTTTGCCAAGTCCGACAGGATTGTCGTTGTGTTTTGAGATACTTTGTTGATATGATTAAGAGATGTGTTAAGTACAACATTAATGAGTTTTGGTTATGCTTGAAGGCAATATAAAGTACAGAGAGGGATTATCTGACAAGTAATTTTGAGTGGGTTGCTGTTGTGTGTTTGTACCGGAGTTTGGAAGCCTCAATTGTTTAGTTGAGATTTGAGATGGTTACTGACCTTAAGGTATTTGTTTTATTTGAGAGAGAGTCAAATATGAGACAGAGAAGTAATTGGAACTCCTGAAGGAGTATGGTTTTGGTTAAATTACCATTCGGATGAGACCAAGTGGTAGCTAAGACGAATTGCTCAGTGGAAAATGCTGTTAACTGAGTATGACATCTGACATGTTACCCAGAAAGTAATAAAAGGGAGCGTCTTGTCTAACTACCTTGCTCATCAACCTATGGGGGGTTATCAACAAATGAAGTTTAACTTTCCCGATGAGGATGTTCTGTTCATCAGAGATTATGAGACTTTAGACCTTGATATAGTACCCAAACCAGGGGCATGCTGGACACTCATGTTCGATGGTGTCGCCAATGCTAAAGGTCGTGGAATTGGTGATGTCCTCATATCTCCGACAGGTTTTCATCTTCCCTTCACCACCAGATTATGATTTGAATGCACCAACAATATGGCTGAATATAAAGCATGCATCTACGAAATTGAAGCGGCAGTTGACATGAGAATCAAGATTCTTGAGGTCTATAGAGATTCTGCTTTGGTGATTGGCCAAGTCAGAGGAAACTTTATGACTCGGGATTCCAAGTTGGTTCCGTACCAAAAGCACATTGCAAAATTTATTCCCTATTTTGAAGAAACATCTTTTCCTCATATTCCTAGGGAAGAAAATCAACTAGTTGATGCTCTTGCCACCCTGTTATCCATGTTCAAAGTCAAGTGGAAGAACAAAGCTTCTTCTATTCGCATTGATCATTTGAACAAACCAACACACTGCTTAGTAATTGAGGACGAGTCTAATGACAAGTCTTGGTTCTATGACATTAAAAGATATCTGGAAAAGCAGGAAAATCCTGAGGGTATCACTATTACTGACAAGAAAGCTCTCAGACGGCTCTGTACCAAATTTTTCTTGAGTGGTGGTATACTGTATAAAAGGAATTATGATTTTGTGTTGCTTAGGTGCGTGGATAGACACGAAGTAGACACAATCATAAGGTCCATACATGAAGGCTGTGAGGGCGTACATACCAAAGGGCCTACTATGGCTAAGAAGATCCTTCGATCTGGGTATTACTAGACAACAACGAAGGTAGATTGTTATAACTTTTCCAAAAGATGTCACAAATGCCAAATCTATGATGACAAGATCCATGTACCACCAACTCCATTAAACATTTTGACTTCTCCTTGGCCCTTCTCTATGTGGGGTATTGATATGATTGGAATGATCGAACCGAAGGCTTCCAACAATTATCGTTTAATTCTAGTTGATATCGACTACTTCGCCAAGTAGGTTGTATTTGCTTCTTAGGCAAATGTTATACGATAAGTGGTTGCCAGATTTATGAAGAAAGAGGTATTATGTTGCTATGGTATTCCTAGCAGTATTATCACTGACAACACAAACAACCTGAACAACAAGATGATGAAGGAGTTGCGTCAATAATTTAAGATCGAGCACCACAGATGAACAGTGTCGTCAAAGCAGCAAACAAAAGCATCAAGATGATCGTTCAGAAAATGGTCAAGAGGTATTCTCTTATTCACTTGGATCCACACGGCAAGTGGACTCCCAATTATGAAGGACCCTTTGTTGTCAAGAAGGCCTTCTCAGGTGGAGCCCTGATCCTCACCACCATGGATGGGGAGGAGTTGCCACTACCCGTGAACTCTGACGCAGTAAAAATATATTGTGCCTGGAAAAAAATGATGAATAAAAAGCTCGCTAGATTGACATATGCTAGGAAAATCTAGGAAAAAATGGGCGTCCCGATGGACCAAAAAAAAAAGAAATGTCCATGCAAAAGTTAGGGACAAAAAAAAATAGCCCTTTAAGTTGAAAACACAAAAGGGCGACTTAGGCAAAAATGGGTATCCCGGTGGATGAAAAAATATAATAAAATGTCCAGGAAAAAATTAGGAATAAAGACATTTGACTGTGAATGTTTAAGCCTATCTTCATCATAGATGGACCTTAGACGGTAAATGATCAATTAAATCATCATCAACGGACGTACAGTATTGGGACCAAGACTTACAGTGGATGCTGGTCAATGTTGTAATTAACGCAAAATCAAATTTCCCATTGCCATTTACTTTGTTTTTCAATTTATTGTAAATTTCCTCATCAAGGATTTTTGCATCCTTGTACACACCTTATGTACAAATATTTTCATATTCAATAAAATTCATCCTTTGTTTTTCTCATTTATCTCTTTTCAGTATTTTGTTTGCAAAATGAACAATTATTTGTGATCGCATAATGCTATAAAGTGTTGAGAATAATAAAAAGCTAAATAAACCAGGAAAGCATTATGCATTGCATGCTTTATCGGAAATCCTTAAGGGATGATCGGTAGTCTCCATTGCATGCTTGATCCCCAACATGTACCATTATGGTTCTTTGGAAAGGTTGCTTACCTTTTATTTCCCTAACAGAACCGTGATTTCCCCAAGCTGAGACAAGTTTGCTCTTCCCCAACAAGAACAAGATTTCTCGCGACATCTTCAACAGATTGAAACTGTCATTTCCCAGTGTTGCACCCTAAAATTTGCTCAACCTATTTCACTTGGTTTATGTTTCAATTGCATTGTCATTTGCATACTAAGTCATGTACATAGTCTAATCATTTGCATAACATAGCATAACAAGGCATCTAACAAGGGATCAAGTGCCATTTTCATCAGAAAGAGGCCCATCAAGGGGTTTTATTCAAGATCAAGACCATCCAAGTAATCAAGAAATGAGTTGAAGCTTTGAGAAGTTTGAAGGTCAACCAGTAGATTTATCTCCCAATCTGGGGGATATGCTGAAGATCATCAATGAGTGTGTGAGCCATGGAAGGTGTACAAAGATAATGGAAGACCTAGAGGGTCATTTTGAAGATGAGACAAATCATTGATACAAGTACAAGAGCCAGAGTTGAAGTGCAGTCAACTAGGGTTTCATCTGGGTCAACCCTAGGTCAACCCTAGGTCAAATGGTTGATTGGAGGGCATCAAGGCCTACTTGGAGGATGTGGAATTCATGAATTAATATGTTTATACATGTGTGGTGTTGTGCCAAGGAGAAATCAAAAGGAATCAAGAAGAAGAGGAGTTACTAAATTAGGGTTTCAGTGTAAAATCCCCTAATTCAGGCCTAACTTCCAAGCCAGATAAGTCAAAATGAAAGTTTTAAATGAAGTCTTGGTCAACATGAAACTTGTAGAACATCTCAATATCTTTAATTTTAGTACTAGAAGTCTTCAAGGAGATTTCTAGAACTCAAGTTATGGTTCTTGCAAGTTAAGGGTCCCCAGAGGATACTGAAATTTATCTGTGAAAGTCACTTGACTTCCAAGCAACTTTTGCCCATCAAGGAGTTTTCAAATGGATTCTTGGCAAACATAAGAGTTGTTGATCTTGATATTAGCTTTAATTTGAGTACTCTAAGTCCTCAAGAGGATTTGTAGAATTCAAGTTATGGTCTTGGCAATCCAGGGGTATTTTGGGAAAGTTGAATTACAGGTCATTTTTGAGCATAGGTCAAAATCTCCATGTTCCACTTCTCAAATGAAAAATTGTTCAACATGGAATGTGCTTAAAATGATGTTTTTAGGTTAAATAAGTCATCATGGTGGATTGATCGGTTTATTTCAAAAAGTCACTTAAAATTGCCTAAAAAAAGGGAATAAGTCAAATAAAGTTTGGTGGAAAAAAATCAAATTTTGGGTTAGAGGTCACAAACAAGCCATATGACATACCAATTTGATTGTAAAATGCATTTTGAGAACATTGACATTGCCACAATTTTTAATTGAGGATTATTTCAAGGACTTGCTTTGTAAATGGGCTACTTGCATCATAAGACACATATGCAAAACCAGACTTCCAAGCAAATGCAAGGCTCCTTTCCATCCATACACCTCCAATATCTCATTTGGAGAGAGTTTAAACTCATAACCAAGTGAATTGCAATCCAAAACATGAGATGGTATGTGCATAGAATAAGAAGAGATTTTCATGACATGAGAAGTTGATTTTCTCATTGGATCAATCTAGAACTTTCTAGGGTCTTCAAATACATTCTATATATACTTGTGAAGAGGTTCAAAGCAAGAGTTGGTGATTCATTTGTGCAAAAACCATGGATTGACATTGTGTTGCACCTCGAAAAATTCATTTCGAACATACGACCCTCGCGCAAAAGGCGCGGAAATGCGGTTCGACAGAGTCGCCACCGAACTTTATTTTTCCCGAATGAACGGGAGAGGAAAATATCGAGAAAACCTCATAGAGCGGAAGAAACACGACCGTCGCAACCATATTCCTGGGTTCGGGAGTCGGTTAAGCGAGGGGAAGGTATTAGCACCCCTCACGTCCGTTGTACTCAACGGGAACCTCTTAATTCGAGTTGTGATGATGTTAGCTAAACTTAATTCTTCTCTTCTCACTACTAAATACTAAAACGGTACTATCAAGGCTAAAAAACTCTAAGGGAGAAGGGGATGGTTAGAGGATAGGGTGCTCGCCAAGGATTGGGGCCCTTGTGCCTACGTATGCTCATTCGGACGAGAATGAGAAATCAGAGCGTCATAGTTCGACTACGGGAAAGGAAGGGGGAAATGGAAGATGGAGGGGATTGTGCTCGCCAAGATCATCACAATCTTGTGCCTACGTATCTTACATTCAACAGTGAATGAAGAATCAGAGCGTTCGTAGTTCGTGGTAACAACCACGAAAGAAACAGGTTTGAATTGGTTGAAAAGTGGGTACGGATGACGACTACTTGAAGTTTAAGAAATACTTCTCGGACCCAAGTAATCGGGAGAATGAACCAAAAACTTGGAACTCTCTCTTTTTCATCTTGAAAGGAGGGATGTGTTTGAAAGGATAAGGTTGAAATGATGACGATCACTTGAAGCTTAAGAAAGACTTCACAGACCCCAAGTAATCGGGAAAGCGAACCAAAGACTTGGAACACTTTCTTTTTCATCGTAAAAGAAGTTGTTTGAAAGGCGAGTGAAAGGATGATATTGGTCGGATGACGACTACTTGAAGCTTGAGAAAGGCTTCTCGGATCCAAGTAGTCGGGAGAGCGAACCAAAGACTTGGGACACTCTCTTTTTTCATCGTAAAAGAAGTTGTTTGAAAGGTGAGTCAAAGGATGAGTAATTGGAGATGGTTGAGTATTATCGAGTTTGTTAATATTATTTAAAGGTGTCAATTGCTCACACGCGAATAAGATAACTCGCATATAAACAACGGAAAGCAAGCTCAAAGACTTGAACCCACTCTTTACACATTGAAAAGGATTGAATAGTTGTTAGTTGATTGATAGTTTGTTTCGAAAATCCGCTTGACGTTAGATCAAGGGCTTGACTCATTATCGCGTGCAAAGCGTGTTGAAAAATGAAATTGTTTGAAAAAAAGAGACCGACTTGACTTACGCATCAAGGGTCGAGTTATGTAATAGGTTGATGGCGAATGCGTATGAGCACTCGACTTACGGGTTGTTTGAAAGTGGCTCGATGATGAATCGAGAATCAGTTTGAAAATAGTTTGAATCTGCTCTAGTCCCTATGGGTGCTCCTAGGAGATAAACTAATAATCAAAGTTACACGAGATTGCACGAAATAAAGGGGTCTCATTGTCAGGTAGCCCAAGAGAAAGCCGTGTGTGTGCATTTGTGTCCTAAACTACGCCTTGAGAAAAGTCGGGCACGACTCAAAATTAGGATACCTGCAAATGACCAAAGATCCAACAGTCCACCAATTTGGCTTTTAGGAGTTTCGATAATTTATTAGGTATTTTCGAATATGGGTGAATGAATATGAATAATGAGATATGATAATATGATAATATGAATAAATATGATAATATGAAATAATACGAATAATGTTTGACAGAAATTAAATTTAATGTTAGTTTACCGAAATAAAATCGAAAGAACAAAGGTGGTCTCGGATCCTTTGTTTCACGCCACTAATGTGACGGTTAAACGGTGGAAGTCTCGTCATCGACCCTAAAACGAAAATAAACCAAATCTAAATTCGAAACTCCTCCAAAAAAAAATCCAATAAAATAAAATAGTTAATAGTAAAAAAACTTGATAAAATTACATAAAGAAAGGGGAGGGCAAGGATTTAACGGGGTGGCAGAATCATATGGGCTTCAAAATGAAGCTCATCATCTACTTGATTCATAATACGACACAAGACAGAGGGTGGAGAAAGTATAAATTACAATGGGCCAGATGAACCCATTATTTTCAAATGCAATAATTTAAATAAACAAACCTAAACGGGCTAGCTAGCCCAAAACATCACCTGGCACTCATAAAAAAAATCTGACTTTTTTTTAATAAAAAAAAAATCATGAAAAGAAGTAACAGGTTCACACAATCTAAGTTCAAATAAAATAAAAAAACAAAAACCAACATCATGGTATCGAGCTCAGGAGAATCATCTTCTTCATCATCTCGCTACACCATAACCAAATAGAGGCAAAAACGTTACTACCTCTTTCGCAAGTCTCTGTACCTCTCTCGATCTCGCTCGGGTGACCTCGCTTGTGTTGTTCGTCTCACACTCTCTTGTTTCTGCTTCTGGTTTGGATTTATTTGTGTTTGCCGAAGAAGATTGGGTTAAGGATATTTGTGATTGTTTTGATCGTGAAGGGTTTGGGTTTCTGAGACCGCGGTTTGAAGGAGGGCGGTCAAAACTGATGCTTGATGTGTTACGACGGCGTGTTCTGGGTATTTTCTGAGAGGGTTTCGAAATAATTTTCTGATATGGGTTTAAAGGACGGCGGTTTGAAGCTCGGCGGTTTGAAGCTCATTGGATTTGGAACGGGTTTTCTGGTTTAATGTTGATTGAAAGTTTTCACGCAATTGTAGTGTTTCGATTTCGGAAGCTTCAAAAATAGGATGAAGGTTGAGAGATGGAAGAAGTTCAAGGGGTTTTGAAGCTTTGTTGAAAATGGTTGAAATGTCGGAGAAAGGGGGTTCGGAGAAGGTGGTTTGAAGTTCTGAGAAGATGAAGCTGATAATGGTGAAAATGGTGAGATTGATGG
The DNA here is from genome assembly GCA_963859935.3 of Lathyrus sativus. NCBI lineage: Eukaryota > Viridiplantae > Streptophyta > Magnoliopsida > Fabales > Fabaceae > Lathyrus > Lathyrus sativus. The sequence continues at coordinate 27,748 of CAWUDS030001556.1, forward strand.
TGTTGAAGAGAGATTGATGGTGATTTCTAGGTTGCTCAGCTTGCAAATTTGGTTGCAGTTTGTTAGTTTTGAAAGGTTGAGAAGGGTGTTGAAGAGAGATTGATGGTGATTTCTAGGTTGCTCAGCTTGTAAATTTGGTTGCAGTTTGTTAGTTTTGAAAGGTTGAGAAGGGTGAAGATGGATGAGGGAGCTAGGGCGGCTGGCATTGTGGCTAGGGTTTGGAGGCTCAATCTCAGATTAGGGTTTTTTCTTTTTGCTGTCATCTCTCATATGGTCTTATATGGAGAGAGTCTGTGGAGGATTGAGGTGAGGTAGTACGATTGACTTAATCTCCTTTTTGTCTGTAGTGAGGTAAAGACATTTTACCACGACACCATATAATTCCTGATTTTACTGCTAGTCAAAATATGATTTTACTGTCTGGTATAAACACTCACAATAAGCTCTCTATTGCACAACAGGTATCAGTCTTTCCACTTGGAGTTTTAAGGTTAACAGCTCGGAACCCTTTGCGACAGCGGGAAGCATATCAAACTTTGTTCAGCTGATGGTTCACGGCATACCCCTGGCGGTAAGTCCTGTGAGGACATCCACAACTTCCGGTGAGGATAATCTGCTCGATGTACATTCTATTGTATGCGGCTTTTCGTCAACACGACGAAAACCTTCAATTATCTTCACTACTTATAGTTGTGCATCTTTTAGTGTAATAACTCATGTGTTTTCCCCTACTGCTCTTGTGTAGGTATTTGTATGTGACAGATATTTGCTGGTTCATCGCAGTTGAATTTACTGGCTGAATTGGATGCCCAATCGTCAAACTTCCCAAAGTTGGGGGACGTACGGAAGGAAATATTAAAATATCCTGCTCTGTTATAGGATGTACAAAATGGTTGCTTGGGTGATATTGAAGGGGAAGTCTAGATTGCAGCGGAGGGCTTGGATTCGCGGTTGATTGATTAGGAGCCAAAGGGTTATGAGGTAGAGGGTTGGCTTGGCCTTCTTGAAAGTAAGGTGTCAAGCCAGACTGCAATTTGCTCTGTCCATATGGAGGTAAATCAACCACAGTTTGAGCCAATGTTTGCGGAGTCTGACCAATGTGGCCTTCGTTTCATGTGTATTTTGAACACAACATTATCTCACCTTGTGTAAAATTATGTTTCTCCTTTTGCGTTGTACTGAATTGGTTTTTTTTATGCAGGTAAAATAAGTACGAGGCCTTGTCGTGTAGCAGTTGTGAGAGCATTGGCTTGATTTGCAGGTGATTGGAAATTTGGCACTAATGTCGGCCCATGCTAAGGCTGGATGAACAAACTGTGCAGTCGGTACCGTTTTGGCTTCTGTCTCGCGTGGTATGCGTTTTTTTACGGTAGTACAGGTTGCTTTTATCGGTTCTCCCCAATTCCCCTCACGATTTGTCTTATCCCTCCTATGGCATTCTCTTCGATATGATTCACTAGTGTGTGGTTTGTGACAGATAACGAAGCATCGCTTACGGAGTGACATCATATTGTTCTTGCGAAAAAGGAAATACGGCTAATCTCTTCATTCCAATGCTCTTCTTTTCCATTTTTCGAGTCTTGCCCATTGTATTGTATTGGTACCAGTTGAGCTCAAATCACAAATGTTGTTGTTGCAGGTCTAGCTGTGGGCTGTCTTGTATTGTTTCGTGAGTGTATTATTCATGGTACGGACAACTTCTGTTTTCACCTTCTTTTCAATTGTTTCGCAGACCCACTCTTTTATGCACTAAGGATGTGGGATTACCATGCTGTTGTGTTTTCATTTCCGTGTCCTGTAGGTTGTAGATATGTGTGGGATGCAGGTTGAAATATAGTACGCTTGTACGGGATACTGCTGAGGTTTTTTTTGTGTTGCCCTGTTTCTGATTTATATGAAAAGTTTGTGGCTTTGTTATGTAGCAGGTGGGAATTCAATATTTGAATGCGTGAAGACGCGACTAGTACGGCTTGCGCCGATTGTGGAGGCAGCAGTAGCCGGGAAGTCGTTCGATCCAATAACCTTTCGAACTGTTATTTCGTTTGTATGAGCTGTGGTCTCTTTTTTTTTGGTTGTGTTGCAAGTCGTGTAATTGTGAAAATTTCTCTCTACTACCGAAGGCGTAATGTTCGTGCCTTCATTTTGTGCGCAGCAAGTCGTATTATTACATGGGGTCGACGAGCTTGATGAAGCATGGCAACTTTGAAAGAATTTTAATGGATCATTCCCAAAGCCATCACGTTGGGCATTCCTGTCTCAGTGAGAGAATTATTAGGTTTTTTCTTTTTGCTAAATTTTGTCATTAATCATATGTCACAACCCCTGTATGAGTGGAGGTACCATGGTTTGGAATGATGATGGGGCACAGGATATGGTGGAATTACTGTTGCGCACCGTTTTGAACTTGTTCACTTTTCTGGCCCTTTTTTTTTAAAAGCTTGTAATGACCCTTATGATGTATAGAATTTGAGACCTGGTGATGGTTGGTGAAAGCTACTTTTATATTTGTCTCATGTAGCTTGTTTAAATTGTAATGTTATGGATTTAATAATGAATTTGAATGGGCCTTCATGTATTTTCAACAAGAGAATTTTGTGGTAGATACATATTTTTGCAATTCTCTCTGTAGAATTACAAGTGGGTTTTTGGATGGGATTTGAGAAAAATTGTGGTGGACTTGTAAATAATGGACTTTGAAACCATGAATTGGGCCTAAAATGTTAATTGTACCTTCCAAATCAAAACTCTGAGAAATATCATCGTGCAACAATTCAGCTCCTAAAAATGACCTTGAACAAAGGAATTAAATTCTCCTTTGAATCATCATCTAACAAAGGGAAACATAGAATCTAGGACCAAGGGCCAAGTGCATCAAACTTGAATATTGAGCAACTTGATATCATCACATGAACCTGAACTGAACTTTACTTGACAACTCTAACTTGGATCTCTAAACACAAAACACAAGTTGATAACTTGATTCACACAAAAATGAACCGCCTACTCATAAACTTTAACTGCAACGTCACACATACACCATCTAAATTCATGCATCCTGACTTAATAAAACTCAAGTGAATTTTCAAGTCATCCTTGCAGCAAGTTATATTTAGGCAACATAATTCTTGGATTTTGTTGAATAATGTTAGCGGGTAAATATACATAATGGAGGTTGTACAAAGGTAGGACAAATTTAGGGTATGACAGATGCCCCTATCTAATTGGCTTAGACCGAATAAGATGAACGGCTATGGCGCTCATTCTTTCAAGGTAGAAGACAATTAGATATGAAAAAGACCCCGAATTTGTCCGAAAAGAAAAGAGATGCTTAGGCATCGAAATACTGGATGAGATATACCAATGAACACCTGGCAAAAAGATCCACATCGCCAAAAGGATGATGGGATGAAACGCACACAACTATTACCACCAAACGGATGATAAAATTCACTTTTTCTATGATTTTAGGACGAATTAGATTAGATTATTCATGTGGTTAGGATCAAGAAAATGTATAGATGAAATTAGGATCAAGAAATTAAGGATTAGAGACTTTTTTGGATGAGTATGTTTTCTTGATGATGATATATCTCTTTGATCATGGAGTTTTGATGGAATCCAAGAGCATATTTGGAATCCTTGATTTTTTCCCTTCAAGTTTGACTAAAATTTCGTGCGAAACGGTTAAGAATCGATGGAGTTATGTTGCTCAGAAGTTACCGAAAAAATGTCACCGCCGGAACAGCTACAGTACCGTGCGGGTACTGTACCCACCCCCACTCGCGAGGCCCACACGGACATTCCTTTGGAATTCTGTTGTTCGCACCCCTGGCCCAATGCACATTAACTTAGTTTAATTCATTTTTGTTCTTTTTTTTCTGTTTTAATATCTGTTTGGATTAATTGCGTTAAAAATAGTAAAAATGATCAAAAAATTATGAAATTATTTTCTGTAGATCTTGATTGTCTTAAGAAACTGTAAGAGTTGAGTTTGCATTTTTAGGATTTTATTTGAATTAGTTACGAATTTTCTTTTGTGCTAATATCCATTGTTATGCATAATTAATGTTGTTGTTTGTTTAATTTTGTTCTCTTTGATGCTTTATGCTTTTGAGCTGATTCTTTCGATATGATTTAGAGGACATATATAGGTTTCCCCTGGAATTTTCTTAGATTTTTTAAAATTGATTAGATTCTGTTTTAGGTGTGTAGTTTAGAGCCTTCCCAAATAATGGTTTCCCATGACCAAATTTCATTTAGGAATTGTTTAGATGACCTAGAAATTGATTTAGGTACTGATTCTGAAATTTTAGAATGTTCAAAAGTGCATGTTCATATAGGAATTTTATTAGAATTTTACAATTTAGTTTGCTATTTATTTTTGGGTTTTGCAAATGATTGTTGCTTTCGGTGTTCTCTCTTGAGTGCTTTGCCTTGTTTGGAGCGTTTGGTGGACTTGGAGCTTGAATACTTTGGATTCCTTTTTAGAGGAGCTTATGGACATGATGAAGATGCTTTGGATAGAAGAGTGGGGCTTGGAGTGGAGCTTTCTTTCTCTTTTAAGTTTGTTTTAGGAGTTGGTAGAATTAGGCTTTTAGGGAGAGCTTTTGTAGAATTAGTTCATTTCTTCCATCAAACATAGAATGCATTGTTTGCTTCTATTCTATCCTATGATGCAAAGTCCTCTTAGGGAAGTTCCATCTCTCCTTTGGAGGGAAGTGGGGCATACCCTAGAGAGTAGAACTTTTGAGGATACACTTCCACTTCGATGTTGGTTCTTGTTGAATTCCTTTGATTTTCAGCAAGTATGCCAACATTGCAACTTGATCTTGATGACAAATCTCTTCTTGGAGGGTGCTTGCTAAAGCTCGGAGATGAAGATTGAAGAAGCTTGAAGATGGAATCTAGCTCAAAGATAAGACCTTTGCTGTCATTTCAACTTTGCTGTTCAGAGCGTGTTGTTGCTGTTTGTTGTAGGAGTTTGTTGCTGCTACTTGGGCTGCCTCCTCTGTATCTTTTGTTTTTCTATGTATTGTCTGTTGGCTTGTGCTGCTTGCCCTTTAGGCTTGAAGTGAAGTTGACTCACTTTGCCTGTTGCTTTCTTAGGTTCGAGGTTGAGTGGGACTCCCTTGCCTTGCTTGCTTTGCTGCATCTCATGCATCTTACTGTTTATTGTATTTTTGTTGTTTCTTTTCCGTTTATCCCCTAGGATCTCTGATTTCCTCTGTGCAGGAGGGAATTATGACAGACATTAGGTTGTAATCCATTCATGATAACATTAGGGTAGTTTTGATTCCCTTTCAAACCCTAGGTTTTTAGATTTCTCTTCTATCTCATAACAATTCAAAACACAGTAATAAGGATAGTCGATGTCGTACGCTACGAGCCTTAAGCTATTTGAGAAAGGTTGCTGGAGGGTCACTCTTCAGTAACCTGATTACGTAGTGTGTTACCCTTAGGGTGACATACGACGTAGTCACCCTAAAATCATAGTCTCTAGTGCGTCAGAGATTGCAAACATCATAAAAGACAGTTCTTGCGTAAAAGACTGAAAACAAACATCAAAGTGTCATTTTTGTCCGCTTGGGCTCTTAATCAGGAAAAACCCTTTCATAAGGAGATAAAAAAACTGTCAGACAAGCTTGTGTCTTCCGTAGCCCGAACTACGTTTGCTCTGATCTTTCATGCTGTATGAAAGTACGTAGGCATAGGATGCCGTATCCTAGCGAGCAACCTTCCCCTCCTTTCCCGTAGGTAGGCGAACTACGTCGACTCTGATTTCTCGTTCCAGACGGGAATACGTAGGCATAAAGTGTGATACTTTGCCGAGTCATTTTATTTTCTTTTAACCCCAGACCTGTAGAATAGATAGAATAACAATCCGTACTAGAAAACAAGCGTGGATCCCGTCGAGTACGATGGACGTGAGGGGTGCTAATACCTTCCCCTTGCGTAACCGACTCCCGAATCCAGGATTTGGTTGCGATGACCATTCCTTTCCCGTCTTTGCGTGAGGTTTACTCTGAGCGTTTCCTTTCCCTTCTTTGGCATAAATAACGCACGGTGGCGACTCTTCTGTTTAGCCGGTGTCGATTTTCGTAGTAGCGACAGTTGGCGACTCTGCTGGGGACCTTTGGTTCCCTATGCGAGTCAATCCTAGCGCTTGTTTTCCTGTCATGGGTGTTGTATAGATTTACTTTTCTGTCTTTACTTTCCGCCTTTTATTATCAGCTTTATACTGTTATTGCTGTTGTAGGAAGGGGGTAATCTGTTGAGAGATAAGCCGGACCTGGGCTTGAGGTTACACATAGACTTAGAAGTAGAGAGTAGTGGTTAGCCTGCTACCTTAGCTCGCACCAGCTAGCCACGAAATTTACGCTCGGACGAGATTCTCTTTGATACTTCTTGCCTGGCCCTTAGGGCTCGGCAAGTTGTCTGACCCGAGGATTGTCGACTCTGGGGACTTATCAATTGGGATTCAACTAAGTGAGGCCGCTTCAAGGGATGATGATGCCACACCTCCTGGGTATCGTATCATCGCTCTTGAAAGTCTGTGACGTTGAACCCGCATAGGATGCCGTACCTCGTCTGCGAGTTAAGTACATACCTGTGAGGGGTAGGTAGGGTCTGTTTGCAGGAAACCTTTGACCTCAGAACACCTGGTTTATCTCTGACAGTGATATGTGGTTACAAGATTCATTTGAGGGTTTGGTTTGAGATAAATATTGGATGGTCCTCAAAGCTTCAGTACAGACCAGCCCAATTCATCAGCATTGCACTTGGTCCCTTGTTTGCATATGCATATACATTTTGCTTGATTGCATTTCATTAACATGTATTTATGTTGCAGGTGATCATTCCCCTCTGATTCTAGTATATCTTCTAGCCAGACATGGAGTCCCTGAAGAAGACAGTTGCTTACCGGTTGCATTCACCAGACATCAGTTCATTGTTGGGTTTAGTTGCTCTGGCAGATGAGAGTGTGAGGGCTAAATTCAGAGTATCTTATGGGAGATTGCTTAGCTTGTTATACAGACCTTCAGCATTTGAGACGACTGGGGTGTATACTTTATTGCAGTTTTATGAGCTGCAACTGAGATGTTTCTTATTTCCCGATTATATTCTAGCACCCACTTTGGAGGAGTATTCTGCGATGTTGGGAGTTCCTGTGTTAGACCAGATGCCCTTTGTTCATGTTGATGCTGAGCCTGAGTTGGCCACGCTCGCCGAGATTGTCAGTTTGGACGCTTCTGAGTTTCCGGGAGGCTTGGTCAAGCTGAATGGAGCTTATGGTTTTCACCTGTCCGTCCTAGTTGAGAAGGCTACACAGTGCGCGAAGAGTGGATGTTGGGTTGCTTTCAGTGCTATTCTAGCTGTCTGCATCTATGGGATTGTCTTGTTTCCTAATGTGCCAGACTTTGTCGACTCAGATGCCTTCTTGATTCTTGCCTCGAAGAATCCAGTTCCTACTCTCTTGGGCGATGTTTATCATTCCATTCACTACAAGAATGAGAAACGTCGTGGCAAGAATGTTTCCTGCTGTCTTCCTCTCTTGTACAGGTGGTTCCAGGGGCATCTCCCGAAGACAGGACCTTTTGTGGATGCTATCGATACTTTGGATTGGTCGTCCCGGTTGATGGGAATGTCTGCTGAGAATATCATTTGGTTTGATCGGAGTATGCTTGGTACTAATATTATGTATAGTTGCAGCGGCTTTCCGAATGTCCCCCTGATTGGACGAAAAGGCTGTATTAACTATAATCCTTCATTGCTAGTACGACAGTTCAGTTACGCTTTGAGAGACGCTCCTATTGAGAAAGAGATACAGGAATCTCTGTATCTCACAGGCTTATTAGACACGGCTGTTTTGATCAGATTGAGACATGCATGGGCTAACATCCATAGGAGGGGGAAGGCTTTGCTCGGTAAGAGCAACAGCAGAGCTTATGATCCTTATTTGGCGTGGATCCGCGAGAGAGCTAGTACTTCCTTGATGCCTTATCCTGCTGTGGAACCCCTGTATCTTCCATTGATTGATGTACCTCCTGCAGAAGAGAGTGAGAAATATAACAAATTGATGGCTGAAAACGAGGAACTGAAGAAAGCCAATGAGGAGTTAGAGAAGGAGATCTTCCAGTTACGTCGTGAGAAGAAGGAAGCCACCTTCACTGTGAAGGAACAAATTGAATTGATTAACAGGTTGGGATTGGAGCTGACAGAAGAGACCAACAAGAAAGAGAAAGTGGGAATAGCCTTAAACGGTGTTAGCAAGGGGCTTACTTCCAAGAAGGAACTTCTAAGAAAAGCTTATGCCCGTATCAGCAAGTGGGAAGCTTTGTGGAATGCCACGCTTACCAAGCGGAAGGAGCGGGAAGACGAACTGAAGCTGCAAATTGCCACGCTAGAGGCACAGATTAGAGCCCAAGACGCGAAGATTGCTGAAGCGACATCACTTAGGAGCACTGTTGAGCTCAGGGTGAGTGACATTGACGAGAAGCCGAGAGGATATGAAGAGAAGGCCGGTTCCAAGAGGTACATATTTGACGAGAGTTCTGGCAAAGGAGCCTACCAGGATGATGCCAAAAAGCTGAGATCCACTACTGAGCGGCATGCTTTACTAATTCAGGAGCTGATCTCCCGACTAGGGCACTCGGAGACGATGAGGATATTGGAAGACGTCAGAGCATGCCATATGGCCTGATTTATCTTTGTCTTGCCTTTGTTATTTGTGCTTGTATTTGGACCATCGCCAGGCTTGTTGGCCGAGGTCTCTTCAGTTGTATTCAGTTGTACTATTGTACTCAGCCTCTTGGCATTTGTTATATATGAGGATTTTCTGATTCCTTACTTACTGGATAGGGACTCCATTGTCGTAATGGCTTTCTCTCCCAAACTAGAATCGGGGGGAATATAACCTGTGGCATATTTACATAATTGCATTTGCATTCATATTGCATGACCCAGTATTCTCGAATCTGTATCTTATTTCCTGCAAATTCACCGGTTTCTAGGATTGACGAACAAAGAGTTCACCGCTACTCAACCCGAAACAACTACAAGAGAATCATGGATCAAGTCCAGGTGGAGATGCAGGAGATTCGCGAGAAGTTGAACCTGTTCATGCAGGCCATGGAGAGTATTGCTAAAGGCCAGGAGAATCTCCAGACATTGGTGCAGCCGCTGCTAACGTGGGCTAATGGGAACGGCAACAATGACCACAATTCTGCGCACGTTGAAACTATTCCGGAGGATGAGCCCCCTACGCCTGTGGTTCCTCCTGTGGTGACGCCACCTGTTGTGGTTGTGAACAATGACGCTGGCGTTGGCAATGGTAATACAGGAAATGGAAATGAGACGGTTGTTAACAATGTTAGATTCGGAGACGCCAATCTGGGAGGTGGTAACTTTAATGGCGGTAATGGTTTTGGTAACAATGGATTCGACTATAATGACCAGGGGTTTGAGTACGGAAATCAAGGCGGAAAGTTCGGCTTCAACACTCAGGGTTTCGGCTACGACGGTTTCAGTAACGCTAACCAGGGTTATGGTGGAAATGGTGCTGGATTGATTCCTGTCAACACTGGTTTCGGGCATGCTGGGGTTAATCTAGGCTATGGTAATGGGGGACGAGGTCCCATGACTAATCCGCAAGGGTTTGGTCGTAACACTGGTTATAACGGGTACGAAAATGAAAATGTGAATTAGGGCGAAGACTGTCAAGAGGACGCCTTTTCTGGAAGAGGCATGGGATTCGAGGGACCCGTCGACAATACTCAGAGGATTAAAATGCTTGAAGAGCAGGTGAAGGGTATGGCTAATCAGAATTCTACTGGACTAGACATGACTACCATGGGCTTGGTGCCCGGGCTGAGGGTACCGCTGAAGTTCAAAGCGCCCACATTCGACAAGTATAAGGGGAACACTTGCCCTAAGGTGCATGTCCGCGCTTATTACAGAAGGATGTCGGCGTATTCAGATGACAAAAGGATGCTTATGCATTTCTTTCAAGACAGCCTATCAGGGTCGTCACTCGAGTGGTACATGGGGTTGGAGCCCGCTCAAATCAAAACCTGGAAGAAATTGGCGGATGCTTTCGTCCTGCATTATAAATATAATAGTGATCTGGCACCGAACCGAGTTCAACTACAAGGTTTGTCGCAAAAGAAAGAGGAAAGCTTTAAAGAGTATGCGCAGAGATGGCGCGATATGGCAGCCAGAGTACATCCTCCGTTAGCTGAAAGAGAAATGAATAGCATGTTCATTGGGACGTTCACGGGGATATATTACGAAAAATTGTTTAATGTTTCGTTGAGTATTTTTTCAGATTTGATTCTCATGGGTGAGATGGTCGAAGACAGTATTAAGGTTGGAAGATTCCAAGCAGGTGAGTCTGCCTCCACAGGAGGTACCAGGAAAGCATTCGGTGGTAGGCGTCAAGGTGATTCTAGTGCTGTGTTTGGCGGCAGAGGCCGGGGTAGAGGACGAAGTCAGTATGCTCAGCATCAACAGGTCGCTAGTGTTACCATCCCTTTTCCACAACAACAACAACAGCAGCCGCAGCAGCAGCAACAACAAAGGCAACACCCCGCCCAACGCAGAATCCTAGAGGGCAAGCCAAGGCGAGTATTTGAAACGCCTCCTTCCATGTACGCCGAGCTACTTCAAACATTGCTAGGATTAAAGTTGGTCGAGAAAAGGACCATGGCACCATTAACGGGCAATCCTCCGTTTGGTTATGATGCTGGTAAGCACTGTGATTTCCACTCTGGGGCGCCCGGACATGATATTGAAGGCTGTCATGCGTTTAAACATAAAGTCCAAGACTTGTTGGACAGCAAAGCTATTAACTTTGGACAGGCGGGTCCAAATATAGTACAACAGCCTATGCCCAATCATGGGGCAAACGCCATCCTGAACGAGGAGAGTTTGAATCTAGTGACGGATGTCAATAAGCTGAAGACACCATTGGGTGAGATCAAAAGCAGGTTGTTAAAATGGGGTGTATTCCCGGGGTGTGACGAATTTTGCTTGGATTGTTGGTTACAGCCAGAGGATTGTAATGAGTTGAAACAGGGTATTCAGGCGTTAATGAACGAAGGAACATTGCAGTTTGATAGAACCGCAGTTGAAGAGCCTGTAGAGGCATTGTGTGATGAGCGGAACGATGTTGCGATGGTAACGATTCCAAGGAAGAAAATAACAATAACGGCGCCTGCCAGGCGGCCGACAATCACTATTACTAAAGCATGACCGATCCCTTTCGAAAGTACTAAAGCAGTACCATGGACTTACGGGTTGGAGGTATATTACGATGGTGAGAAAGTTGAAGTAAATAAACAACCAGCTGGGGTTGTAGATAATGTTGTTGGAACAGGAGGTATGACCAGAAGTGGGAGAATCTTCACATCGCCTGAGGTAGAGGCAGAAAGATTGGCAAAGGGGAAAGCCAAGGTAGACGAGAGTGGCCCTTCGCAGATAAAGGAAAAGGAAACATCACTTAAGGATGTGGAAGAGTTTATGAGGCTCATCCGTAAAAGTGATTACAAAATTATAGAGCACCTTCAGCAAACACCATCAAAGATCTCGATCTTGTCACTGCTATTATGTTCCGAGGCTCATCGGAACGCTTTGCTGAAGATCCTAGACTCGTCATTCGTTCCTCAAGATGTTTCGGTTAACCAGTTAGAAGGAGTGATGGCGCACGTGAATGCAGGTCATAGTTTGGGCTTTACAGATTTTGATTTGACCCCAAGGGGGAGAGAGCATAATATGGTGTTACACGTCTCAGTTGAATGCAGGGGCACGGTCATGTCCCGTGTGTTGGTGGATACAGGGTCTTCCTTGAATGTGCTTCCGAAGAAAGCAATGATGAAGTTGGACATCAGGGGGATTCTCTGCACGCCCAGCGACCTAGTGGTAAGAGCGTTCGATGGAACGCGGAGGTCAGTTTTCGGATCCATAACGTTGCCATTAAAGGTGGGGCCGGAAATTTTTGAAACTGAATTCTATATAATGGACATCCAGCCAGCGTATAGTTGTCTTCTTGGACGACCATGGATCCATGCCGTCGGGGCAGTCACATCCACGTTGCACCAAAAGTTGAAATATATGGTGGGGGATAGTGTCGTCACTGTTTGTGGAGAAGAAGATATTCTGGTTAGCCATCTGTCTTCATTCAGATACGTGGAAGTCAACAGAGAGATTCATGAAACACCCTGTCAGGCATTTGAAGGGGTAAAGATTAAAGACAAAGCTCCAGTACCCAAGATATCAGATGTAGTAGTGTCGTCGTACAAAGAGGCTCAAGCTCTAGTACGGGCAGGAGAAACAAAGGGCTGGGGTCAGGTGTTGGAGATTCCCGTAAAGAACGAAAGGTTCGGGCTTGGATATCATCCTTCGTCATCAGCATCCTCTTCCGGAGCGCCCAAGTTCAGAGGTCCAATAACCATTACGCCAAGTGGAGTGAGCTTCGAGACCATCAATGCTGTTTCCGATTCTGAGGAAGGAGATAGCGACTGTGATATGGACGCGTGGATCAAGCCAGGCGTTCCAGGACAAAGGCTTTGCAATTGGTCTATCCGGGAAACTGTTCCTGTGACAACTAAACAATAATGATTTGTTTTTTTAATTTTTGAATAATCCTGTGTCCTACTTGGGGCACAACGATTTAGCCTAGGGCCATTTTGGTTATGTACAGTACATTGTTTAATCATGAATAAAGGCGTTTTTTCATATACAAATATTGTGATCCTTGTTTTTCCTGTTTTTATTTTTACAATAAAATGGCAACGTGGTTATTTGCTTTGTCTGTGTTTTGAAGCATTTAACCATTTCCTTTGCAGGATTACTATTTCAGATGACATCTATGAACCGCCTATGACTCATTTCGACTTCGAGCACCCGGTATTTCAGGCTGAGGAAGAGATTGTGGAAGATGGCGACGTGCCAGAAGAGCTGACCTGGTTATTGAAGCAAGAAGAAAGAATCATTCTGCCTCATGAGGAAGTCATTGAGATCGTCAATTTGGGGTCAGAAGGGGTTGAAAGAAAAATCCGTATAGGGGCTGCGCTGCAAAGCGACGTCAAGCAAAGGTTGATTGACATGCTCAAAGAGTATAGTGATATTTTTGCCTGGTCGTACGAGGACATGCCGGGGTTGGATACGGATATGGTTGTGCACCATCTGCCATTAAAAGAAGAATGCCCGCCGGTTAAGCAGAAACTCCGAAGAACTAGACCGGACATGGCTGTGAAGATTAAGGAGGAAGTTCAAAAACAGTGGGATGCTGGTTTCCTGGCTGTTACAAAATATCCCTCATGGGTCGCTAATATTGTGCCAGTACCAAAGAAAGACGGTAAGGTGCGAATGTGCATAGACTACCGTGACTTGAACAAAGCGAGCCCAAAAGATGAATTTCCACTTCCTCACATCGATGTGCTGGTTGATAACACTGCTCAATTCTCCGTATTCTCCTTCATGGATGGCTTCTCGGGCTATAATCAGATCAAAATGGCGCCAAAAGACATGGAGAAGACTACTTTCATTACTCCCTGGGGAACATTTTGTTACAAAGTGATGCCCTTCGGATTAAAGAATGCTGGGGCAACATATCAACGTGCTATGACGACTCTCTTTCATGACATGATGCATAAAAAGATCGAGGTTTATGTTGATGATATGATTTCCAAATCCCAGACGGAGGAGGAACATTTGGTTAATCTGCTGAAATTGTTCAAGAGGCTTAGGAAGTTCAGGCTGAGACTGAACCCTAACAAGTGCACCTTCGGGGTGAGATCGGGTAAACTACTGGGGTTTATTGTGAGCGAAAAAGGAATAGAGGTTGATCCTGCAAAAATAAAAGAAATACAAGAAATGCCGACGCCTAAAACAGAAAAAGAAGTGCGCGGATTTTTAGGGAGGTTGAACTACATCGCCCGGTTCATATCTCACTTAACCGCAACATGCGAGCCATTATTCAAGCTGTTAAAGAAGGACCAGGTCGTGGCCTGGAATGAAAATTGTCAAAAGGCGTTCGATAAGATAAAAGAATACTTACAGGAACCTCCTGTTTTGATACCCCCAGTGACCGGGAGACCTTTGATTATGTATTTGACAGTTCTTTAGGAAAGTATGGGTTGTATTCTCGGTCAACACGACGAGACTGGGCGTAAAGAGCATGCGATCTATTATTTGAGTAAGAAGTTTACTGACTGTGAGTCCAGATACTCAATGCTCGAGAAAACGTGTTGTGCGCTAGCCTGGGCCGCCAAACATTTGAGGCAATACATGCTAAATCATACAACCCTGCTCATTTCAAAGATGGATCCAATCAAATACGTATTTGAGAAGCAAGCACTCTCCGGAAGAATTGCCCGGTGGCAGATGGTGTTAACCGAATATGATATTCAATATGTCTCTCAAAAGGCTATCAAAGGTAGCGTCTTGTCAGAGTACCTTGCGGAGCAGCCTATTGAGGACTACCAATCGATGAGGTTTGATTTTCCTGACGAGGATATCATGTACCTAAAGATGAAAGATTGTGAAGAACCGTTGCCGGACGAAGGACCAGAATTGGGTTCCAAATGGCAGTTAATATTTGATGGAGCTGTGAATTCCTATGGTGGCGGAATAGGGGCAATTATTACTACTCCTCAGGGGTCGCACATCCCATTTACTGCTCGATTGACCTTTCCGGTTACCAATAATGAAGCTGAATACGAGGCTTGCATCATGGGTCTTGAAGAAGCCATTGATTTGTGAATCAAACATCTGGATGTATACGGAGACTCAGCTCTAGTGGTGAACCAGATTAAAGGAGAATGGGGGACACGTCAGCCCAACTTGATACCATACATGAATTATGCAAGGAGATTGTTGCCTTTCTTCGACAAGGTTGAATTGCATCACATGCCGCGAGCAGAAAATCGAATGGCTGACACCCTGGCGACATTGTCTTCCATGTATAAAGTTAACTTTTGGAACGAGGCTCCCCGGATTGTTATCTCTCGGCTCAACAGACCCGCCTTCATATTTGCTATTGACGAAGCATCTGATGATAAACCCTGGTACTTTGACATCCAGAATTTCCTGAAGAACAAGGAGTACCCGGTTGGGGCATCCAGTCGAGATCAGAAGACTCTCAGGAGATTGGCTGGCAATTTCTATCTAAATCCGGACGGTGTACTATACAAGAGAAACCACGACTTGGTGTTGCTACGCTGTGTAGACGAGAAAGAGGCGCATTTGCTCATGGAAGAGATACATGAGGGTGCATTCGGTACACATGCTGGTGGGCACGCTATGACGAGGAAACTGCTGCGGGCAGGTTATTACTGGCTAACTATGGAAACAGACTGTTTCAAGTTTGCAAAGAGGTGTCATAAATGGCAAATTTATGCGGACAAGGTCCATGTACCCCCAAGTCCTCTGAATGTGATGACATCACCGTGGCCATTCTCATGTGGGGAATTGATATGATTGGAAAGATTGAGCCTACGACATCCAACGGACACCGGTTCATCTTGGTGGCGATCGATTACTTCACCAAATGGGTGGAAGCAGCGTCATATGCCAATGTCACCAAACAAGTGGCAGCCAAGTTTATCAAGTGAGATATTATCTGCAGATATGGAATCCCTGAGCGGATCATCACCGACAACGGTTCGAATTTGAATAATAAGATGATGAAAGAGCTGTGCCAGAATTTCAAGATTGAGCATCACAACTCTTCTCCTTACCGACCCAAAATGAATGGCGCTGTTGAAGCGGCCAATAAGAACATAAAGAAGATTGTTCAGAAGATGGTTGTGACGTATAAGGACTGGCACGAAATGCTACCTTTTGCTTTGCACGGTTATCGTACGATGGTACGCACATCAACTGGGGCAACCCCTTTTTCATTGGTATACGGAATGGAGGCAGTGTTACCGTTGGAAGTTGAGATTCCTTCCCTGAGGGTATTACGAGATGTCCAACTTGATGAGGCAGAATGGGTTAAAGATAGGTTGAATCAGTTGAGCTTAATGGATGAGAAGAGGCTAGCTTCTCTCGCATACGGTCGGTTGTATCAGAGCCGGATGAAGAAAGCATATGATAAGAAGATACATCCTCAAAGCTTTCAGACGGGCGACCTTGTGCTGAAGAGGATTCTCCCGCCACAAACAGATCACAGGGGCAAATGGACCCCTAATTACGAAGGGCCTTACGTTGTCAGGAAAGTCTTCTCAGGAGGAGCTTTGCTACTATCTACCATGGATGGTGAAGACTTTTCGTATCCTGTGAATTCGGACGCAGTTAAAAAATACTTTGCTTAAAAGAGACCCGCTGGACAGAAAAAAAGAGAGTCCAGGCAAAAATGGGGCATCATGGCGAACCAAAAAACAGAATAAAAGGTTCGGGAAAAAGTTAGGGATAAAATTGAAAAGATGTACACCCGCGAAGTCGAAAACCTGCATTGGGCGACTTCAGAAAAAAAGGGAATCCCGGTGAATTGAAAACCCGCAAAGGGCGGTTCACGCAAAAGTTAGGGATTTAAAAAGCAAATGACTGCGGTCCGAATTCGATACCTGCATTGATCAATGGTTTGGGAGCACCTGAGGGTTTGTTTATCCAACACAATCTCTTTCGAAAATTGAATACCGGGAAAGCGCCAGAGTCGGGCGAGTCATAGGAGGATTAGCTCACGATGTTTGTCTGCACCATGTTGCCGACATGTGTACGAATTCGAGTTGTATTTGTATTTTTATGCTTCTTGTGCATATATGTATGTGTGTGTACGTAACTTCCTCTTTTCAGGAGTTGCATCCGATGTACAAAACTTTGCCTATTCAGAGGCCTGTTATTAATAAAACATGTTATTTAGTACTTGATGTTTGTGCTTTACTGTTTTGTATGTGGAAAACGCCGATGTTTTGATGAATTTGCATGTGCATAACTTTGCTGGCCCTTGCCAATAATTGATAAAACTTCGAATTGACTGAAGTAATGTCACAGACACTAACCTGAATAGATTTGGTTGTGTAGATTTTATCTTGTCTCGTTTGTGTTTTGCAGGGTTCTCACCTTTAAAATGGACGCTCAGAACTTATGGCCCCCAGCCGGAGGTTCGTGGTGAAAGACTTGATTTTGTATGATGCTAATCCCCATGCAGGTCGCATTTCATCCCCAGATGGATCAATTTCCCCAGCTAGTCGCAGCTTATCCCCAGAGGATATCCCCAGCCAGTTAAAATCAGTATCCCTTGCAGAGGTTGCACTCCCCAGGGAGTCGAGTATGTGAACGATCAATCCCCAGCTTGGAGGATTCTTGCAGAGTTTAGCCAAGTCATAGTTGGTTCAGAAGGATTATTCCCATAGAAGATGGTTTTCTTCCCACAGGTCGTCATGCCTTCGTCAGGATGATTATCCCCAGCGGAGCGGTAACTCCGAGTTTGTAAGCTGTGTCCAGACAACATCGTTTCCTCCATAGGGATTTCATCGTTCCCCAGCTGAGTCGTTTCTTGCTCAGTCAGTTTACTTTCCCCAAGAGAGTCGATTCTTCCCCAGTGGAGTTACTCTCCCTAGCAGGTGTTCTTTCCTCCCAGTGGAAATCAAAGTTTAATCTCCTCGGCAGAGTTGGTGGTATGCCCAGCATTTATTTTGCCGGAGGGCTTTATGATGCCCGTTCTTCCCCAACATGGTGGTATTTGCTCAACAGCCATGACGAAGCAAGCTTGTCAAAGTTTCCCCAGCAGCTTGAGCCTGCATTTGCATTTGCATATAGTGTCATATTTGCATCTACCCAAAAACACGTAGCATATCTGTGCTGTACGGAGCATTACGCCATTGTCAAACATGCACATTTTGAAACATAGGCCAGGTTGGTTAACCTTTGGTATCCAAGTGTTGTTTCCCTTGCAGGTAGAGAAATCTCTTGCTCAGATCAATTACCAAATATTAAATGTCTCAGCATGAGACACATGAGAGAATAATGTTTGCCTTGTCGTTATTCCCCACAGAGTTGCTTGGTTAAGTTTCTCTTACCCCTCCAGCGGAGTATTTCTTCAAGATTGTTGTTATGACGTTATCAAAAGGTTTCGCGAATCAAGTTCTAGAAGCTGCCGCCTATGTCGAAGTAGGTGTCTGGCAGTTTGAGTTCAGAAAATCCCCAGTAGAGTCCTTTTCAGATTTATTGCCATGTCAGCATTAAAGATTGAAAGATTGGACCATTATGTGTTACCCATTTGACTGATGGAGTTAGCTACTGCAAAGATAGGCAGATGAGTTGTATTCAAGAGTATTTACCCGTAGCAATGGCAGTGTTATTTCCCTGTAGTGGTGACAGAGAGTTATTACCCGTAGCGATGGCGGTGTTATTTTCCTATAGTGGTGACAGAGAGTTATTACCCGTAGCGATGGCGGTGTTATTTTCCTGTAGTGATGGCAGAGTATTACCCGTAGCAATGGTGGTGTTGTTTACCCGTAACGATGGCGGTGTTATTTTCCTGTAGTGATGGCAGAGTATTACTCGTAGCGATGGCGGTGTTATTTTCATGTAGTGATGACAGAGTATTACCCGTAGCGATGGCGGTGTTCTTCTCCTGTAGTGATGACAAGATTATTTCCCGTAGTGGTGGCGGAGTATTTCCCGTAGCAATGGCGGTGTTATTTTCCCAGAGTATTACCCGTAGCAATGACGGTGTTGTTTACCCGTAGTGATGACGGTGGTATTTTCCCAGAGTATTTCCCGCAGTGGTAGCGGTGGTATTACCCGCAGTGATGACAGTGTTATTTTCCCAGAGTATTTCCCGCAGTGGTGGCGGTAGTATTGCCCGTAGTGATGGTGGAGCTCTTTTCCTGTATCGTTGGCAGAGTTATGTTTGTTGACAGAAGTACTTCCCCAGTGAAGTCGTCCAGGTTCAATGGATGGATGGGGTTCCCCAAGCAGTGGTGCAGTTTATTTCTGCGGTTGGAAAATTTTCGGGTTCTTGGTATTCAACCGTCTCGTACCTCGAATGTTTGAAGGTTGTTCGCTCTTCACCCAGTCGGGTCCAAGTCGCTTGAATAGGGGCAGCTGTTGCACCCTAAAATTTGCTCAACCTATTTCACTTGGTCAACATGAAACTTGTAGAACATCTCAATAGCTTTAATTTTAGTACTAGAAGTCTTCAAGGAGATTTATAGAACTCAAGTTATGGTTCTTGCAAGTTAAGGGTCCCCAGAGGATACTGAAATTTATCTGTGAAAGTCACTTGACTTCTAAGCAACGTTTGCCCATCAAAGAGTTTTCAAATGGATTCTTGGCCAACATAAGAGTTATAGATCTTGATCTTAGCTTTAATTTGAGTACTAGAAGTCCTCAAGAGGATTTGTAGAATTCAAGTTATGGTCTTGGCAATCCAGGGGTATTTTGGGAAAGTTGAATTACAGGTCATTTTTTAGCATAGGTCAAAATCTCCATGTTCCACTTCTCAAATGAAAAATTGTTCAACATGGAATGTGCTTAAAATGATGTTTTTAGGTCAAATAAGTCATCATGGTGGATTGATCGATTTATTTCAAAAAGTCACTTAAAATGGCCTAAAAAAAGGGAATAAGTCAAATAAAGTTTGGTGGAAAAAATCAAATTTTGGGTTAGAGGTCACAAACAAGCCATATGACATACCAATTTGATTGTAAAATGCATTTTGAGAACATTGACATTGCCACAATTTTTAATTGAGGATTATTTCAAGGACTTTCTTTGTAAATGGGCTACTTGCATCATAAGGCACATATGCAAAACCAGACTTCCAAGCAAATGCAAGGCTCCTTTCCATCCATACACCTCCAATATCTCATTTGGAGAGAATTTAAACTCATAACCAAGTGAATTGCAAGCCAAAACATGAGATGGTATGTGCATAGCATAAGAAGAGATTTTCATGACATGAGAAGTTGATTTTCTCATTGGATCAATCTAGAACTTTCTAGGGTCTTCAAATACATTCTATATATACTCGTGAAGAGGTTCAAAGCAAGAGTTGGTGATTCATTTGTGCAAAAACCATAGATTGACATTGGAGTTTGGAAGAGAAAAAGTGAGAGATCAAAGTTGGATTCAAGGCATTTTCAAGAGTTATCAAGAATTTAATCTTCTCCAACAAACTTCAACAAAGGTTTTCCGCGCTTTTTGGCAAGAAAAAACGAGCTCCAACTACTCCGTTTCGACGCTCCGAAGCCGGTATGTGAAATTCACTTTTTCTATGATTTTAGGACGAATTAGATTAGATTATTCATGTGGTTAGGATCTGGAAAATGTATAGATGAAATTAGGATCAAGAAATTAAGGATTAGAGACTTTTTTGGATGAGTATGTTTTCTTGATGATGATATATCTCGTTTATCATGGAGTTTTGATGGAATCCAAGAGCATATTTGGAATCCTTGATTTTTTTCCTTCAAGTTTGACTAAAATTTCGTGCGAAACGGTTAAGAATCGATGGAGTTATGTTGCTCGGAAGTTACCGAAAAAATGTCACCGCCGGAACAGCTACAGTACCGCGCGAGTTCTATTCCCACCCCCACTCGCGAGGCCCACACGGACATTTCTTTGGAATTCTGTTGTTCGCACCCCTGGCCCAATGCACATTAACTTAGTTTAATTCATTTTCGTTCTTTTTTTCCTGTTTTAATAGCTGTTTGGATTAATTGCGTTAAAAATAGTAAAAATGATCAAAAAATTATGAAATTTTTTTCTGTAGATCTTGATTGTCTTAAGAAACTTTAAGAGTTGAGTTTGCATTTTTAGGATTTTATTTGAATTAGTTACGAATTTTCTTTTGTGCTAATATCCATTGTTATGCATAATTAACATTGTTGATTGTTTAATTTTGTTCTCTTTGATGCTTTATACTTTTGAGCTGATTCTTTCGATATGATTTAGAGGAAATACATAGGTTTACCCTAGAATTTTCTTATATTTTTTAAAATTGATTAGATTCTGTTTTAGGTGTGTAGTTTAGAGCCTTCCCAAATAATGGTTTCCCATGACCAAATTTCATTTAGGAATTGTTTAGATGACCTAAAAATTGATTTAGATCCTGATTCTGGAATTTTAGAATGTTCAAACATGCATGTTCACATAGGAATTTTATTAGAATTTTACAATTTAGTTTGCTATTTTTTTTGGGTTTTGCAAATGATTGTTGCTTTCGGTGTTCTCTCTTGAGTGCTTTGCCTTGTTTGGAGAGTTTGGTGGACTTGGAGCTTGAAGACTTTGGATTCCTTTTTAGAGGAGCTTCTGGACATGATGAAGATGCTTTGGCTAGAAGAGTGGGGCTTGGAGTGGAGCTTTCTTTCTCTTTTAAGTTTGTTTTAGGAGTTGGTAGAATTAGGCTTTTAGGGAGAGCTTTTGTAAAATTAGTTCATTTCTTCCATCAAACATAGAATGCATTGTTTGCTTCTATTCTATCCTATGATGCAAAGTCCTCTTAGGGAAGTTCCATCTCTCCTTTGGAGGGAAGTGGGGCATACCCTAGAGAGTAGAACTTTTGAGGATACACTTCCACTTCGATGTTGGTTCTTGTTGAATTCCTTTGGTTTTCAGCAAGTATGCCAACATTGCAACTTGATCTTGATGACAAATCTCTTCTTGGAGGGTGCTTGCTAAAGCTTGGAGATGAAGATTGAAGAAGCTTGAAGATGGAATCTAGCTCAAAGATAAGACCTTGCTGTCATTTCAACTTTGCTGTTCAGAGCGTGTTGTTGCTGTTTGTTGTAGGAGCTTGTTGCTGCTGCTTGGGCTGCCTCCTCTGTATCTTTTGTTTTTCTCTGTATTGTCTGTTGGCTTGTGCTGCTTGCCCTTTAGGCTTGAAGTGAAGTTGACTCACTTTGCCTGTTGCTTTCTTAGGTTCGAGGTTGAGTGGGACTCCCTTGCCTTGCTTGCTTTGCTGCATCTCATGCATCTTACTGTTTATTGTATTTTTGTTGTTTCTTTTCCGTTTATCCCCTAGGATCTCTGATTTCCTCTGTGCAGGAGGGAATTATGACAGACATTAGGTTGTAATCCATTCATGATAACATTAGGGTAGTTTTGATTCCCTTTCAAACCCTAGGTTTTTAGATTTCTCTTCTATCTCAGAACAATTCAAAACACAATAATAAGGATAGTCGATGCCGTACGCTACGAGCCTTAAGCTATTTGAGAAAAGTTGCTGGAGGGTCACTCTTCAGTAACCTGATTACGTAGTGTGTTACCCTTAGGGTGACATACGACGTAGTCATCCTCAAATCATAGTCTCTAGTGCGTCAGAGATTGCAAACATCATAAAAGACAGTTCTTGCGTAAAAGACTGAAAACAAACATCAAAGTGTCATTTTTGTCCGCTTGGGCTCTTAATCAGGAAAAACCCTTTCATAAGGAGATAAAAAAACTGTCAGACAAGCTTGTGTATTCCGTAGCCCGAACTACGTTTGCTCTGATCTTTCATGCTGTATGAAAGTACGTAGGCATAGGATGCCGTATCCTAGCGAGCAACCTTCCCCTCCTTTCCCGTAGGTAGGCGAACTACGTCGACTCTGATTTCTCGTTCCAGACGGGAATACTAGGCATAAAGTGCGATACTTTGCCGAGTCATTTTATTTTCTTTTAACCCCAGACCTGTAGAATAGATAGAATAACAATCCGTACTAGAAAACAAGCGTGGATCCCGTCGAGTACGACGGACGTGAGGGGTGCTAATACCTTCCCCTTGTGTAACCGACTCCCGAATCCAGGATTTGGTTGCGATGACCATTCTTTTCCCGTCTTTGCAAGAGGTTTACTCTGAGCGTTTCCTTTCCCTTCTTTGGGATAAATAACACACGGTGGCGACTCTTCTGTTTAGCAGGCGCCGATTTTCGCAGTAGCGACATCCAGCAGTGGTGGTGTTTCAGTTTTCTTTTGTCTCATGCAATAAAGATCATCCTGACCTTGTTCTTCCCCGTGAATAGTCGATTATTTAAAGATCACCCATGGTTCCTTCATTCCCCAGGCAGACTCAGCTACGGTTGGAAGGTTTCTTCATCTCCAACAACAGTATTGGTAATAGCCTGGAAGTGTGAGATCTCTAGGCTCTTTCCCCAGTAGCGTCATCGTCATCAACTGAAGATGTCGAGTTCATTTTGTTACGATCTCTGCCCATATGTCACATAACCTCTCAACCTATACTGTTGCATAACATGATATCAAGCATCATGTAAGATCAACCATACATAGCATATGCATCAAGCATACTCCCCGTTACCTGATTCATCTTCCCAGCAGATTCTAGCCAGTTTCTCACCTAATCAAAATTGTTACACTTTCACCTTACCATCTTTTGTCGTCGTCGGCCAACTTTATGAGCTACTCTTTTATTTAATCCTCTTCCACCTTGAATAATCGAAAAGCTGGCGCAATTCAAACATTCAGGTCCAAGAAGATTAAATAGGGGCAGCTGTCGTAACCTAAAATTTAACCTCCCCTTTTGCATAAGCATGTGCATTCGCATCGCTGGCATATGCATTAGCCTTTTTCTATTTGGTTTTTGTTGCAGGAATATTCAGGTTTTCGAAGCTCGATTAATCACATCTTCACAAAGGCATCATACCATCAACACAAGGAAAGCAAGAGGGCAAAAATCGGAGTCATGGCCATATCACCCTTTTTCAAGCACATTGGGCAAAATTTGGTTTGGTTAATCGATTAACCATTTTCTAGTGCAAATGGGTTAATCGGTTAACCCTTGTAAAAAGAAAATTTTTCTGCATTTTTATGACAACAACTTTTCCTCTACTATTTTGGGGTCTACTTGTTCTAGCATTGCGTGGAAGATTCTAGGCATCTCTAAACATTTAAAGACCTTTCAAGACATTCCAAAGATTTTATTGTAATACATCACTTTTAATCAAGACCACCATGTAACTTCATTTGCAAGCATGAGAACCCTTTGATTTGAACTTGCATTGGAATTACTACCGAGTTAACTACCTAACTAAATGAGCTCAACTTCCGACTCAGCAAGTCAAGTGCAACTAACTCCAAGACTAGTTCCAAAGCAAACTCCAAAGCACATTCCAAACCCAGCAACTCCAAACCTCCACTCTATATAAACAAATCTTTACCATTCACTCAAGGCCTTCAACCATTTTCATAATTCTCCCTCAATTTTCACTCTTCACTCTCTCATTTCTCTCACATTCTCTCTAAAGTTTCTGCAACTTTTTCTCACATTCATCTTCATCTTCTCCCCAAACCATACTAAAGCTCAAATTCACCATTAAAGAGAAGCGACTTTCACATTGAAAGTGCTTTTCTCTTGAGATTAACCTCCATTATCTTGCACTTCTACTTTTTTTTTCTAGATTTTCAATAGCTTTTGCTTCAAATCAAGTGGTTATCTCAAGTTTCTTTGGTGTGAATTCATATTTGGAGATTTTGTCGCATTTTGTTCGATTTCGCTACGGTTCGGTTGCAAATTCAGCTTTCTCTAGTTTTCTTTGATTATCTTCATCACAATTCACTTGCAACAATCACCAAGGCAATCATCCGCCTTGTAGGTTGGAGTTTCTCACTCAATTTACTGTTTTTGATCACTTTTGTATTGTTCGCGATGTAGATTCAATAATTTTTGTGTGTGCGAATTGATTATGCAATTGTTTGATTCTTGTTCTTGATGAGTTAATTGATTCAATTGATGATTATTAGTGCTTTTGGACTTAATTTTCATGCACAACTGCATGTTATAACATGAGAATGTTTGGATAAGTGATTATGTGGCTAAAAGTGTTTTTGAATACTGATTTTTTTGCCACTTCTTTAGTGTTAATCGATTAACACTTTGCTAGTGCAAAAGTGTTAATCGATTAACACATTTTTTTCTTCAGTTTTTATGTTGTTTTTCAAGGGTTACTCGATTAACCACTTTGCACTGGCACATGGTTAATCGATTAACACTAGATCAGAATGCCATTTTTTCCTATTTCCAAGCTTGTTTGGTCTCCTTTCCTTATATAACTACCATGGCTTAATATGCTTGATATTTAGGGATGTTTAAAAAAATTATATATTATAAAAAAAATAAAAAAAGAAAAAAAATAAAAATAAAAAAAGAAAAGATAAAAAATAAAAAAATTAAAAAATTAATAAAAAAATTTAAAAAAAAATTAAAAAAAGAAATATAAAAATAATTAAATTAAAAAAATAAATTAAAAAAAAAAAAAAAAATAAAAAATTAATTAAAAAATAAAAAATTAAAAAAAATAAATAAAAAATAAAAAATAAAAAATATTATACAAATATAAAATAAAAATAAAAAAAAAAAAAATTAATAATTAAAAAATAAAATATAAAAAAATAAATAATAAAAAAAATAAAAAAATTAATAAAATTAAATAAAAAAGAATAAATAAATTAATAAATATAATATAATATATAAAATTAAAAATAATATTAAAAAAAAATTAAATATAGAAAATATAAAAAAAAAAAATAATAAAAAAATATAATATATATAAATTAATATAAAATTAAATAAATAAAAATAATTATATAATATAAAAAAAAAATAAATAAAATTTAAAAAAATAAAATTAAAATATAAAATAAAATAGTTTAAAATAATAAATATAAAAATAAATAAAAAAAAAAATAAAATAAATAAAAAAAAAAATTAAATTAAAAATAATATAAAAAAGAAATATAAATTTATTAAAGATAAAAATAAAAATAAAAATAATTAAATATAAAAATAAATAAAAATAAAAATTAATAAATCATAAAAAAAATAAAAAAAAAAAAAAAAAAAATTAAAAATTAAAAAAATTAAATAAAAATATAAAATAAATAAAAAATAAAAAAAATAAAATTAAAAAAAAAAATAATAAAAAAAAATAAATAAAAATATGAGCTATTTAACTTCTATTTGATGCATGTATGCAAACTTTCAATACACGATTTGTAGATTCTTGATTATTTGCATTTTGTGAGACTTGTATGATCATGATCATTCTTGCACTCTTTTTTATACATGATTAGTGATGCATGATAATTGATGTTTATTGTTGCCTTGCAATTTCTTCTTGATTGCATTAAGTTTGTTCTTCATTTGAATGAACTTAATTATGTATAATCAATAATCTGTACGTTTGTTTTGACGATCTTTTTACTCGCTTGAAAGATTTTTGGTTGATCACTTCCTTTTGATTAATTGATCGAAACCATGTTTTGATTAGTTGATCTTCCATCTTTCTTCTCTTTTAGATCCTTTAGAGCCTTGTTCTCTCCATCCCCCGCAGAGTCGAAGATTTGCAACACGTTGAAGCATTGTACAAGTTTGCGTCTTTACGCTGTCGGTTTTGTTTTGCGCACTACACTTTGGTGTTAGGGAAGGAATGAGAGTGGGGAATTCCTACACCCATTCTGATTATTTTGGGTAGGGGAAGATGACCCTGTGTCTGGAATAATCATCTTTACCCCCTTATTGTAGCATCTTCTGCTCCCAAGTCGAGTCGATCCTTGATCACTTGTACCCTAATCTTCTATCTTCTGGATTTAAATTCCTCCTTCCAATTCAACACCTTTTCCTTATGGACAATCACTATTCTTTGATTCCCCATAAGATTTGTAATCACCCCTTTCTATGGCTAGTCTACCGTTATTTGGTTAAAGCAAATTCTCGTCTTCCCCAGTGAAGTCAATCCTTTCTTCGGTTAAGCACAGTCTGGCTGTCAATACCGAGTCTCTAGCAGAGTTCATAACCTTCTCTTGGTTCTATCTCCCTTTTTGTTCGGTTAATCATTGTCTGTCAGTTGAAACACCAATTTTCTCTTTTTCTTAGTTAGTCACAGTCTGTCTGTTAATACTGAGTCTTCTTTGGGTTAATCACCTTCTTCCGGTTAATCACTCATTTTTTGGTTGATCACAGTGTGCCTATTAATACCAATCTCTTTTGAGTTAATCACCTCCTCTTGGTTAATCAGTCATTCTTTTCGGTTAATCAGAATATGTCTGTTAAACACTGAATCCACTGCAGTTGGCAACCTTTCTTTGGTTCAAATACTCACACCTTTGGGTTAGTAACTTTGTTTGGTTTAAATACCCTTTTCCTCGGTCAATTACTACTTGTTCAGTCAATGTGTCACCCTTTGGCTCACCAACCTTTGCTTGGTTCCAAACACGTCCTTTGGGTCACAAATTTCGCATGGTTCCACACCCGTCCTTTCTATTAACTACTGTTTATCAGTTAACACGCCGAGTTCTCCAGAGAGTCAAACACCTTTATTTGGTTCAATACTCTCAGTCTGGTTTATCACAGTT
>CAWUDS030001557.1:0-25974 GCA_963859935.3 Lathyrus sativus
ACACATAATCCAACAAGGCCCTGACAGTAAAACCACTATGCCCCGGGCAGGACATAGGGTTGTACAAAGATTGTAAAAAGCAAATCATTACTCTTCACTTGTCAGCTTGATAATCTCCTTGATGGTCCAATTGTGGAGGCACTCGCCTGGCTTGCTCGGTTGAATCCAGGCGTCAAGATCACAATCACTGTCCCCGCTGTCCTCTGACGCAGCGTTGATGCTCTCGAAAATTACTTCCCCCTTGGTGAATAAGATCGGCCCTTTCCCACGAGACGAACTGCCAGAAGAAGATGAAGCTTCAGCTCCAGGAGAATACCCTAATCCAAACTTATCCTGTTTGATTGGTATATCCAAGACATGCCCCCAGCCTGGGGTGGAACCAGCTTCTACAACAGCTCTAGCTTCCTTAAACGAGGAGAGGTTCAACTCTTGCTTCTCTGCAACAACGGGAGCTACCTCCTTCACCCTGACGGTTTCAAAAGCCTGGCAAAGAGTCTCATGGATCTCACCATCCATTTCAACGTATTTAAAGGACGACAGGTGGCTTACCATGATGTCCTCCTCTCCACAGACTGTCACTATGCTGCCCCCAACAGCATATTTAAGCTTCTGATGCAGCGTGGATGTCACGGCACCAGCAGAATGAATCCACGGCCGACCTAAGAGGCAACTATAGGCGGGCATGATATCCATGATATAGAACACCGCATTGAACGTCTCTGGACCGACTTGAATTGGCAGGGTCAATTCTCCGAAGACGTGGCGCTTGGTTCCGTCAAAGGCCTTCACGACCAGATCACTGGGCGTGCACAGCAGTCCACGGGTATCCAACTTCATCAGTTCCTTCTTCGGAAGCACGTTAAGCGAGGAGCCCGTATCTACTAGGACATGTGACATAATCGTGCCTCTGCACTCTATTGAGACGTGCAAGGCGCTGTTGTGATCTCTTCCCTTGGGAGTCAGCTCCAGATCCGTAAATCCCAGCCCATTACCAGCATTGACATGGGCTACTACTTCCTCGAGTTGATTCACTGATATCTCCTGCGGCACGTATGCAGCATTCAATACCCTCAGCAATGCGTTGCGGTGCGCTTCAGAACACAGCAACAGGTTAAGAATCGAGATCTTTGACGGAGTCTGGTGAAGATGATCTACAATTTTGTAGTCACTCTTCCTGATTAGTCGCATGAACTCTTCAGCATCTTTAACCAGCAAGTCTTTCTCTGCCCCTGCAGGGACCTCTTCAACAGCTTTACCTTTACCCTTATCCACAGCGTCAGCTCGGACTACTTTCTCTGCCGCAACCTCTGCCGGTGCGAACACTCTTCCGCTTCTAGTGATACCACTGACCTCAGCAAGATTCTGCGCAGTCGATCTGGACGGCTCAAGCTCTATCTTCTGACCATTACAATACACTTCGGCGCCGTAATGCCATGGGACGGCATTAGTGCTCTCGAATGGGATTGGTCCGGCCCTGGTGATGGTGATAGAAGGCGGACGGGACGCAGAAATAGTAATAGGGTGACGAGGAATAGTAATGGTAGCAACTTCGTCCGCCTGCTTCAGCACGACTTCCCCTGACACATTCCCAACGCTCCGACTGAACTGCAAAATACCCTCGGTCATCAGACTTTGGATACCTTCGATCAACTGCTCACACCCATCATGAAGTGTAGCACATGCCATACATAGCTCTCCACATCCAGGAAAGAAGCCCTTCTTCAGCAACTTAGCCTTAACAAAACTCAACGGCGTCTTTAAATCTTTGACATCAGTCAGCAAGTCTGAATTCTCTTCAGTGATAACAGCATTCACTCTGCCCCCCCTATGATGAGGCATTGGATTTTTGGTGACGTTGGGCATGCTGTCAGAAAAGTTGATAACCTTGGCGTCGACCAAGTCCTGGACTTTGTGCTTAAAAGCTTTACAATTCTCAACCGTATGGCCAGGTGCCCCAGAATGAAATTCACAAGTAGCATTAGCATCATACTCTGGTGGTGGTGCCCCTGTCAAGGGAGCCATTGTCCTTTTATGAACTAATTGGAGCTGAAGCAACGTCTGCAGAAGCTGTGCATACGGCATAGGAGGAGTTTCCAAATGACGGTTTGCCAGGGGACCCCGATTCTGATATCTCTTATATCCCGGATTATTCTGCTGCTGGGGCTGCTGCTCCGGCTGCGGGGGAGCAGCTGGGATATTTATGCTAGCGATCTGAGACTGAGGGCCCTTGCCCTTTCTCCTAGCATTAGTGACAGCACTGGCATCTCCCTCTCGACGCTTGCCAGTATAGGGTTTCTTGCTAGCTCCTCCAGCTGAGGATGATTCGCCCTGAATTTTTCCGATCTTTATACCATTTTCAACATGCTCGCCCAAAGTGATGAGGGCCGAGAATGTTCCAGACATGCCACTGATCAGCTTCTCATAATAGACTCCAGGAAGGGTAGCCACGAACATTTGTACCAACTCACGCTCAACCATCGGTGGTTGAACCCGAGCAGCCAATTCACGCCATCGCTGGGCGTACTCTTTGAAGCTTTCATTGTTCCGCTGCGAGAGATTCTGAAGCTGAACTCGGTTGGGAGCCAAGTCGCTATTATATTGATAGTGGAGAACAAACGCTTCTGCAAGATCTTTCCAGGTGCGCACAACAGCGGGTTCCAAACCCATATACCATTCGAGCGATGGACCAGAAAGACTATCCTGAAAGAAGTGCATCAGCAGCTTCTCATCGTCAGAATAAGCGGACATCTTTCTATAATAGGATCGGAGGTGAACACGGGGACAAGTGGTGCCCCTATACTTCTCAAAGATAGGCACCTTAAACTTGTGAGGTACTTTAAAGTCAGCAATCAACCCGAGTTTGGCCATGTCAACGCCCAACGTGTTCTGATTTTCTATATCTCTCATTTTGTCTTCCAGCGCCTTGAACCTGAGTCGAGCCTCAGCAGTCAATTCAGCCTCTACACCTCTCTGAGAGAAAATGTCATCCTGATGGTCCTCCAGCCACGGTTGAGGCACCACCATATTTCCTGCACCAACATTGCCGTTGACCGGCCCCACGTTAACATTGGCTCCCAAACCACCATTGACGGCGCCCGCCGCGTTAAGTCCGAGATTAGTCATGAGATTGCCGTTAGCACTGCCGTTGCCCCCGGCAGCAGGAACAACGTTCTGTGGAGTATCCCCTTGAGGAGGAGTGGGTACGGCCCCGCCGTGAAGTATTCCATTACTGTCAACCCTGGAGATGAGAGGTTGAACCAAAGTACGAAGCTGGTCTTGCCCATTCGCAACTACTTGCATCAGCTCCATAAAACGATCCATCCGTTCACGAAGCTCTTGAACATCTGACTGTACCTGGTCCATGATTCTCGTCTGATTAGCGCGAGTTGAGTAGCGGTGGATGAATCTTTGATCAATCCTGGAGATCGAAAACAGCTCGGAACCTGAGTACCTGAAAAACCTGTCAACATCAAGGGTTAGGAAAAGGTAACAGAACGTATGTCATGCAAAAATGCTTTATGCAGATGCATGCGTGTGTCTGTGTGCTTGAGAGATTTCCCCCGATCCTGGCACCTGTTGGCAATAATAAGGAGAGGAATCTGGGCCCAATCATGGAAATAGTAACCTCACATAGCAATAGTCAGATTCGACACATCAAGGACCGAGAACTCATACGCATCAGTCTTTCGTAGAACGGCTGCAGTAACGCAATAAGAGATCTTGGATCAGGGAAACGGTACCTGTCACAGACACACGCTAATGGAATGCGAATGATTATGCAAGCTAATGCAAAATGCAGGCATGCAACAATATATCTAGGTGGCTGCTGTGGAGATTCGATGTCAACAGTCACTGATGAGAAGGAGACCCCGGTGTAAAACCACTGCTCTGATCTGCCGAGAATAACCATCTGATAGGATCGAGATCAAAATTCTGTCCTGACAAGAACGAAGGCCTGATAATAAAGACCCCGGATGCAAGATGAAGGAATATCCGTTGATGAAGTCTTCAGACCCCAAATCACAAATCTGCCCTCTCTAGAACAAACACACAGCTGCTGATGAGATCTTCAAACCCCACTCAGAATCTGTCCTATCAAGAACAAACAACAACTGCTGGCGAGATCCTCAGACCCCACTCAAAAATCTGCTCCATCCAGAGCAAACCTCTGATAACAATACTCTGATCGGAACCTGCTCTATCAGGAACAGACAAACACCCGATGATAAAATCCTCTGATCAAACCCTTGCTCTATCAAGAACATCTCTGCAACTGAGAACCCAACATAACTGATTCACTGTCAAGAAAAACCAGGTAGTCTGGAGGTCAAAGTTTCCTGCAATATCCCAACCCCTCTCACAGGTATGATGGACCTAATCCACGGACAAAGGTACGGCATCCTATGCGGTCGTCAGCGTCACAGACTTTCACGAGTGACAATACGATTCCCAGAAGGAGTGGCATCGTCAAGTCATGAAGAGGCCTCTCTTAGCTGACTTCCAAATGATCGGTCCCCAGAGTCGACAATCCTCACGTCTGGACTCCCCTCAGATCCTCAGGACCGGAAAGGAGCACCTCTGCAAGAATCTCGTCTGAGCGCAGATTTTCGTAGGGAACTGTGCCTGCTCAGCAGACAGGTTCGTCTACTACTTCTCCGCAACTACATCTAGGTGTGTACTCAAGCCCAGGTCCGGCTTTTCACTCACAGTAACATCCCTCTCCCACAGCAGCACAGATAATCATATCAACTGGAAATAAAATGCGGGAAATAAAATGCGGGAAGTAAAAATGCGATAAATAAACGCAACCCAACAAGCAAACACACAAACGATAGGATTGACTCGCGTAGGGGATGGGAAACGGTCCCAGCATAAGGGATGGGAAAAGTCCCTAGATGCTATAAGTCCCCAGCAGAGTCGCCAGCTGTCGCTTGCGCGAAAATAAGGTGCCGGCATGACAGAAGAGTCGCCACCTTTCGTTATTTATCCCTCAGAGCGGGAAAGGAAACGATCGGAAAAACCTGACGAAAAAGGGTAAGACAAGGTCATCGCAACCATTGTCTGGGTTCGGGAGTCGGTTACGCAAGGGGAAGGTATTAGCACCCCTCACGTCCGTCGTACTCGACGGGATCCTCGCTTGTTTGTTTACTTGGACGGGTTGGTTATAATCTATCTACCTATCAAGGCTGGCTGAAAAAGAAAAGAAAAATGACTCGGCAAAGCGTCGCACTTTATGCCTACGTATTCCCATCAGAGAATGAGAAATCAGAGTCAACGTAGTTCGGCTAACTACGGGTGAAGGGGGAAAGGTTGCTCGCTAGGACGTCGCATCCTATGCCTACGTACTTTCATCTGGTATGAAAGATCAGAGCAAACGTAGTTCGGCTAACTACGGGTAAAAATGGCTCAACTAGGAGGGAGACTATCAAGTCCTACTGTTATCATGCCATGGATTCATCCTATGGTTGAGGTTTGAACAGGGAACTCCTAGAAGTTGTCATGCATAGGTTTCAACCTAAAAGTCTATCATCAAATCCTCA
Source organism: Lathyrus sativus (assembly GCA_963859935.3). Taxonomy (NCBI): domain Eukaryota; kingdom Viridiplantae; phylum Streptophyta; class Magnoliopsida; order Fabales; family Fabaceae; genus Lathyrus; species Lathyrus sativus. The sequence goes on from CAWUDS030001557.1 coordinate 5,541, forward strand.
TCAGAGGAAATGAGAGTCCTAAGGGATCATGTCAATGATACACCAAAACAGACAAAAACATCAGCTTTTAACAGTAAAATGCATGCAATGCAAGTGAGGGAGGAAATGTGTGTGGGGCTTCAGCCTCCACAAGCTCGTCTCGACCTCAAGCCAGTCATGAAATAACAGTAATCATACTAAAAATAACAACATGCTATCAAGCAATGAACCAGATAAAGGAAATGAAGTGCCAACAGGCAAACAAACACATATGCTTGAGAAAGAAAGAATCTACTCTCTAATCCTAACCCTAATCACAGAATCCTGATCAAATCTAAGCAAAGCCCTAAAGCAAAACCTAACCAAAAGAAATCAATCCCAGTCTTCAAGCTTCAGAACAAGCTTACCAATGAAAGGGAGCTAAGTAAGCAGACTCATAGTGTCTTCCTCAGGAAAGCACTAGGAGGTGTATACTCAGGAGTCATACCCTATGTGGCTCAACCACTGTGATCAGTTTACGTTCCTCCTCAGGAGAAACTAAACTCACAAGCAGGCTCCAACATCACTGGATATTTAGGAAATCCTATCTGAACTAGTGGAACTAAGTGAATAGACTCATAGGACCTTCCTCAGGAAAGTACTAGGAGGCTTCCACTTAGGAGTTGTATCCTATGTGGCTCAACAACATGTGATCAGTTTACATTCCTCCTCAGGAGAAATTAAACTCACAAGTTGGCTCCAACATCATTGGATACTTGAGAAATCCTAGATAAACTAATGGAACTAAGTGAGTAGACCCATAGGACCTTCCTCAGGAAAGTACTAGGAGGCTTTCACTTAGGAGTTGTATCCCATGTGGCTCAACAACATGTGATCAGTTTACATTCCTCCTCAGGAGAAATTAAACTCACAAGTTGGCTCCAACATCATTGGATACTTAAGAAAGAGGTGAGAAGAAAGAATGGAAGTCATTCATAGTGCCTTCCTCAGGAAAGTACCATGAACTTCCTTCAAACTTCAGGATCTCAAACCTCACAGACAGGGAACAAGCCAAGCTCTGGGTCTCTGAGTCTTGATCTACAATCTTCTCTTCATCATGCTCTCCAACAAGGTCTTCAAGACAACACAAGCCCCACAACAAACTCCCCAAAATAAACCCCAGAGATGAGCAGGTAACCACAGAATAGACAAAATCATCAGGCAACTTCAGAAAATACCTAAAAATACTCAACCAAGGGGGAAAAATCTATCCATTATTCACAAGGGTCTACAACATCTATCCATAACATCCACATGGGCCTCTACCCAAAAATCAAGACAAAACTATTTAAAGAAAATGAATTTCTTTACCTATGCACAACCTAAACCCTAATTAGGATACCCTACATCTACCCTAATTAAACTAATCAAAATTTAATTCTAAAATTCTAGAATAAATCCTATGGGGAACTATGATTCATCATCTAATTGCACAAAAAAGAATGGATTAAAAAACCTAAGGGAAGGTCCTAAAACAATTCTTGCAAAATCATGATACCAAACTAAACATTATAGAAGCTATTTAAAAGAAAAATCTATTAAAAATACTAAACTTAAAAATAAAATCCCATCTTTATTTTTAATATTTTCTACACATTATCATCTAATCATAGAAAAAAGAAGAATTAAAAAACAATTATTTATCAATTTTTAATGAATTTTCAAAGACAAGAAAAATATTAAAACAATATAAAAGAAATTAAAACAAATAAAAGGGAGGGGGGGGGGGGTATGAATAGCAACACGCGCCAATTGGTTTCAGAATGGGCCAGATAACAGGGGGGTGGGGATAGCGAAATAAGCCCAGAGCGCTGGTTAAATGAAACGACCGCGTTTCATTTTTGAATCTTTCCCTCCCTTTCTCAGCTTGAACCACGGCCGTTGGATGAGATTACATTGTCAAACTTTGAGACCAATCCAATGGACCGCCTTCATCGTCCCAAACATCTCTAGGGTTTTCAGAAACCCTCTCCTCCATGCACTCATCTTCCTCTCCCTCGTTCTCCCTCCACACGCCATGATTTAACACGATTCAAAAATGAAAATTGCAGTACTCAATGAGAGGAACAAGATGGTACGCGTGGATTTCCCTAATTCATCCTCAATAATTCCAACAGAGGACTTCAATGTCATGGTCCAACTAAACATCACTTGTTATCAACTGGTATCAACCTTCACTAAGCTTCAATCTAATGGTTTACAGAGCTTCTACAAGTTAGCCTAAGGATTCTAAACCAATCTTTACTCGCTACAACTAACAAACTAACTAAATCTTGAAGATCAAAGATTCTTGGCTCTGTTATGAACCTTCACAGATCGCGCCCTAATTCATGGGAAAGAGTCATCTACCCTAGTGCATCAATTATCTACCTAGAAAGCTATCTAAGACTGCATAATTTAGGAGATAGAGAGAAGAAAAGGAACCTGTCAAAGAGGTGTGGAGGGAACTCGTGTGGGTGGATTCAGAGCTTGTAATGGCTGAAATGTGATCCTTAGGGGGTGAGCAAGCTTCTGTTTGCACTTGTATGGAAGGAGAATGCTTGTAGTGGATGAAATTCAGAGTTGCTTGAAGTTGAAGGAAGTGCTTCAATGGATGCTTCTCTTTCTCTCTCTCTCTTGAAATCTCTCACTATCACCAACCTTGAACTCTCTTCATGGCTCTCTTCTTATAATGATCATTAGATGCTTCTAGATTCATCTAGAATATGGTGGAAATTTCTTGAAAATCTCATGTGGTGACATATTGAAAATCTCACATTCCAAGCCTTATGCCTTACCATTTGGTGCCAAAATCCCCTTATGAGAGATATTGAATGTGGATGAGTGAAAAACAAGCTCATCTTTGGCTTGTGTAGGGTTTTTCAACATTGCCTTCTTTTTCAAGTAACAACTTTTCAAAGCATCACCCATTTTAAAGCTCCAAATCAAAATTCTAGCTAAACCAATGTTCTCAAAATGATTTTTCCAATCAAAATGATATATTGGATGACCTATTTTGGATTTGTGGATCTTCCAAATCACTTTTCAAATTCAACTTTTCAAACTTATATGCCATTTTTAGTTCATTTTTGACCAATCATGTAACTTCATGCTATGAGCTTTTCCAACAATTTGTGACCTTCTTTCTAGACTTAAAATCACATTTTGAGCAACTTTCATGTTTTGGGTTTTTCCATTTGAGGCTTGGAAATAGGAGTTTTAGGCATTGGCTAAAATGACCTATAACTGACAAATGACCAAAATACCCCTGTCTTGTTCAAATCATAAGTTGAGTTCCACAAATCCAATCAAGGACTTCTACCACTAAAATTAAAGCTAAGAAGATGCTCTTCAACATTCATGTTGACCAAGAAGTCATAGGAATCCTCCTACTAGGGCAAAAGTTGTCTGCAAGTTGGGTGACTTTCAAGGACCCAGATTCACACACCTCTGCTGACCTGTAATTTGTCAAAACCATAACTTGAGCTCTGTAACTCCTATCAAGGACTTCCACCACTCAAATTAAAGCTTAGAACAAGCTCTACAACATTCATGTTATGGGGAAGGTGAGATATCCATCACATCTTGAGCTAAAACTGCCTGGAAGATAGGGAACAAATTAGGGTTTCTCACTGACAATCCTTGGAGATCCTGACTTGAAACTTCTCAAACTCCTCACTCATGATGAGTTGGCCTAGGAATCATCTTTATATCATCTCTATGCATCATTCCATGATCTTATGGCCCTTGGATTGGTCTCAACCTTTCCCAAATCATCAGTTGACCTAGGGTTGACCCAGTCAAAACCCTAATTCTACCATTCATGGTTGAATCTTCTGAACTCTTGCATAATGACTTCTCTGAGATTCATGAAGGCTATCAAGACATCTCATAGGCTTTCCCAAAACATCAAATTCATTCTCAAAGTCTCAGAACCATCTGAGGAGCACCCACAACTTTCAAACTGTGAAGCACACAACCCTGGTTTCAAACCACTTCTTCTGAGGATCTCTTGAACTTTCTGATGAAGGTATCCACTTTCAAACACTCACTGAATAAATAATTGTTGGTCAAATTTTGGGGTGCAACAGGTAGTAGCCGGTGTGAGTTCGCTCCGTCATCCTTTTGGTGGAAGGTCTGTCGTCTTGTTGATGTCAGATTATGTGAGTGTTTTACTTTATCATCCTTTTGGTGGTAGTAATCAGTGTGAGTTTCGTTTCGTCATCCTTTTGGTAGTAGTTCTGTCATCTTGTTGACGTTACATTGTGTGAGTGTTTGCTCTATCATCCTTTTGGTGGTATTAGGCAGTGTAGTTTTCGCTCCGTCATCCTTTTGGTGGTTTGTCTGTCGTCTTGTTGATGTATGATTGTGTGAGTGTTTTGCTCTATCATCCTTTTGGTGGTAGTAGATGGTGTGAGTTTCGCTCCGTCATCCTTTTGGTGGTGGGTCTGTCGTCTTGTTGATGTCAGATTGTACGAGTGATTTGCACTATCATCCTTTTGGTGGTAGTAGCCGGTGTGAGTTTGCTCCATCATTTATTTGGTGGTGGGTCTGTCGTCTTGTTGATGTAAGATTGTTTGAGTGTTAGCTCTATCATCCTTTTCGTGGCAGTAGAAGGTGTGAGTTTTGCTCCATAATCCTTTTGATGGTGGTTCTGTCATCTTGTTGATGTCAGATTGTGCGATTGCTTCCTCTATCATCCTTTTTGTGGTAGTAGCCGGTGTGAGTTTGCTCCATCATCCTTTTGGTGGTGCATCTGTCGTCTTGTTGATGTCAGATTGTGCGAGTGTTTTGCTCTATCATCCTTTTGGTGGTAGTAGCCGGTGCTAGTTCACTCCATCATCCTTTTGGTGGTAGTAGCCGATGCTAGTTCACTCCATCATCCTTTTGGTGGTGGGTCTGTCGACTTGTTGATGTCAGATTGTGATCCTTTTGATGGTAGTAGCCGGTGTGAGTTTGCTCCGTCATCCTTTTGGTGGTGGGTCTGTCGTCTTGTTGATGACAGATTATGTGAGTGTTTAACTTTATCATCCTTTTGGTGGTAGTAGTCAGTGTGAGTTTCGCTTCGTCATCCTTTTGGTGGTAGGTTTGTCATCTTGTTGACACTAGATTGTGCGAGTGTTTGCTCTATCATCCTTTTGGTGGTATTAGGCAGTGTGATTTTTGCTCCGTCATCCTTTTGGTGGTGGGTCTGTCGTCTTGTTGATGTAAGATTGTGCGAGTGTTTTGCTCTATCATCCTTTTGGTGGTAGTAGTCGGTGTGAGTTTCGCTTCGTCATCCTTTTGGTGGTAGGTCTGTCATCTTGTTGATGTTAGATTGTGGCTCCAACATCCTTTTGGTGGTGGGTCTGTCGTCTAGTTGATGTCAGATTGTGCGAGTGTTTGGCTCTATCATACTTTTGGTGGTAGTAGCCGGTATGAGTTTGCTCCATCATCCTTTTGTTGGTGGGTCTGTCATCTTGTTGATGTAAGATTGCTCGAGTGTTTGCTCTATCATCCTTTTGATGGTAGTAGCCGGTGTGAGTTCGCTCCGTCATCCTTTTGGTGGTGGGTCTGTCGTCTTGTTGATATCAGATTATGTGAGTGTTTTACTTTATCATCCTTTTGGTGGTAGTAGTCGGTGTGATTTTGCTTCATCGTCCTTTTGGTGGTAGTTATGTCATCTTGTTGACGTTAGATTGTGCGAGTGTTTGCTCTATCATCCTTTTGGTGGTATTAGGCAGTGTTATTTTTGCTCCGTCATCCTTTTGGTGGTGGGTCTGTCGTCTTGTTGATGTAAGATTGTGCGAGTGTTTTGCTCTATCATCCATTTGGTGTTCGTAGGCGGTGTAAGTTTGCTCAATCATCCTTTTGGTGGTGGATCTGTCATCTTGTTGATGTAAGATTGTTTGAGTGTTAGCTCTATCATCCTTTTGGTGGCAGTAGCATGTGTGAGTTTGCTCCATCATCCTTTTCGTGGTGCATCTGTCGTCTTGTTGATGTCAGATTGTGCGAATGTTTTGCTCTATCATGCTTTTGGTGGTAGTAGCCGGTGCTAGTTCACTCCATCATCCTTTTGGTGGTGGGTCTGTCGTCTTGTTGATATCAGATTGTGTGAGTGTTTTGCTTTATCATCCTTTTGTTTGTAGTAGTCGGTGTGAGTTTCGCTTCGTCATTCTTTTGGTGGTAGTTCTGTCATCTTGTTGACGTTAGATTGTGCGAGTGTTTGCTCTATCATCCTTTTGGTGGTAATAGGCGGTGTGATTTTCGCTCCGTCATCCTTTTGGTGGTGGGTCTGTCTTCTAGTTGATGTCAGATTGTGCGAGTGTTTGGCTTTATCATACTTTTGGTGGTAGTAGCCGGTGTGAGTTTGCTCCATCATCCTTTTGTTAGTGGGTCTGTCATCTTGTTGATGTAAGATTGCTCGAGTGTTAGCTCTGTCATCCTTTTGGTGGTAGTAGTCGATGTGAGTTTCCCTCCATCATCCTTTTGATGGTGGGTCTGTCATCTTGTTGATGTCAGATTGTGCGAGTGTTTGCTATATCATCCTTTTGATGGTAGTAGCCGGTGTGATTTTGCTCCATCATCCTTTTGGTGGTGGGTTTGTCATCTTGTTGATATCAGATTGTGTGAGTGTTTTGCTTTATCATCCTTTTGGTGGTAGTAGACGGTCTGAGTTTCGCTTCGTCACCTATTTGGTGGTGGGTCTGTCATATTGTTGATGTCAGATTGTGCGAGTGTTTGCTCTATCATCCTTTTGTTGGTAGTAGACGGTGTGATTTTCGCTCCATCATCCATTTGGTGGTGGGTCTGTCCTCTTGTTGATGTTAGATTGTGCGAGTGTTTTGCTCTGTCATCCTTTTGGTGGTAGTAACTAGTGTGAGTTTCGCTCCATCATCCTTTTGATGCCGGGTCTGTCATCTTGTTGATGTCAGATTGTGCGAGTGTTTCCTCTATCATCCTTTTGGTGGTAGTAGCCGATGTGAGTTCGCTCCATCATCCTTTTGGTGGTGCATCTGTCGTCTTGTTGATATCAGATTGTGCGAGTGTTTTGCTCTATCATCTTTTTGTTTGTAGTAGTCGGTGTGAGTTTCGCTTCGTCATTCTTTTGGTGGTAGTTCTGTCATCTTGTTGACGTTAGATTGTGCGAGTGTTTGCTCTATCATCTTTTTGGTTGTAGTAGACGATGTGATTTTTGCTCCGTCATCGTTTTGGTGGTGGGTCTCTGTTCTAGTTGATGTCAGATTGTGCGAGTGTTTGGCTCTATCATACTTTTGGTGGTAATAGCCGGTGTGAGTTTGCTCCATCATCCTTTTGTTAGTGGGTCTGTCATCTTGTTGATGTAAGATTGCTCGAGTGTTAGCTCTATCATCCTTTTGGTGGTAGTAGCCGATGTGAATTTCCCTCTATCATCCTTTTGATGGTGGGTCTGTCATCTTGTTGATGTCAGATTGTGCGAGTGTTTGCTCTATCATCCTTTTGATGGTAGTAGCCGGTGTGATTTTGCTCCATCGTCCTTTTGGTGGTGGGTTTGTCATCTTGTTGATGTCAGATTGTGTGAGTGTTTTGCTTTATCATCCTTTTGGTGGTAGTAGCCGGTCTGAGTTTCGCTTCGTCAACCTTTTGGGGGTGGGTCTGTCATATTGTTGATGTCAAATTGTGCGAGTGTTTGCTCTATCATCGTTTTGGTGGTAGTAGACGGTGTGATTTTCGCTCCATCATCCATTTGGTGGTGGGTCTGTCCTCTTATTGATGTCAGATTGTGCGAGTGTTTTGCTCTATCATCCTTTTGGTGGTAGTAGCAGGTGTGAGTTTGCCCTATCATCCTTTTGGTGGTGGGTCTGTCATCTTGTTTATGTAAGATTGTTCGAGTGTTAGCTCTATCATCCTTTTGGTGGTAGTAGTCGGTGTGAGTTTCGCTCTATCATCCTTTTGATGGTGGGTCTGTCATCTTGTTGATGTCAGATTGTGCGAGTGTTTGTTCTATCATCCTTTTGGTGGTAGAAGTCGGTGTGAGTTCGCTCCATCATCCTTTTGGTGGTCCATCTTTCATCTTGTTGATGTCAGATTGTGCGAGTATTTTGCTCTATCATCCTTTTGGTGCTAGTAGCCGTTGCTAGTTCACTCCATCATCCTTTTAGTGGTGGGTCTGTCGTCTTGTTGATGTCAGATTGCGCGGGTGTTTGCTCTATCATCCTTGTGATTGTAGTAGCCGGTGTGAGTTTGCTCCGTCATCCTTTTGGTGGTGGGTCTGTCATATTGTTGATGTCAGACTATGCGAGTGTTTGCTCTATCATCCTTTCGTTGGTAGTAGACGGTGTGATTTTCGCTCCATCATCCATTTGGTAGTGGGTCTGTCCTCTTGTTGATGTTAGATTGTGCGAGTGTTTTGCTCTGTCATCCTTTTGGTGGTAGTAACTGGTGTGAGTTTCGCTGCATCATCCTTTTGATGGCGGGTCTGTCATCTTGTTGATGTCAGATTGTGCGAGTGTTTCCTCTATCATCCTTTTGGTGGTAGTAGCCGATGTGAGTTTGCTCCATCATCCTTTTGGTGGTGCATCTGTCGTCTTGTTGATATCAGATTGTGCGAGTGTTTTTCTCTATCATCCTTTTAGTGGTAGTAGCTGGTGCTAGTTCACTCCATCATCCTTTTGGTGGTAGTAGCCGGTGCTAGTTCACTCCATCATCCTTTTGGTGGTGGGTCTGTCGTCTTGTTGATGTCAGAGTGTGTGAGAGTTTTTCTTTATCATCCTTTTGTTTGTAGTAGTCGGTGTGAGTTTCGCTTCGTCATCCTTTTGGTGGTTGTTCTGTCATCTTGTTGACGTTAGATTGTGCGAGTGTTTCCTCTATCATCCTTTTGGTGGTAGTAGACGATGTGATTTTTGCTCCGTCATCGTTTTTGTGGTGGGTCTCTGTTCTAGTTGATGTCAGATTGTGCGAGTGTTTGGCTCTATCATACTTTTGGTGGTAATAGTCGGTGTGAGTTTGCTCCATCATCCTTTTGTTGATGGGTCTGTCATGTTGTTGATGTAAGATTGCTCGAGTGTTAGCTCTATCATCCTTTTGGTGGTAGTAGCCGATGTGAATTTCCCTCCATCATCCTTTTGATGGTGGGTCTGTCATCTTGTTGATGTCAGATTGTGCGAGTGTTTGCTCTATCATCCTTTTGATGGTAGTAGCCGGTGTGATTTTGCTCCATCGTCCTTTTGGTGGTGGGTTTGTCATCTTGTTGATGTCAGATTGTGTGAGTGTTTTGCTTTATCATCCTTTTGGTGGTAGTAGCCAGTCTGAGTTTTGCTTCGTCAACCTTTTGGGGGTGGGTCTGTCATATTGTTGATGTCAAATTGTGCGAGTGTTTGCTCTATCATCGTTTTGGTGGTAGTAGACGGTGTGATTTTCGCTCCATCATCCATTTGGTGGTGGGTCTGTCCTCTTATTGATGTCAGATTGTGCGAGTGTTTTGCTCTATCATCCTTTTGGTGGTAGTAGCAGGTGTGAGTTTGCCCTATCATCCTTTTGGTGGTGGGTCTGTCATCTTGTTTATGTAAGATTGTTCGAGTGTTAGCTCTATCATCCTTTTGGTGGTAGTAGTCGGTGTGAGTTTCGCTCCATCATCCTTTTGATGGTGGGTCTGTCATCTTGTTGATGTCAGATTGTGCGAGTGTTTGTTCTATCATCCTTTTGGTGGTAGAAGTCGGTGTGAGTTCGCTCCATCATACTTTTGGTGGTCCATCTTTCATCTTGTTGATGTCAGATTGTGCGAGTATTTTGCTCTATCATCCTTTTGGTGCTAGTAGCCGTTGCTAGTTCACTCCATCATCCTTTTAGTGGTGGGTCTGTCGTCTTGTTGATGTCAGATTGTGCGGGTGTTTGCTCTATCATCCTTGTGATTGTAGTAGCCGGTGTGAGTTTGCTCCGTCATCCTTTTGGTGGTGGGTCTGTCATATTGTTGATGTCAGACTGTGCGAGTGTTTGCTCTATCATCCTTTCGTTGGTAGTAGACGGTGTGATTTTCGCTCCATCATCCATTTGGTAGTGGGTCTGTCCTCTTGTTGATGTTAGATTGTGCGAGTGTTTTGCTCTGTCATCCTTTTGGTGGTAGTAACTGGTGTGAGTTTCGCTGCATCATCCTTTTGATGGCGGGTCTGTCATCTTGTTGATGTCAGATTGTGCGAGTGTTTCCTCTATCATCCTTTTGGTGGTAGTAGCCGATGTGAGTTTGCTCCATCATCCTTTTGGTGGTGCATCTGTCGTCTTGTTGATATCAGATTGTGCGAGTGTTTTGCTCTATCATCCTTTTAGTGGTAGTAGCCGGTGCTAGTTCACTCCATCATCCTTTTGGTGGTAGTAGCCGGTGCTAGTTCACTCCATCATCCTTTTGGTGGTGGGTCTGTCGTCTTGTTGATGTCAGATTGTGTGAGTGTTTTGCTTTATCATCCTTTTGTTTGTAGTAGTCGGTGTGAGTTTCGCTTCGTCATCCTTTTGGTGGTAGTTCTGTCATCTTGTTGACGTTAGATTGTGCGAGTGTTTGCTCTATCATCCTTTTGGTGGTAGTAGACGATGTGATTTTCGCTCCGTCATCCTTTTGGTGTTGGGTCTGTCTTCTAGTTGATGTCAGATTGTGCGAGTGTTTGGCTCTATCATACTTTTGGTGGTAATAGCCGGTGTGAGTTTGCTCCATCATCCTTTTGTTGGTGGGTCTGTCATCTTGTTGATGTAAGATTCCTCGAGTGTTAGCTCTATCATCCTTTTGGTGGTAGTAGCCGATGTGATTTTCCCTCCATCATCCTTTTGATGGTGGGTCTGTCATCTTGTTGATGTCAGATTGTGCGAGTGTTTGCTCTATCATCCTTTTGATGGTAGTAGCTGGTGTGATTTTGCTCCATCGTCCTTTTGGTGGTGGGTTTCTCATCTTGTTGATGTCAGATTGTGTGAGTGTTTTGCTTTATCATCCTTTTGGTGGTAGTAGCCGGTCTGAGTTTCGCTTCGTCAACCTTTTGGTGGTGGGTCTATCATATTGTTGATGTCAGATTGTGCGAGTGTTTGCTCTATCATCGTTTTGGTGGTAGTAGACGGTGTGATTTTCGCTCCATCATCCATTTGGTGGTGGGTCTGTCCTCTTATTAATGTCAGATTGTGCGAGTGTTTTGCTCTATCATCCTTTTGGTGGTAGTAGCAGCTGTGAGTTTGCCCTATCATCCTTTTGGTGGTGGGTCTGTCATCTTGTTGATGTAAGATTGTTTGAGTGTTAGCTCTATCATCCTTTTGGTGGTAGTAGTCGGTGTGAGTTTCGCTCCATCATCCTTTTGATGGTGGGTCTGTCATCTTGTTGATGTCAGATTGTGCGAGTGTTTGTTCTAGCATCCTTTTGGTGGTAGTAGTCGGTGTGAGTTCGCTCCATCATCCTTTTGGTGGTCCATCTTTCATCTTGTTGATTTCAGATTGTGCGAGTATTTTGCTCTATCATCCTTTTGGTGGTAGTAGCCGTTGCTATTTCAGTCCATCATCCTTTTGGTGGTGGGTCTGTCGTCTTGTTGATGTCAGATTATGCGAGTGTTTGCTCTATCATCCTTGTGATTGTAGTCGCCGGTGTGAGTTTGCTCCATCGTCCTTTTGGTGGTGGGTCTGTCATATTGTTGATGTCAGACTGTGCGAGTGTTTGCTCTATCATCCTTTCGTTGGTAGTAGACGGTGTGATTTTTGCTCCATCATGCATTTGGTAGTGGGTCTGTCCTCTTGTTGATGTTAGATTGTGCGAGTGTTTTGCTCTGTCATCCTTTTGGTGGTAGTAACTGGTGTGAGTTTCGCTCCATCATCCTTTTGATGGCGGGTCTGTCATCTTGTTGATGTCAGATTGTGCGAGTGTTTCCTCTATCATCCTTTAGGTGGTAGTAGCCGATGTGAGTTCGCTCCATCATCCTTTTGGTGGTGCATCTGTCGTCTTGTTGATATCAGATTGTGCGAGTGTTTTGCTCTATCATCCTTTTAGTGGTAGTAGCTGGTGCTAGTTCACTCCATCATCCTTTCGGTGGTAGTAGCCGGTGCTAGTTCACTCCATCATCCTTTTGGTGGTGGGTCTGTCGTCTTGTTGATGTCAGATTGTGTGAGTGTTTTGCTTTATCATCCTTTTGTTTGTAGTAGTCGGTGTGAGTTTCGCTTCGTCATCCTTTTGGTGGTAGTTCTGTCATCTTGTTGACGTTAGATTGTGCGAGTGTTTGCTCTATCATCCTTTTGGTGGTAGTAGACGATGTGATTTTCGCTCCGTCATCCTTTTGGTGGTGGGTCTGTCTTCTAGTTGATGTCAGATTGTGCGAGTGTTTGGCTCTATCATACTTTTGGTGGTAATAGCCGGTGTGAGTTTGCTCCATCATCCTTTTGTTGGTGGGTCTGTCATCCTTTTGATGTAAGATTGCTCGAGTGTTAGCTCTATCATCCTTTTGGTGGTAGTAGCCGATGTGAGTTTCGCTCCATCATCCTTTTGATGGTGGGTCTGTCATCTTGTTGATGTCAGATTGTGCGAGTGTTTGTTCTAGCATCCTTTTGGTGGTAGTAGTCGGTGTGAGTTCGCTCCATCATCCTTTTGGTGGTCCATCTTTCATCTTGTTGATGTCAGATTGTGCGAGTATTTTGCTCTATCATCCTTTTGGTGGTAGTAGCCGTTGCTAGTTCACTCCATCATCCTTTTGGTGGTGGGTCTGTCGTCTTGTTGATGTCAGATTGTGCGAGTGTTTGCTCTATCATCCTTGTGATTGTAGTAGCCGGTGTGAGTTTGCTCCATCGTCCTTTTGGTGGTGGGTCTGTCATATTGTTGATGTCAGACTGTGCAAGTGTTTGCTCTATCATCCTTTCGTTGGTAGTAGACGGTGTGATTTTCGCTCCATCATCCATTTGGTAGTGGGCCTGTCCTCTTGTTGATGTTAGATTGTGCGAGTGTTTTGCTCTGTCATCCTTTTGGTGGTAGTAACTGGTGTGAGTTTCGCTCCATCATCCTTTTGATGGCGGGTCTGTCATCTTGTTGATGTCAGATTGTGCGAGTGTTTCCTCTATCATCCTCTTGGTGGTAGTAGCCGATGTGAATTCGCTCCATCATCCTTTTGGTGGTGCATCTGTCGTCTTGTTGATATCAGATTGTGCGAGTGTTTTGCTCTATCATCCTTTTAGTGGTAGTAGCCGGTGCTAGTTCACTCCATCATCCTTTTTTTGGTAGTAGCCGGTGCTAGTTCACTCCATCATCCTTTTGGTGGTGGGTCTGTCGTCTTGTTGGTGTCAGATTGTGTGAGTGTTTTGCTTTATCATCCTTTTGTTTGTAGTAATCGGTGTGAGTTTCGCTTCGTCATCCTTTTGGTGGTAGTTCTGTCATCTTGTTGATGTTAGATTGTGTGAGTGTTTGCTCTATCATCCTTTTGGTGGTAGTAGACGATGTGATTTTCGCTCCGTCATCCTTTTGGTGGTGGGTCTGTCTTCTAGTTGATGTCAGATTGTGCGAGTGCTTGGCTCTATCATACTTTTGGTGGTAATAGCCGGTGTGAGTTTGCTCCATCATCCTTTTGTTGGTGGGTCTGTCATCTTGTTGATATAAGATTGCTCGAGTGTTAGCTCTATCATCCTTTTGGTGGTAGTAGCCGATGTGAGTTTCCCTCCATCATCCTTTTGATGGTGGGTCTGTCATCTTGTTGATGTCAGATTGTGCGAGTGTTTGCTCTATCATCCTTTTGATGGTAGTAGCTCGTGTGATTTTGCTCCATCGTCCTTTTGGTGGTGGGTTTCTCATCTTGTTGATGTCAGATTGTGTGAGTGTTTTGCTTTATCATCCTTTTGGTGGTAGTAGCCGGTCTGAGTTTCGCTTCGTCAACCTTTTGGTGGTGGGTCTATCATATTGTTGATTTCAGATTGTGCGAGTGTTTGCTCTATCATCGTTTTGGTGGTAGTAGACGGTGTGATTTTCGCTCCATCATCCATTTGGTGGTGGGTCTGTCCTCTTATTAATGTCAGATTGTGCGAGTGTTTTGCTCTATCATCCTTTTGGTGGTAGTAGCAGGTGTGAGTTTGGCCTATCATCCTTTTGGTGGTGGGTCTGTCATCTTGTTGATGTAAGATTGTTCGAGTGTTAGCTCTATCATCCTTTTGGTTGTAGTAGTCGGTGTGAGTTTTGCTCCATCATCCTTTTGATGGTTGGTCTGTCATCTTGTTGATATCAGATTCTGTGAGTGTTTTGCTTTATCATCCTTTTGTTTGTAGTAGTCGGTGTGAGTTTCGCTTCGTCATCCTTTTGGTGGTAGTTCTATCATCTTGTTGACGTTAGATTGTGCGAGTGTTTGCTCTATCATCCTTTTGGTGGTAGTAGACGATGTGATTTTCGCTCCGTCATCCTTTTGGTGGTGGGTCTGTCTTCTAGTTGATGTCAGATTGTGCGAGTGTTTGGCTCTATCATACTTTTGGTGGTAATAGCCGGTGTGAGTTTGCTCCATCATCCTTTTGTTGGTGGGTCTGTCATCTTGTTGATGTAAGATTGCTCGAGTGTTAGCTCTATCATCCTTTTGGTGGTAGTAGCCGATGTGAGTTTCCCTCCATCATCCTTTTGATGGTGGGTCTGTCATCTTGTTGATGTCAGATTGTGCGAGTGTTTGCTCTATCATCCTTTTGATGGTAGTAGCTGGTGTGATTTTTCTCCATCGTCCTTTTGGTGGTGGGTTTCTCATCTTGTTGAAGTCAGATTGTGTGAGTGTTTTGCTTTATCATCCTTTTGGTGGTAGTAGCCGGTCTGAGTTTCGCTTCGTCAACCTTTTGGTGGTGGGCCTATCATATTGTTGATGTCAGATTGTGCGAGTGTTTGCTCTATCATCGTTTTGGTGGTAGTAGACGGTGTGATTTTCGCTCCATCATCCATTTGGTGGTGGGTCTGTCCTCTTATTAATGTCAGATTGTGCGAGTGTTTTGCTCTATCATCCTTTTGGTGGTAGTAGCAGGTGTGAGTTTGCCCTATCATCCTTTTGGTGGTGGGTCTGTCATCTTGTTGATGTAAGATTGTTCGAGTGTTAGCTCTATCATCCTTTTGGTGGTAGTAGTCGGTGTGAGTTTAGCTCCATCATCCTTTTGATGGTGGGTCTGTCATCTTGGTGATGTCAGATTGTGCGAGTGTTTGTTCTAGCATCCTTTTGGTGGTAGTAGTCGGTGTGAGTTCGCTCCATCATCCTTTTGATGGTCCATCTTTCATCTTGTTGATGTCAGATTGTGCGAGTATTTTGCTCTATCATCCTTTTGGTGGTAGTACCCGTTGCTAGTTCACTCCATCATCCTTTTGGTGGTGGGTCTGTCGTCTTGTTGATGTCAGATTGTGCGAGTGTTTGCTCTATCATCCTTGTGATTGTAGTAGCCGGTGTGAGTTTGCTCCATCGTCCTTTTGGTGGTGGGTCTGTCATATTGTTGATGTCAGACTGTGCGAGTGTTTGCTCTATCATCCTTTCGTTGGTAGTAGACGGTGTGATTTTCGCTCCATCATCCATTTGGTAGTGGGTCTGTCCTCTTGTTGATGTTAGATTGTGCGAGTGTTTTGCTCTGTCATCCTTTTGGTGGTAGTAACTGGTGTGAGTTTCGCTCCATCATCCTTTTGATGGCGGGTCTGTCATCTTGTTGATGTCAGATTGTGCGAGTGTTTCCTCTATCATCCTTTTGGTGGTAGTAGCCGATGTGAGTTCGCTCCATCATCCTTTTGGTGGTGCATCTGTCGTCTTGTTGATATCAGATTGTGCGAGTGTTTTGCTCTATCATCCTTTTAGTGGTAGTAGCCGGTGCTAGTTCACTCCATCATCCTTTTGGTGGTAGTAGCCGGTGCTAGTTCACTCCATCATCCTTTTGGTGGTGGGTCTGTCGTCTTGTTGGTGTCAGATTGTGTGAGTGTTTTGCTTTATCATCCTTTTGTTTGTAGTAGTCGGTGTGAGTTTCGCTTCGTCATCCTTTTGGTGGTAGTTTTGTCATCTTGTTGACGTTAGATTGTGCGAGTGTTTGCTCTATCATCCTTTTGGTGGTAGTAGACGATGTGATTTTCGCTCCGTCATCCTTTTGGTGGTGGGTCTGTCTTCTAGTTGATGTCAGATTGTGCGAGTGTTTGGCTCTATCATACTTTTGGTGGTATTAGCCGATGTGGGTTTACTCCATCATCCTTTTGTTGGTGGGTCTGTCATCTTGTTGATATAAGATTGCTCGAGTGTTAGCTCTATCATCCTTTTGGTGGTAGTAGCCGATGTGAGTTTCCCTCTATCATCCTTTTGATGGTGGGTCTGTCATCTTGTTGATGTCAGATTGTGCGAGTGTTTGCTCTATCATCCTTTTGATGGTAGTAGCTGGTGTGATTTTGCTCCATCGTCCTTTTGGTGGTGGGTTTCTCATCTTGTTGATGTCAGATTGTGTGAGTGTTTTGCTTTATCTTCCTTTTGGTGGTAGTAGCCGGTCTGAGTTTCGCTTCGTCAACCTTTTGGTGGTGGGTCTATCATATTGTTGATGTCAGATTGTGCGAGTGTTTGCTCTATCATCGTTTTGGTGGTAGTAGACGGTGTGATTTTCGCTCCATCATCCATTTGGTGGTGGGTCTGTCCTCTTATTAATGTCAGATTGTGCGAGTGTTTTGCTCTATCATCCTTTTGGTGGTAGTAGCAGGTGTGAGTTTGCCCTATCATCCTTTTGGTGGTGGGTCTGTCATCTTATTGATGTAAGATTGTTCGAGTGTTAGCTCTATCATCCTTTTGGTGGTAGTAGTCGGTGTGAGTTTCGCTCCATCATCCTTTTGATGGTGGGTCTGTCATCTTGTTGATGTCAGATTGTGCGAGTGTTTGTTCTAGCATCCTTTTGGTGGTAGTAGTCGGTGTGAGTTCGCTCCATCATCCTTTTGGTGGTCCATCTTTCATCTTGTTGATGTCAGATTGTGCGAGTATTTTGCTCTATCATCCTTTTGGTGGTAGTAGCCGTTGCTAGTTCACTCCATCATCCTTTTGGTGGTGGGTCTGTCGTCTTGTTGATGTCAGATTGTGCGAGTGTTTGCTCTATCATCCTTTTGATTGTAGTAGCCGGTGTGAGTTTGCTCCATCGTCCTTTTGGTGGTGGGTCTGTCATATTGTTGATGTTAGACTGTGCGAGTGTTTGCTCTATCATCCTTTCGTTGGTAGTAGACGGTGTGATTTTCGCTCCACCATCCATTTGGTAGTGGGTCTGTCCTCTTGTTGATGTTAGATTGTGCGAGTGTTTTGCTCTGTCATCCTTTTGGTGGTAGTAACTGGTGTGAGTTTCTCTCCATCATCCTTTTAATGGCGGGTCTGTCATCTTGTTGATGTCAGATTGTGCGAGTGTTTCTCTATCATCCTTTTGGTGGTAGTAGCCGATGTGAGTTCGCTCCATCATCCTTTTGGTGGTGCATCTGTCGTCTTGTTGATATCAGATTGTACGAGTGTTTTGCTCTATCATCCTTTTAGTGGTAGTAGCCGGTGCTAGTTCACTCCATCATCCTTTTGGTGGTAGTAGCCGGTGCTAGTTCACTCCATCATCCTTTTGGTGGTGGGTCTGTCGTCTTGTTGGTGTCAGATTGTGTGAGTGTTTTGCTTTATCATCCTTTTGTTTGTAGTAGTCGGTGTGAGTTTCGCTTCGTCATCCTTTTGGTGGTAGTTCTGTCATCTTGTTGACGTTAGATTGTGCGAGTGTTTGCTCTATCATCCTTTTGGTGGTAGTAGACGATGTGATTTTCGCTCCGTCATCCTTTTGGTGGTGGGTCTGTCTTCTAGTTGATGTCAGATTGTGCGAGTGTTTGGCTCTATCATACTTTTGGTGGTAATAGCCGGTGTGAGTTTGCTCCATCATCCTTTTGTTGGTGGGTCTGTCATCTTGTTGATATAAGATTGCTCGAGTGTTAGCTCTATCATCCTTTTGGTGGTAGTAGCCGATGTGAGTTTCCCTCCATCATCCTTTTGATGGTGGGTCTGTCATCTTGTTGATGTCAGATTGTGCGAGTGTTTGCTCTATCATCCTTTTGATGGTAGTAGCTGGTGTGATTTTGCTCCATCGTCCTTTTGGTGGTGGGTTTCTCATCTTGTTGATGTCAGATTGTGTGAGTGTTTTGCTTTATCATCCTTTTGGTGGTAGTAGCCGGTCTGAGTTTCGCTTCGTCAACCTTTTGGTGGTGGGTCTATCATATTGTTGATGTCAGATTGTGCGAGTGTTTTCTCTATCATCGTTTTGGTGGTAGTAGACGGTGTGATTTTTGCTCCATCATCCATTTGGTGGTGGGTCTGTCCTCCTATTAATGTCAGATTGTGCGAGTGTTTTGCTCTATCATCCTTTTGGTGGTAGTAGCAGGTGTGAGTTTTCCCTATCATCCTTTTGGTGGTGGGTCTGTCATCTTGTTGATGTAAGATTGTTCGAGTGTTAGCTCTATCATCCTTTTGGTGGTAGTAGTCGGTGTGAGTTTCGCTCCATCATCCTTTTGATGGTGGGTCTTTCATCTTGTTGATGTCAGATTGTGCGAGTATTTTGCTCTATCATCCTTTTGGTGGTAGTAGCCGTTGCTAGTTCACTCCATCATCCTTTTGGTGGTGGGTCTGTCGTCTTGTTGATGTCAGATTGTGCGAGTGTTTGCTCTATCATCCTTGTGATTGTAGTAGCCGGTGTGAGTTTGCTCAATCGTCCTTTTGGTGGTGGGTCTGTCATATTGTTGATGTCAGACTGTGCGAGTGTTTGCTCTATCATCCTTTCGTTGGTAGTAGACGGTGTGATTTTCGCTCCACCATCCATTTGGTAGTGGGTCTGTCCTCTTGTTGATGTTAGATTGTGCGAGTGTTTTGCTCTGTCATCCTTTTGGTGGTAGTAACTGGTGTGAGTTTCGCTCCATCATCCTTTTGATGGCGGGTCTGTCATCTTGTTGATGTCAGATTGTGCGAGTGTTTCCTCTATCATCCTTTTGGTGGTAGTAGCCGATGTGAGTTCGCTCCATCATCCTTTTGGTGGTGCATCTGTCGTCTTGTTGATATCAGATTGTGCGAGTGTTTTGCTCTATCATCCTTTTAGTGGTAGTAGCCGGTGCTACTTCACTCCATAATCCTTTTGGTGGTAGTAGCCGGTGCTAGTTCACTCCATCATCCTTTTGGTGGTGGGTCTGTCGTCTTGTTGGTGTCAGATTGTGTGAGTGTTTTGCTTTATCATCCTTTTGTTTGTAGTAGTCGGTGTGAGTTTCGCTTCGTCATCCTTTTGGTGGTAGTTCTGTCATCTTGTTGACGTTAGATTGTGCGAGTGTTTGCTCTATCATCCTTTTGGTGGTAGTAGACGATATGATTTTCGCTCCGTCATCCTTTTGGTGGTGGGTCTGTCTTCTAGTTGATGTCAGATTGTGCGAGTGTTTGGCTCTATCATACTTTTGGTGGTAATAGCCGGTGTGAGTTTGCTCCATCATCCTTTTGTTGGTGGGTCTGTCATCTTGTTGATATAAGATTGCTCGAGTGTTAGCTCTATCATCCTTTTGGTGGTAGTAGCCGATGTGAGTTTCCCTCCATCATCCTTTTGATGGTGGGTCTGTCATCTTGTTGATGTCAGATTGTGCGAGTGTTTGCTCTATCATCCTTTTGATGGTAGTAGCTGGTGTGATTTTGCTCCATTGTCCTTTTGGTGGTGGGTTTCTCATCTTGTTGATGTCAGATTGTGTGAGTGTTTTGCTTTATCATCCTTTTGGTGGTAGTAGCCGGTCTGAGTTTCGCTTCGTCAACCTTTTGGTGGTGGGTCTATCATATTGTTGATGTCAGATTGTGCGAGTGTTTGCTCTATCATCGTTTTGGTGGTAGTAGACGGTGTGATTTTCGCTCCATCATCCATTTGGTGGTGGGTCTGTCCTCTTATTAATGTCAGATTGTGCGAGTGTTTTGCTCTATCATCCTTTTGGTGGTAGTAGCAGGTGTGAGTTTTCCCTATCATCCTTTTGGTGGTGGGTCTGTCATCTTGTTGATGTAAGATTGTTCGAGTGTTAGCTCTATCATCCTTTTGGTGGTAGTAGTCGGTGTGAGTTTCGCTCCATCATCCTTTTGATGGTGGGTCTGTCATCTTGTTGATGTCAGATTGTGCGAGTGTTTGTTCTAGCATCCTTTTGGTGGTAGTAGTCGGTGTGAGTTCGCTCCATCATCCTTTTGGTGGTCCATCTTTCATCTTGTTGATGTCAGATTGTGCGAGTATTTTGCTCTATCATCCTTTTGGTGGTAGTAGCCGTTGCTAGTTCACTCCATCATCCTTTTGGTGGTGGGTCTGTCGTCTTGTTGATGTCAGATTGTGCGAGTGTTTGCTCTGTCATCCTTGTGATTGTAGTAGCCGGTGTGAGTTTGCTCCATCGTCCTTTTGGTGGTGGGTCTGTCATATTGTTGATGTCAGACTGTGCGAGTGTTTGCTCTATCATCCTTTCGTTGGTAGTAGACGGTGTGATTTTCGCTCCATCATC
>CAWUDS030001558.1:0-50949 GCA_963859935.3 Lathyrus sativus
CATTTAGAGAAATTAGTGTATTTTTTCACTTAAAACATTTGTTGTGGTATTTATAGTGAAATTAGTGTTTTTTTTCACTTTTGACTTTTGGTATGGTTTTTAGAGAGAAGTTAGCGAGTTTTTTGACTTTAACATTTTGTATGGTTTTTATTGTGAAATTGGTGAGTTTTTTAAATTCGAAATTTTGTTATGGTTTTTATAGTGAAATTGTTGAATTATTGGCTTTGAACATTAGAAATGGTTTTTATAGTGAAATTGGGTACTTTTTTCATTTGAATCTTTTGTAATGGTCATTATAGTGAAATTGGTGCGATTTTTCATTTGGAACATTCAAATGGTCTTTATAGTGAAATTGATGAGTTTTTTCACTTGGAACTTTTGTAATTGGTTTTTATAGTGAAATTGGGTAGTTTTTTGTTTTTAACTCTGAACTTTTGTTTAGAGAGAAATTGGTGATTTTTAAAATTTCAACTTTTGTAATGGGTTTTATGGTGAAATTAGTGAGTTTTTTTCACTTGGATCTTTTGGTATGGTCTTTTAGTGAATTTTGTGAGCTTTTTACTTTGTAACTTTTGTAATGGTTTTTATAGTGAAACTGGTGTGCTTTTTGACTTGGAAATTTTCTTATGGTCTTTATAGTGAAACTGTAGAATTTATTGACTTGGAACTTTTGAAATGGTTTTATAGTGAAATTGGTTACTTTTTTCACTTGAAACTTTTGTAATGGTTAATATAGTGAAATTGGCGAGTTTTTTCACTTGGAACATTCAATATGGTCTTTAGAGTTAAATTGATAAGTTTTTTCACTTTGAACTTTTGCTAAGGTTTTTATAGTGCAATTGGTGTGGTTTTTAACTTTGAACTTTTTTAATGGTCTTCATAGTGAAATTGTGGAGGTTTTTAACTTTGAAATTTTGTTATAATTTGTAAAGTGAAATTGGGGAGTTTTTTTAAATTTGAATATTCGAAAAAGTCATATCGTGAAATTAGTGTATTTTTTCACTTAAAACATTTGTTGTGGTTTTTATAGTAAAATTAGTGTTTTTTTTTCACTTTTGACTTTTGGTATGGTTTTTAGAGAGAAGTTAGTGAGTTTTTTTACTTTAAACATTTTGTATGGTTTTTATTATGAAATTGGTGAGTTTTTTAAATAATAAATTTTGTTATGGTTTTTATAGTGAAATTGTTGAATTATTGGCTTTGAAACTTAGAAATGGTTTTTATAGTGAAATTGGGTACTTTTTTCACTTGAAACTTTTGTTATGGCCATTATAGGGAAATTGGTGCGATTTTTCACTTGGAACATTCAATTGGTCTTTATAGTGAAATTGATAAGTTTTTTCACTTGGAACTTTTGTGATGGTTTTTATAGTGAAATTGGGTAGTTTATTGTTGTTAACTTTGAACTTTTGTTTAGAGAGAAATTGGTGATTTTTAAAATTTCAACTTTTGTAATGGTTTTTATGGTGAAATTAGTGAGTGTTTTTCACTTGGATCTTTTGGTATGGTCTTTTAGTGAAAATTTTGAGCTTTTTACTGTGTAACTTTTGTAATGGTTGTTATAGTGAAACTGGTGTGGTTTTTGACTTGGAAATTTTCTTATGGTGTTTATAGTGAAATTGTCGAATTTTTTGACTTGGAACTTTTGAAATGGTTTTATAGTGAAATTGGTGAATTGTTTCACTTGAAACTTTTGTAATGGTTAATATAGTGAAATTGGCGAGTTTTTTCACTTGGAACATTCGTAATGGTCTTCATAGTTAAATTGATGAGTTTTTTCACTTTGAACTTTTGGTAAGGTTTTTATAGTGCAATTGGTGTGGTTTTTAACTTTGAACTTTTTTAATGGGCTTCATAGTGAAATTGTGGAGGTTTTTAACTTTGAAATTCTGTTATAATTTGTAGAGTGAAATTGGGGAGTTTTTTTAACTTTGAATATTCGAAATGGTCATTTAGAGAAATTAGTGTATTTTTTCACTTAAAACATTTGTTGTGGTATTTATAGTGAAATTAGTGTTTTTTTTTCACTTTTGAATTTTGGTATGGTTTTTAGAGAGAAGTTAGCGAGTTTTTTGACTTTAACATTTTGTATGGTTTTTATTGTGAAATTGGTGAGTTTTTTAAATTCGAAATTTTGTTATGGTTTTTATAGTGAAATTGTTGAATTATTGGCTTTGAACATTAGAAATGGTTTTTATAGTGAAATTGGGTACTTTTTTCACTTGAAACTTTTGTAATGGCCATTATAGTGAAATTGGTGCAATTTTTCGCTTGGAACATTCAAATGGTCTTTATAGTGAAATTGATGAGTTTTTTCACTTGGAACTTTTGAAAAGGATTTTATAGTGAAATTGGGTAGTTTATTGTTTTTAACTTTGAACTTTTTTTTAGAGAGAAATTGGTGATTTTTAAAATTTCAACTATTGTAATGAATTTTATGGGGAAATTATTGAGTGTTTTTCACTTGGATCTTTTGGTATGGTCTTTTAGTGATTTTTGTGAGCTTTTTACTTTGTAACTTTTGTAATGGTTTTGATAGTGAAACTGGTGTGGTTTTTGACTTGGAAATTTTCTTATGGTGTATATAGTGAAATTGTCGAATTTTTTGACTTGGAACTTTGGAAATGGTTTTATAGTGAAATTGGTGAATTGTTTCACTTGAAACTTTTGTAATGGTTAATATAGTGAAATTGGCGAGTTTTTTCACTTGGAACATTCGTAATGGTCTTTATAGTTAAATTGATGGGTTTTTTCACTTTGAACTTTTGTTAAGGTTTTTATAGTGCAATTGGTGTTGTTTTTAACTTTGAACTTTTTTAATGGTCTTCATAGTGAAATTGTGGAGGTTTTTAACTTTGAAATTCTGTTATAATTTGTAGAGTGAAATTGGGGAGTTTTTTTAACTTTGAATATTCGAAATGGTCATTTAGTGAAATTAGTGTATTTTTTCACTTAAAACATTTGTTGTGGTTTTTATAGTGAAATTAGTGTTTTTTTTCACTTTTGACTTTTGGTATGTTTTTTAGAGAGAAGTTAGTGAGTTTTTGACTTTAACATTTTGTATGGTTTTTATTGTGAAATTGGTGAGTTTTTTAAATACGAAATTTTGTTATGGTTTTTATAGTGAAATTGTTGAATTATTGGCCTTGAAACTTAGAAATGGTTTTTAAAGTGAAATTGGGTACTTTTTTCACTTGAAACTTTTGCAATGGCCATTATAGTGAAATTGGTGCGATTTTTCACTTGGAAAATTCAAATGGTCTTTATAGTGAAATTGATGAGTTTTTTCACTTGGATCTTTTGTAATGGTTTTTATAGTGAAATTGGGTAGTTTTTTGTTTTTAACTTTGAACTTTTGTTTAGATAGAAATTGGTGATTTTTAAAATTTCAACTTTTGTAATGGGTTTTATGGTGAAATTAGTGAGTTTTTTTCACTTGGATCTTTTGGTATGGTCTTTTAGTGAAATTTTTGAGCTTTTTACTTTGTAACTTTTCTAATGCTTTTTATAGTGAAACCAGTGTGCTTTTTGACTTGGAAATTTTCTTATGGTGTTTATAGTGAAACTGTAGAATTTATTGACTTGGAACTTTTGAAATGGTTTTATAAAGAAATTGGTTACTTTTTTCACTTGAAACTTTTGTAATGGTTAATTTAGTGAAATAGGCGAGTTTTTTCACTTGGAACATTCGTATTGGTCTTTATAGTTAAATTGATGAGTTTTTTCACTTTGAACTTTTGGTAAGGTTTTTATAGTGCAATTGGTGTGGTTTTTAACTTTGAACTTTTTTAATGGTCTTCATAGTGAAATTGTGTAGGTTTTTAACTTTGAAATTTTGTTATAATTTGTAGAGTGAAATTGGGGAGTTTTTTTAACTTTGAATATTTGAAATGGTCATTTAGTGAAATTAGTATATTTTTTCACTTAAAATATTTGTTGTGGTTTTTATAGTGAAATTAGTGTTTTTTTCACTCTTGACTTTTGGTATGTTTTTTAGAGAGAAGTTAGTGAGTTTTTTGACTTTAACATTTTGTATGGTTTTTATTTTGAAATTGGTGAGTTTTTTAAATACGAAATTTTGTTATGGTTTTTATACAGAAATTGTTGAATTATAGGCTTTGGCATTAGAAATGGTTTTTATAGTGAAATTGGGTACTTTTTTCACTTGAAACTTTTGTTATGGACATTATAGGGAAATTGATGCGATTTTTCACTTGGAGCATTCAAATGGTCTTTATAGTGAAATTGATGAGTTTTTTCACTTGGAACTTTTGTGATGGTTTTTATAGTGAAATTGGGTAGTTTATTGTTGTTAACTTTGAACTTTTGTTTAGAGAGAAATTGGTGATTTTTAAAATTTCAACTTTTTGAATGGTTTTTAAGGTGAAATTTGTGATTTTTTTTCACTTGGATCATTTGGTATGGTCTTTTAGTTAAATTTGTGAGCTTTTTACTTTGTAACTTTTGTAATGGTTTTTATAGTGAAACTGGTGTGCTTTTTGACTTGGAAATTTTCTTATGGTGTTTATAGTGAAACTGTATAATTTATTGACTTGGAACTTTTGAAATGGTTTTATAGTGAAATTGGTTACTTTTTTCACTTGAAACTTTTGTAATGGTTAATATAGTGAAATTGGCGAGTTTTTCCACTTGGAACATTCGTAATGGTCTTTATAGTTAAATTGATGAGTTTTTGCACTTTGAACTTTTGGTAAGGTTTTTATAGTGCAATTAGTGTGGTTTTTAACTTTGAACTTTTTTAATGGTCTTCATAGTGAAATTGTGGAGGTTTTTAACTTTGAAATTCTGTTATAATTTGTGGAGTGAAATTGGGGAGTTTTTTTAACTTTGAATATTCAAAATGGTCATTTAGAGAAATTAGTGTATTTTTTCACTTAAAACATTTGTTGTGGTATTTATAGTGAAATTAGTGTTTTTTTTTCACTTTTTACTTTTGTTATGTTTTTTAGAGAGAAGTTAGTGAGTTTTTTGACTTTAACATTTTGTATGGTTTTTATTGTGAAATTGGTGAGTTTTTTAAATACGAAATTTTGTTACGGTTTTTATAATGAAATTGTTGAATTATTGGCTTTGAACATTAGAAATGGTTTTTATAGTGAAATTGGGTTCTTTTTTCACTTGAAACTTTTGTTATGGCCATTATAGGGAAATTGGTGCGATTTTTCACTTGGAACACTCAAATGGTCTTTATAGTGAAATTGATGAGTTTTTTCACTTGGAACTTTTGTGATGGTTTTTATAGTGAAATTGGGTAGTTTATTGTTGTTAACTTTGAACTTTTGTTTAGAGAGAAATTGGTGATTTTTAAAATTTCAACTTTTGTAATGCTGTTTATGGTGAAATTAGTGAGTGTTTTTCATTTGGATCTTTTGGTATGGTCTTTTAGTGAAATTTGTGAGCTTTTTACTTTGTAACTTTTGTAATGGTTTTTATAGTGAAACTGGTGTGGTTTTTGACTTGGAAATTTTCTTATGGTGTTTATAGTGAAATTGTCGAATTTTTTGACTTGGAACTTTTGAAATGGTTTTATAGTGAAATTGGTGAATTGTTTCACTTAAAACTTTTGTAATGGTTAATAGAGTGAAATTGGCGAGTTTTTTCACTTGGAACATTCGTAATGGTCTTTATAGTTAAATTGATGGGTTTTTTAACTTTGAACTTTTGTTAAGGTTTTTATAGTGCAATTGGTGTTGTTTTTAACTTTGAACTTTTTTAATGGTCTTCATAGTAAAATTGTGGAGGTTTTTAACTTTGAAATTCTGTTATAATTTGTAGAGTGAAATTGGGGAGTTTTTTTAACTTTGAATATTCGAAATGGTCATTTAGTGAAATTAGTGTATTTTTTCACTTAAAACATTTGTGTGGTTTTTATAGTGAAATTAGTGTTTTTTTTCACTTTTGACTGTTGGTATGGTTTTTAGAGAGAAGTTAGTGAGTTTTTTGACTTTAACATTTTGTATGGTTTTTATTGTGAAATTGGTGAGTTTTTTAAATACGAAATTTTGTTATGGTTTTTATAGTGAAATTGTTGAATTATTGGCTTTGAAACTTAGAAATGGTTTTTATAGTGAAATTGGGTACTTTTTTCACTTGAAACTTTTGTTATGGCCATTATAGGGAAATTGGTGCGATTTTTCACTTGGAACATTCAATTGGTCTTTATAGTGAAATTGATAAGTTTTTTCACTTGGAACTTTTGTGATGGTTTTTATAGTGAAATTGGGTAGTTTATTGTTGTTAACTTTGAACTTTTGTTTAGAGAGAAATTGGTGATTTTTAAAATTTCAACTTTTGTAATGGTTTTTATGGTGAAATTAGTGAGTGTTTTTCACTTGGATCTTTTGGTATGGTCTTTTAGTGAAAATTTTGAGCTTTTTACTGTGTAACTTTTGTAATGGTTGTTATAGTGAAACTGGTGTGGTTTTTGACTTGGAAATTTTCTTATGGTGTTTATAGTGAAATTGTCGAATTTTTTGACTTGGAACTTTTGAAATGGTTTTATAGTGAAATTGGTGAATTGTTTCACTTGAAACTTTTGTAATGGTTAATATAGTGAAATTGGCGAGTTTTTTCACTTGAAACATTCGTAATGGTCTTCATAGTTAAATTGATGAGTTTTTTCACTTTGAACTTTTGGTAAGGTTTTTATAGTGCAATTGGTGTGGTTTTTAACTTTGAACTTTTTTAATGGGCTTCATAGTGAAATTGTGGAGGTTTTTAACTTTGAAATTCTGTTATAATTTGTAGAGTGAAATTGGGGAGTTTTTTTAACTTTGAATATTCGAAATGGTCATTTAGAGAAATTAGTGTATTTTTTCACTTAAAACATTTGTTGTGGTATTTATAGTGAAATTAGTGTTTTTTTTTCACTTTTGACTTTTGGTATGGTTTTTAGAGAGAAGTTATCGAGTTTTTTGACTTTAACAATTTGTATGGTTTTTATTGTGAAATTGGTGAGTTTTTTAAATTCGAAATTTTGTTATGGTTTTTATAGTGAAATTGTTGAATTATTGGCTTTGAACATTAGAAATGGTTTTTATAGTGAAATTGGGTACTTTTTTCATTTGAATCTTTTGTAATGGTCATTATAGTGAAATTGGTGCGATTTTTCACTTGGAACATTCAAATGGTCTTTATAGTGAAATTGATGAGTTTTTTCACTTGGAACTTTTGTAATGGTTTTTATAGTGAAATTGGGTAGTTTTTTGTTTTTAACTCTGAACTTTTGTTTAGAGAGAAATTGGTGATTTTTAAAATTTCAACTTTTGTAATGGGTTTTATGGTGAAATTAGTGAGTTTTTTTCACTTGGATCTTTTGGTATGGTCTTTTAGTGAATTTTGTGAGCTTTTTACTTTGTAACTTTTGTAATGGTTTTTATAGTGAAACTGGTGTGCTTTTTGACTTGGAAATTTTCTTATGGTCTTTATAGTGAAACTGTAGAATTTATTGACTTGGAACTTTTGAAATGGTTTTATAGTGAAATTGGTTACTTTTTTCACTTGAAACTATTGTAATGGTTAATATAGTGAAATTGGCGAGTTTTATCACTTGGAACATTCGTTATGGTCTTTAGAGTTAAATTGATAAGTTTTTTCACTTTGAACTTTTGCTAAGGTTTTTATAGTGCAATTGGTGTGGTTTTTAACTTTGAACTTTTTTAATGGTCTTCATAGTGAAATTGTGGAGGTTTTTAACTTTGAAATTTTGTTATAATTTGTAAAGTGAAATTGGGGAGTTTTTTTAACTTTGAATATTCGAAAAAGTCATTTCGTGAAATTAGTGTATTTTTTCACTTAAAACATTTGTTGTGGTTTTATAGTAAAATTAGTGTTTTTTTTCACTTTTGACTTTTGGTATGGTTTTTAGAGAGAAGTTAGCGAGTTTTTTGACTTTAACATTTTGTATGGTTTTTATTGTGAAATTGGTGAGTTTTTTAAATTCGAAATTTTGTTATGGTTTTTATAGTGAAATTGTTGAATTATTGGCTTTGAACATTAGAAATGGTTTTTATAGTGAAATTGGGTACTTTTTTCACTTGAAACTTTTGTAATGGCCATTATAGTGAAATTGGTGCAATTTTTCGCTTGGAACATTCAAATGGTCTTTATAGTGAAATTGATGAGTTTTTTCACTTGGAACTTTTGAAAAGGATTTTATAGTGAAATTGGGTAGTTTTTTGTTTTTAACTTTGAACTTTTGTTTAGAGAGAAATTGGTGATTTTTAAAATTTCAACTTTTGTAATGGTTTTTATGGTGAAATTAGTGAGTTTTTTTCACTTGGATCTTTTGGTATGGTCTTTTAGTGATTTTTGTGAGCTTTTTACTTTGTAACTTTTGTAATGGTTTTTATAGTGAAATTGGTGTGCTTTTTGACTTTGAAATTTTCTTATGGTGTTTTATAGTGAAATTGGTTACTTTTTTCAATTGAAACTTTTGTAAAGTTTAATATAGTGAAATTGAAGAGTTTTTTCACTTGGAACATTCGTAATAGTCTTTATAATTAAATTGATGAGTTTTTTCATTTTGAACTTTTGTTATAATTTGTAGAGTGAAATTGGGGAATTTTTTAACTTTGAATATTCGAAATGGTCATTTAGCGAAATTAGTGTATTTTTTCACTTAAAACATTTGTTATGGTTTTATAGTGAAATTAGTGTTTTTTTCCCTTTTGATTTTGGTATGGTTTTTAGAGAGAAGTTAGTGAGTTTTTTGACTTTAAGATTTTGTATGGTTTTTATTGTGAAATTGGTGTGTTTTTTAAATACGAAATTTTGTTATGGTTTTTATAGTGAAATTGTTGAATTATTGGCTTTGAACATTAGAAATGGTTTTTATAGTGAAATTGGGTACTTTTT
The DNA here is from genome assembly GCA_963859935.3 of Lathyrus sativus. Lineage (NCBI taxonomy): Eukaryota > Viridiplantae > Streptophyta > Magnoliopsida > Fabales > Fabaceae > Lathyrus > Lathyrus sativus. Next base: position 8,878 of record CAWUDS030001558.1, read on the forward strand.
TCATTTGAAACTTTTGTAATGGCCATTATAGTGAAATTGGTGCGATTTTTCACTTGGAACATTCAAATGGTCTTTATAGTGAAATTGATGAGTTTTTTCACGTGGAACTTTTGTAATGGTTTTTATAGGGAAATTGGGTAGTTTTTTGTTTTTAACTTTGAACTTTTGTTTAGAGAGAAATTGGTGATTTTTAAAATTTCAACTTTTGTAATGGTTTTTATGGTGTAATTAGTGAGTTTTTTTTTCACTTGGATCTTTTCGTATGGTCTTTTAGTGAAATTTGTGAGCTTTTTACTTTGTAACTTTTGTAATGGTTTTTATATTGAAATTGATGTGGTTTTTAACTTGGAAATTTTCTTATGGTGTTTATAGTGAAATTGTCGAATTTTTTGACTTGGAACTTTTGAAATGGTTTTATAGTGAAATTGGTGAGTTTTTTCACTTGAAACCTTTGTAATGGTTATTATAGTGAAATTGGTGAGTTTTTTCACTTGGAACATTCATAATGGACTTTATAATTAAATTGATGAGTTTTTTCATTTTGAACTTTTGTTATAATTTGTAGAGTGAAATTGGGGAATTTTTTAACTTTGAATATTCGAAATGGTCATTTAGCGAAATTAGTGTATTTTTTCACTTAAAACATTTGTTATGGTTTTATAGTGAAATTAGTGTTTTTTTTTCACTTTTGATTTTGGTATGGTTTTTAGAGAGAAGTTAGTGAGTTTTTTGACTTTAACATTTTGTATGCTTTTTATTGTGAAATTGGTGAGTTTTTTAAATACGAAATTTTGTTATGGTTTTTATAGTGAAATTGTTGAATTATTGGCTTTGAACATTAGAAATGGTTTTTATAGTGAAATTGGGTACTTTTTTCACTTGAAACTTTTGTAATGGCCATTATAGTGAAATTGGTGCGATTTTTCACTTGGAACATTCAAATGGTCTTTATAGTGAAATTGATGAGTTTTTTCACGTGGAACTTTTGTAATGGTTTTTATAGTGAAATTGGGTAGTTTTTTGTTTTTAACTTTGAACTTTTGTTTAGAGAGAAATTGGTGATTTTTAAAATTTCAACTTTTGTAATGCTTTTTATGGTGTAATTAGTGAGTTTATTTTCACTTGGATCTTTTGGTATGGTCTTTTAGTGATATTTGTGAGCTTTTTACTTTGTAACTTTTGTAATGATTTTTATATTGAAATTGGTGTGCTTTTTGACTTGGAAATTTTCTTATGGTGTTTATAGTGAAATTGTCGAATTTTTTGACTTGGAACTTTTGAAATGGTTTTATAGTGAAATTGGTGAATTTTTTCACTTGAAACTTTTGTAATGGTTATTATAGTGAAATTCGCGAGTTTTTTCACTTGGAACATTCGTAATGGTCTTTATAGTTAAATTAATGAGTTTTTTCACTTTGAACTTTTGTTATAATTTGTAGAGTGAAACTGGGGAGTTTTTTAACTTTGAATATTCGAAATGGTCATTTAGTGAAATTAGTGTATTTTTTCACTTAAAACATTTGTTATGGTTTTTATAGTGAAATTAGTGTTTTTTTTCACTTTTGATTTTGGTATGTTTTTTAGGGAGAAGTTAGTGAGTTTTTTGACTTTAAGATTTTGTATGGTTTTTATTGTGAAATTGGTGAGTTTTTTAAATACGAAATTTTGTTATGGTTTTTATAGTGAAATTGCTAAATTATTGGCTTTGAACATTAGAAATGGTTTTTATAGTGAAATTGGGTACTTTTTTCACTTGAAACTTTTGTAATGGCCATTATAGTGAAATTGGTGCGATTTTTCACTTGGAACATTCAAATGGTCTTTATAGTGAAATTGATGAGTTTTTTCACGTGGAACTTTTGTAATGGTTTTTATAGTGAAATTGGGTAGTTTTTTGTTTTTAACTTTGAACTTTTGTTTAGAGAGAAATTGGTGATTTTTAAAATTTCAACTTTTGTAATGCTTTTTATGGTGTAATTAGTGAGTTTATTTTCACTTGGATCTTTTGGTGTGGTCTTTTAGTGAAATTTGTGAGCTTTTTACTGTGTAACTTTTGTAATGGTTGTTATAGTGAAACTGGTGTGGTTTTTGACTTGGAAATTTTCTTATGGTTTTTATAGTGAAATTGTCGAATTTTTTTACTTGGAACTTTTGAAATGGTTTTATAGTGAAATTGGTGAATTGTTTCACTTGAAACTTTTGTAATGGTTAATATAGTGAAATTGGCGAGTTTTTTCACTTGAAACATTCGTAATGGTCTTCATAGTTAAATTGATGAGTTTTTTCACTTTGAACTTTTGGTAAGGTTTTTATAGTGCAATTGGTGTGGTTTTTAACTTTGAACTTTTTTAATGGGCTTCATAGTGAAATTGTGGAGGTTTTTAACTTTGAAATTCTGTTATAATTTGTAGAGTGAAATTGGGGAATTTTTTAACTTTGAATATTCGAAATGGTCATTTAGCGAAATTAGTGTATTTTTTCACTTAAAACATTTGTTATGGTTTTATAGTGAAATTAGTGTTTTTTTTCCCTTTTGATTTTGGTATGGTTTTTATTGTGAAATTGGTGAGTTTTTTAAATACGAAATTTTGTTATGGTTTTTATAGTGAACTTGTTGAATTATTGGCTTTGAACATTAGAAATGGTTTTTATAGTGAAATTGGGTACTTTTTTCACTTGAAACTTTTGTAATGGCCATTATAGTGAAATTGGTGCGATTTTTCACTTGGAACATTCAAATGGTCTTTATAGTGAAATTGATGAGTTTTTTCACGTGAAACTTTTGTAATGGTTTTTATAGTGAAATTGGGTAGTTTTTTGTTTTTAACTTTGAACTTTTGTTTAAAGAGAAATTGGTGATTTTTAAAATTTCAACTTTTGTAATGGTTTTTATGGTGTAATTAGTGAGTTTTTTTTTCACTTGGATCTTTTCGTATGGTCTTTTAGTGAAATTTGTGAGCTTTTTACATTGTAACTTTTGTAATGGTTTTTATATTGAAATTAATGTGCTTTTTAACTTGGAAATTTTCTTATGGTGTTTATAGTGAAATTGTCGAATTTTTTGACTTGGAACTTTTGGTATGGTCTTTTAGTGAAATTTTGAGCTTTTTACTTTGTAAATTTTGTAATGGTTTTTATAGTTAAACTGGTGTGCTTTTTGACTTGGAAATTTTCTTATGGTTATTATAGTGAAACTGTAGAATTTATTTACTTGGAACATTTGAAATGGTTTTATAGTGAAATTGGTTACTTTTTTCACTTGAAACTTTTGTAATGGTTAATATAGTGAAATTGGCGAGTTTTTTCACTTGGAACATTCGTAATGGTCTTTATAGTTAAATTGATGAGTTTTTTCACTTTGAACTTTTGTTAAGGTTTTTATAGTGCAATTGGTGTGGTTTTTAACTTTGAACTTTTTTAACGGTCTTCATAGTGAAATTGTGGAGGTTTTTAACTTTTAAATTTTGTTATAATCTGTAGAGTGAAATTGGGGAGTTTTTTTTAACTTTGAATATTCGAAATGGTCATTTAGTGAAATTAGTGTATTTTTTCACTTAAAACATTTGTTGTGGTTTTTATAGTGAAATTAGTGTTTTTTTTCACTTTTGACTTTTGGTATGGTTTTTAGAGAGAAGTTAGGTAGTTTTTTGACTTTAACATTTTGTATGGTTTTTATTGTGAAATTGGTGAGTTTTTTAAATATGAAATTTTGTTATGGTTTTTATAGTGAAATTGTTGAATTATTGGCTTTGAACATTAGAAATGGTATTTATAGAGAAATTGTGTACTTTGTTCACCTGAAACTTTTGTAATGGCCATTATAGTGAAATTGGTGCGATTTTTCACTTGGAACATTCAAATGGTCTTTATAGTAAAATTGATGAGTTTTTTCACGTGGAACTTTTGTAATGGTTTTTATAGGGAAATTGGGTAGTTTTTTGTTTTTAACTTTGAACTTTTGTATAGAGAGAAATTGGTGATTTTTAAAATTTCAACTATTGTAATGGTTTTTATGGTGTAATTAGTGAGTTTTTTTTTCACTTGGATCTTTTTGTATGGTCTTTTAGTGAAATTTGTGAGCTTTTTACATTGTAACTTTTGTAATGGTTTTTATATTGAAATTAATGTGCTTTTTAACTTGGAAATTTTCTTATGGTGTTTATAGTGAAATTGTCGAATTTTTTGACTTGGAACTTTTGAAATGGTTTTATAGTGAAATTGGTGAATTTTTTCACTTGAAACCTTTGTAATGGTTATTATAGTGAAATTGGCGAGTTTTTTCACTTGGAACATTCGTAATGGTCTTTATAATTAAATTGATGAGTTTTTTCATTTTGAACTTTTGTTATAATTTGTAGAGTGAAATTGGGGAATTTTTTAACTTTGAATATTCGAAATGGTCATTTAGCGAAATTAGTGTATTTTTTCACTTAAAACATTTGTTATGGTTTTATAGTGAAATTAGTTTTTTTTTTCACTTTTGATTTTGGTATGGTTTTTAGAGAGAAGTTAGTGAGTTTTTTGACTTTAACATTTTGTATGCTTTTTATTGTGAAATTGGTGAGTTTTTTAAATACGAAATTTTGTTATGGTTTTTATAGTGAAATTGTTGAATTATTGGCTTTGAACATTAGAAATGGTTTTATAGTGAAATTGGGTACTTTATTCACTTGAAACTTTTGTAATGGCCATTATAGTGAAATTGGTGTGATTTTTCACTTGGAACATTCAAATGGTCTTTATAGTGAAATTGATGAGTTTTTTCACGTGGAACTTTTGTAATGATTTTTATAGTGAAATTGGGTAGTTTTTTGTTTTTAACTTTGAACTTTTGTTTAGAAAGAAATTGGTGATTTTTAAAATTTCAACTTTTGTAATGGTTTTTATGGTGTAATTAGTGAGTTTTTTTTCACTTGGATCTTTTGTTATGGTCTTTTAGTGAAATTTCTGAGCTTTTTACTTTGTAACTTTTGTTGTGGTTTTATAGTGAAATTGGTGTGCTTTTTGACTTGGAAATTTTCTTATGGTGTTTATAGTGAAATTGTCGAATTTTTTGACTTGGAACTTTTGAAATGGTTTTATAGTGAATTGGTGAATTTTTTCACTTGAAACTTTTGTAATGGTTATTATAGTGAAATTGGCGAGTTTTTTCACTTGGAACATTCGTAATGGTCTTTATATTTAAATTGATGAGTTTTTTCACTTTGAACTTTTGTTAAGGTTTTTATAGTGTAATTGGTGTGGTTTTCAACTTTGACTTTTTTAATGGTCTTCATAGTGAATTGTGGAGGTTTTTAACTTTGAAATTTTGTAATAAGTTGTTGAGTGAAATTGGGAAGTTTTTTAACTTTGAATATTCGAAATGGTCATTTAGTGAAATTAGTGTATTTTTTCACTTAAAACATTTGTTGTGGTTTTTATAGTGAAATTAGTGTTTTTTTCACTTTTAACTTTTCGTATGGTTTTTTGAGAGAAGTTTGTGAGTTTTTTGACTTTATCATTTTGTAAGGTTTTTATTGTGAAATTGGTGAGTTTTTTGAATACGAATCTTTGTTATGGTTTTTATAGTGAAATTCCTTAATTATTGGCTTTGAACATTAGAAATGGTTTTTATAGTGAAATTGGGTACTTTTTTCACTTGAAACTTTTGTAATGGCCATTATAGTGAAATTGGTGCGATTTTTCACTTTGAACATTCAAATGGTCTTTATAGTGAAATTGATGAGTTTTTTCACGTGGAACTTTTGTAATGGTTTTTATTGTGAAATTGGGTAGTTTTTTGTTTTTAACTTTGAACTTTTGATTAGAGAGAAATTGGTGATTTTTAAAATTTCAACTTTTATAATGCTTTTTATGGTGTAATTAGTGAGTTTATTTTCACTTGGTTCTTTTGGTATGGTCTTTTAGTGATATTTGTGAGCTTTTTACTTTGTAACTTTTGTAATGATTTTTATAGTGAAATTGGTGTGCTTTTTGACTTGGAAATTTTCTTATGGTGTTTATAGTGAAATTGTCGAATTTTTTGACTTGGAACTTTTGAATTGGTTTTATAGTGAAAGTGGTGAATTTTTTCACATGAAACTTTTGTAATGGTTATTATAGTGAAATTGGTGAGTTTTTTTCACATGGAACATTCGTAATGGTCTTTATAGTTAAATTGATTAGTTTTTTCACTTTGAAGTTTTGTTATAATTTGTAGAGTGAAATTGGGGAGTTTTTTAACTTTGAATATTTGAAATGGTCATTTAGTGAAATTAGTGTATTTTTTCACTTAAAATATTTGTTGTGGTTTTTCTAGTGAAATAAGTGTTTACTTTTCACTTTTGACTTTTGGTATGGTTTTTAGAGAGAAGTTACTGAGTTTTTTAACTTTAACATTTTGTATGGTTTTTATTGTGAAATTGGCGAGTTTTTTAAATACGAAATTTTGTTATGGTTTTTAGAGTGAAATTGTTGAATTATTGGCTTTGAACATTAGAAATGGTTTTTATAGTGAAATTGGGTACTTTTTCACTTGAAACTTTTGTAATGGCCATTATAGTGAAATTGGGGCGATTTTTCACTTGGAACATTCCAATGGTCTTTATAGTGAAATTGATGAGGTTTTTCACGTGGAACTTTTGTAATGGTTTTTATAGTGAACTTGGGTAGTTTTTTATTTTTAACTTTGAACTTTTGTTTAGAGAGAAATTGGTGATTTTTAAAATTTCAACTTTTGTAATGGTTTTTATGTTGAAATTAGTGAGTTTTTTTCACTTGGATTTGATATGGTCTTTTAGTGAAATTAGTGATCTTTTTACTTTGTAACTAGTGTAATGTTTTTTATAGTGAAATTGGTGTGCTTTTTGACTTGAAAATTTTCTTATGGTGTTTATAGTGAAATTATTGATTTTTTGACTTGGAACTTTTGAATTGGTTTTATAGTGAAATTGGTGAATTTTTTCACATGAAACTTTTGTAATGGTTATTATAGTGAAATTGGTGAGTTTTTTTCACATGGAACATTCGTAATGGTCTTTATAGTTAAATTGATTAGTTTTTTCACTTTGAAGTTTTGTTATAATTTGTAGAGTGAAATTGGGGAGTTTTTTAACTTTGAATATTTGAAATGGTCATTTAGTGAAATTAGTGTATTTTTTCACTTAAAACATTTGTTATGGTTTTTATAGTAAAATTAGTGTTTTTTTTTCACTTTTGATTTTGGTATGGTTTTTAGAGAGAAGTTAGTGAGTTTTTTTACTTTAAGATTTTGTATGGTTTTTATTGTGAAATTGGTGAGTTTTTTAAATACGAAATTTTGTTATGGTTTTTATAGTGAAATTGCTAAATTTATTGCTTTGAACATTAGAAATGGTTTTTATAGTGAAATTGGGTACTTTTTTCACTTGAAACTTTTGTAATGGCCATTATAGTGAAATTGGTGCGATTTTTCACTTGGAACATTCAAATGGTCTTTATAGTGAAATTGATGAGTTTTTTCACGTGGAACTTTTGTAATGGTTTTTATAGTGAAATTGGGTAGTTTTTTGTTTTTAACTTTGAACTTTTGTTTAGAGAGAAATTGGTGATTTTTAAAATTTCAACTTTTGTAATGCTTTTTATGGTGTAATTAGTGAGTTTATTTTCACTTGGATCTTTTGGTATGGTCTTTTAGTGATATTTGTGAGCTTTTTACTTTGTAACTTTTGTAATGATTGTTATAGTGAAATTGGTGTGCTTTTTGACTTGGAAATTTACTTATGGTGTTAATAGTGAAATTGTCGAATTTTTTGACTTGGAACTTTTGAAATGGTTTTATAGTGAAATTGGTGAATTTTTTCACTTGAAACTTTTGTAATGGTTATTATAGTGAAATTCGCGAGTTTTTTCACTTGGAACATTCGTAATGGTCTTTATAGTTAAATTAATGAGTTTTTTCACTTTGAACTTTTGTTATAATTTGTAGAGTGAAACTGGGGAGTTTTTTAACTTTCAATATTCGAAATGGTCATTTAGTGAAATTAGTGTATTCTTTCACTTAAAATATTTGTTGTGGTTTTTCTAGTGAAATAAGTGTTTGCTTTTCACTTTTGACTTTTGGTATGGTTTTTAGAGAGAAGTTACTGAGTTTTTTAACTTTAACATTTTGTATGGTTTTTATTGTGAAATTGGCGAGTTTTTTAAATACGAAATTTTGTTATGGTTTTTAGAGTGAAATTGTTGAATTATTGGCTTTGAACATTAGAAATGGTTTTTATAGTGAAATTGGGTACTTTTTCACTTGATACTTTTGTAATGGCCATTATAGTGAAATTGGGGCGATTTTTCACTTGGAACATTCCAATGGTCTTTACAGTGAAATTGATGAGGTTTTTCACGTGGAACTTTTGTAATGGTTTTTATAGTGAAATTGGGTAGTTTTTTGTTTTTAACTTTGAACTTTTGTTTAGAGAGAAATTGGTGATTTTTAAAATTTCAACTTTTGTAATGGTTTTTATGTTGAAATTAGTGAGTTTTTTTCACTTGGATTTGATATGGTCTTTTAGTGAAATTAGTGATCTTTTTACTTTGTAACTTGTGTAATGGTTTTTATAGTGAAATTGGTGTGCTTTTTGACTTGAAAATTTTCTTATGGTGTTTATAGTGAAATTATTGAATTTTTTGACTTGGAACTTTTGAATTGGTTTTATAGTGAAATTGGTGAATTTTTTCACATGAAACTTTTGTAATGGTTATTATAGTGAAATTGGTGAGTTTTTTTCACATGGAACATTTGTAATGGTCTTTATAGTTAAATTGATTAGTTTTTTCACTTTGAAGTTTTGTTATAATTTGAAGAGTGAAATTGGGGAGTTTTTTAACTTTGAATATTTGAAATGGTCATTTAGTGAAATTAGTGTATTTTTTCACTTAAAACATTTGTTATGGTTTTTATAGTAAAATTAGTGTTTTTTTTTTCACTTTTGATTTTGGTATGGTTTTTAGAGAGAAGTTAGTGAGTTTTTTGACTTTAAGATTTTGTATGGTTTTTATTGTGAAATTGGTGAGTTTTTTAAATACGAAATTTTGTTATGGTTTTTATAGTGAAATTGCTAAATTTATTGCTTTGAACATTAGAAATGGTTTTTATAGTGAAATTGGGTACTTTTTTCACTTGAAACTTTTGTAATGGCCATTATAGTGAAATTGGTGCGATTTTTCACTTGGAACATTCAAATGGTCTTTATAGTGAAATTGATGAGTTTTTTCACGTGGAACTTTTGTAATGGTTTTTATAGTGAAATTGGGTAGTTTTTTGTTTTTAACTTTGAACTTTTGTTTAGAGAGAAATTGGTGATTTTTAAAATTTCAACTTTTGTAATGCTTTTTATGGTGTAATTAGTGAGTTTATTTTCACTTGGATCTTTTGGTATGGTCTTTTAGTGATATTTGTGAGCTTTTTACTTTGTAACTTTTGTAATGATTGTTATAGTGAAATTGGTGTGCTTTTTGACTTGGAAATTTTCTTATGGTGTTAATAGTGAAATTGTCGAATTTTTTGACTTGGAACTTTTGAAATGGTTTTATAGTGAAATTGGTGAATTTTTTCACTTGAAACTTTTGTAATGGTTATTATAGTGAAATTCGCGAGTTTTTTCACTTGGAACATTCGTAATGGTCTTTATAGTTAAATTAATGAGTTTTTTCACTTTGAACTTTTGTTATAATTTGTAGAGTGAAACTGGGGAGTTTTTTAACTTTGAATATTCGAAATGGTCATTTAGTGAAATTAGTGTATTCTTTCACTTAAAATATTTGTTGTGGTTTTTCTAGTGAAATAAGTGTTTACTTTTCACTTTTGACTTTTGGTATGGTTTTTAGAGAGAAGTGACTGAGTTTTTTAACTTTAACATTTTGTATGGTTTTTATTGTGAAATTGGGGAGTTTTTTAAATACGAAATTTTGTTATGGTTTTTAGAGTGAAATTGTTGAATTATTGGCTTTGAACATTAGAAATGGTTTTTATAGTGAAATTGGGTACTTTTTCACTTGAAACTTTTGTAATGGCCATTATAGTGAAATTGGGGCGATTTTTCACTTGGAACATTCAAATGATCTTTACAGTGAAATTGATGAGTTTTTTCACGTGGAACTTTTGTAATGGTTTTTATAGTGAAATTGGGTAGTTTTTTGTTTTTAACTTTGAACTTTTGTTTAGAGAGAAATTGGTGATTTTTAAAATTTCAACTTTTGTAATGCTTTTTATGGTGTAATTAGTGAGTTTATTTTCACTTGGATCTTTTGGTATGGTCTTTTAGTGATATTTGTTAGCTTTTTACTTTGTAACTTTTGTAATGATTTTTATAGTGAAATTGGTGTGTTTTTTGACTTGAAAATTTTCTTATGGTGTTTATTGTGAAATTGTCGAATTTTTTGACTTGGAACTTTTGAAATGGTTTTATAGTGGAATTGGTGAATTTTTTCACTTGAAACTTTTGTAATGGTTATTATAGTGAAATTCGCGAGTTTTTTCACTTGGAACATTCGTAATGGTCTTTATAGTTAAATTAATGAGTTTTTTCACTTTGAACTTTTGATATAATTTGTAGAGTGAAACTGGGGAGTTTTTTAACTTTGAATATTCGAAATGGTCATTTAGTGAAGTTAGTGTATTTTTTCACTTAAAACATTTGTTATGGTTTTTATAGTGAAATTAGTTGTTTTTTTTCACTTTTGATTTTGGTATGATTTTTAGAGAGAAGTTAGTGAGTTTTTTGACTTTAAGATGTTGTATGGTTTTTATTACGAAATTGGTGAGTTTTTTAAATACGAAATTTTGTTATGGTTTTTATAGTGAAATTGCTAAATTATTGGCTTTGAACATTAGAAATGGTTTTTATAGTGAAATTGGGTACTTTTTTCACTTGAAACTTTTGTAATGGCCATTATAGTGAAATTGGTGCGATTTTTCACTTGGAACATTCAAATGGTCTTTATAGTGAAATTGATGAGTTTTTTCACGTGGAACTTTTGTAATGGTGTTTATAATGAAATTGGGTAGTTTTTTGTTTTTAACTTTGAACTTTTGTTTAGAGAGAAATTGGTGATTTTCAAAATTTCAACTTTTGTAATGCTTTTTATGGTGTAATTAGTGAGTTTATTTTCACTTGGATCTTTTGGTATGGTCTTCTTGTGATATTTGTTAGCTTTTTACTTTGTAACTTTTGTAATGATTTTTATAGTGAAAATGGTGTGCTTTTTGACTTGGAAATTTTCTTTTGGTGTTTATTGTGAAATTGTCGAATTTTTTGACTTGGAACTTTTGAAATGGTTTTATAGTGAAATTGGTGAATTTTTTTCACTTGAAACTTTTGTAATGGTTATTATAGTGAAATTCGCGAGTTTTTTCACTTGGAACATTCGTAATGGTCTTTATAGTTAAATTAATGAGTTTTTTCACTTTGAACTTTTGTTATAATTTGTAGAGTGAAACTGGGGAGTTTTTTAACTTTGAATATTCGAAATGGTCATTTAGTGAAATTAGTGTATTTTTTCACTTAAAACATTTGTTATGGTTTTTATAGTAAAATTAGTGTTTTTTTTTCACTTTTGATTTTGGTATGGTTTTTAGAGAGAAGTTAGTGAGTTTTTTGACTTTAAGATTTTGTATGGTTTTTATTGTGAAATTGGTGAGTTTTTTAAATACGAAATTTTGTTATGGTTTTTATAGTGAAATTGCTAAATTTATTGCTTTGAACATTAGAAATGGTTTTTATAGTGAAATTGGGTACTTTTTTCACTTGAAACTTTTGTAATGGCCATTATAGTGAAATTGGTGCGATTTTTCACTTGGAACATTCAAATGGTCTTTATAGTGAACTTGATGAGTTTTTTCACGTGGAACTTTTGTAATGGTTTTTATAGTGAAATTGGGTAGTTTTTTGTTTTTAACTTTGAACTTTTGTTTAGAGAGAAATTGGTGATTTTCAAAATTTCAACTTTTGTAATGCTTTTTATGGTGTAATTAGTGAGTTTATTTTCACTTGGATCTTTTGGTATGGTCTTTTAGTGATATTTGTTAGCTTTTTACTTTGTAACTTTTGTAATGATTTTTATAGTGAAATTGGTGTGCTTTTTGACTTGGAAATTTTCTTTTGGTGTTTATTGTGAAATTGTCGAATTTTTTGACTTGGAACTTTTGAAATGGTTTTATAGTGAAATTGGTGAATTTTTTCACTTGAAACTTTTGTAATGGTTATTATAGTGAAATTCGCGAGTTTTTTCACTTGGAACATTCGTAATGGTCTTTATAGTTAAATTAATGAGTTTTTTCACTTTGAACTTTTGTTATAATTTGTAGAGTGAAACTGGGGAGTTTTTTAACTTTGAATATTCGAAATGGTCATTTAGTGAAATTAGTGTATTTTTTCACTTAAAATATTTGTTGTGGTTTTTCTAGTGAAATAAGTGTTTACTTTTCACTTTTGACTTTTGGTATGGTTTTTAGAGAGAAGTTACTGAGTTTTTTAACTTTAACATTTTGTATGGTTTTTATTGTGAATTTGGCGAGTTTTTTAAATACGAAATTTTGTTATGGTTTTTATAGTGAAATTGTTGAATTATTGGCTTTGAACATTAGAAATGGTTTTTATAGTGAAATTGGGTACTTTTTCACTTGAAACTTTTGTAATGGCCATTATAGTGAAATTGGGGCGATTTTTCACTTGGAACATTCAAATGGTCTTTATAGTGAAATTGATGAGTTTTTTCACGTGGAACTTTTGTAAGGATTTTTATAGTGAAATTGGGTAGTTTTTTGTTTTTAACTTTGAACTTTTGTTTAGAGAGAAATTGGTGATTTTTAAAATTTCAACTTTTGTAATGGTTTTTATGTTTAAATTAGTGAGTTTTTTTCACTTGGAATTGATATGGTCTTTTAGTGAAATTAGTGATCTTTTTTTTTTGTAACTTGTGTAATGGTTTTTATAGTGAAATCGGTGTGCTTTTTGACTTGGAAATTTTCTTATGGTGTTTATAGTGAAATTATCGAATTTTTTGACTTGGAACTTTTGAAATGGTTTTATAGTGAAATTGGTGAATTTTTTCACATGAAACTTTTGTAATGGTTATTATAGTGAAATTGGTGAGTTTTTTTCACTTGGAACATTCGTAATGGTCTTTATAGTTAAATTGATGAGTTTTTTCACTTTGAAGTTTTGTTATAATTTGTAGAGTGAAATTGGGGAGTTTTTTAACTTTGAATATTCGAAATGGTCATTTAGTGAAGTTAGTGTATTTTTTCACTTAAAACATTTGTTATGGTTTTTATAGTGAAATTAGTTGTTGTTTTTTTCACTTTTGATTTGGTTATGGTTTTTAGAGAGAAGTTAGTGAGTTTTTTGACTTTAAGATGTTGTATGGTTTTTATTGTGAAATTGGTGAGTTTTTTAAATACGAAACTTTGTTATGGTTTTTATAGTGAAATTGCTAAATTATTGGCTTTGAACATTAGAAATGGTTTTTATAGTGAAATTTGGTACTTTTTTCACTTGAAACTTTTGTAATGGCCATTATATTGAAATTGGTGCGATTTTTCACTTGGAACATTCAAATGGTCTTTATAGTGAAATTGATGAGTTTTTTCACGTGGAACTTTTGTAATGGTGTATATAATGAAATTGGGAAGTTTTTTGTTTTTAACTTTGAACTTTTGTTTAGAGAGAAATTGGTGATTTTTAAAATTTCAACTTTTGTAATGCTTTTTATGGTGTAATTAGTGAGTTTATTTTCACTTGGATCTTTTGGTATGGTCTTTTAGTGATATTTGTTAGCTTTTTACTTTGTAACTTTTGTAATGATTTTTATAGTGAAATTGGTGTGCTTTTTGACTTGGAAATTTTCTTTTGGTGTTTATTGTGAAATTGTCGAATTTTTTGACTTGGAACTTTTGAAATGTTTTTATAGTGAAATTGGTGAATTTTTTCACTTGAAACTTTTGTAATGGTTATTATAGTGAAATTCGCGAGTTTTTTCACTTGGAACATTCGTAATGGTCTTTATAGTTAAATTAATGAGTTTTTTCACTTTGAACTTTTGTTATAATTTGTAGAGTGAAACTCGGGAGTTTTTTAACTTTGAATATTCGAAATGGTCATTTAGTGAAATTAGTGTATTTTTTCATTTAAAATATTTGTTGTGGTTTTTCTAGTGAAATAAGTGTTTACTTTTCACTTTTGACTTTTGGTATGGTTTTTAGAGAGAAGTTACTGAGTTTTTTAACTTTAACATTTTGTATGGTTTTTATTGTGAATTTGGCGAGTTTTTTAAATACGAAATTTTGTTATGGTTTTTATAGTGAAATTGTTGAATTATTGGCTTTGAACATTAGAAATGGTTTTTATAGTGAAATTGGGTACTTTTTCACTTGAAACTTTTGTAATGGCCATTATAGTGAAATTGGGGCGATTTTTCACTTGGAACATTCAAATGGTCTTTATAGTGAAATTGATGAGTTTTTTCACGTGGAACTTTTGTAATGGTTTTTATAGTGAAATTGGGTAGTTTTTTGTTTTTAACTTTGAACTTTTGTTTAGAGAGAAATTGGTGATTTTTAAAATTTCAACTTTTGTAATGGTTTTTATGTTTAAATTAGTGAGTTTTTTTCACTTGGAATTGATATGGTCTCTTAGTGAAATTAGTGATCTTTTTTTTTGTAACTTGTGTAATGGTTTTTATAGTGAAATCGGTGTGCTTTTTGACTTGGAAATTTTCTTATGGTGTTTATAGTGAAATTATCGAATTTTTTGACTTGGAACTTTTGAAATGGTTTTATAGTGAAATTGGTGAATTTTTTCACATGAAACTTTTGTAATGGTTATTATAGTGAAATTGGTGAGTTTTTTTCACTTGGAACATTCGTAATGGTCTTTATAGTTAAATTGATGAGTTTTTTCACTTTGAAGTTTTGTTATAATTTGTAGAGTGAAATTGGGGAGTTTTTTAACTTTGAATATTCGAAATGGTCATTTAGTGAAGTTAGTGTATTTTTTCACTTAAAACATTTGTTATGGTTTTTATAGTGAAATTGGTTGTTTTTTTTCACTTTTGATTTTGGTATGGTTTTTAGATAGAAGTTAGTGAGTTTTTTGACTTTAAGATTTTGTATGGTTTTTATTGTGAAATTGGTGAGTTTTTTAAATACGAAATTTTGTTATGGTTTTTATAGTGAAATTGTTGAATTATTGGCTTTGAACATTAGAAATGGTTTTTATAGTGAAATTGGGTACTTTTTTCAGTTGAAACTTTTGTAATGGCCATTAGAGTGAAATTGGTGCGATTTTTCAATTGGAACATTCAAATGGTCTTTATAGTGAAATTGATGAGTTTTTTCACGTGGAACTTTTGTAATGGTTTCCATAGCGAAATTGGGTAGTTTTTTGTTTTTAACTTTGAACTTTTGTTTAGAGAGAAATTGGTGATTTTTAAAATTTCAACTTTTGTAATGCTTTTTATGGTGTATTTAGTGAGTTTATTTTCACTTGGATCTTTTGGTATGGTCTTTTTGTGATATTTGTGAGCTTTTTACTTTGTAACTTTTGTAATGATTTTTATAGTGAAATTGGTGTGCTTTTTGACATGGAAATTTTCTTATGGTGTTTATAGTGAAATTGTCGAATTTTTTGACTTGGAACTTTTGAAATGGTTTTATAGTGAAATTGGTGAATTTTCTCACTTGAAACTTTTGTAATGGTTATTATAGTGAAATTGGCGTGTTTTTTTCACTTGGAACATTTGTAATGGTCTTTATAGTTAAATTAATGAGTTTTTTCACTTTGAACTTTTGTTATAATTTGTAGAGTGAAACTGGGGAGTTTTTTAACTTTGAATATTCGAAATGGTCATTTAGTGAAATTAGTGTATTTTTTCTCTTAAAGTATTTGTTGTGGTTTTTCTAGTGAAATAAGTGTTTATTTTTCACTTTTGACTTTTGGTATGGTTTTTAGAGAGAAGTTACTGAGTTTTTTAAATTTAACATTTTGTATGGTTTTTATTGTGAAATTGGCGAGTTTTTTAAATACGAAATTTTGTTATGGTTTTTATAGTGAAATTGTTGAATTATTGGCTTCGAACATTAGAAATGGTTTTTATAGTGAAATTGGGTACTTTTTTCACTTGAAACTTTTGTAATGGCCATTATAGTGAAATTGGTGCGATTTTTCACTTGGAACATTCCAATGGTCTTTATAGTGAAATTGATGAAGTTTTTCACGTGGAACTTTTGTAATGGTTTTTATAGTGAAACTGGGTAGTTTTTTGTTTTTAACTTTGAACTTTTGTTTAGAGAGAAATTGGTGATTTTTAAAATTTCAACTTTTGTAATGGTTTTTATGTTGAAATTAGTGAGTTTTTTTCACTTGGATTTGATATGGTCTTTTAGTGAAATTAGTGATCTTTTTACTTTGTAACTTGTGTAATGGTTTTTATAGTGAAATCGGTGTGCTTTTTGACTTGGAAATTTTCTTATGGTGTTTATAGTGAAATTATCGAATTTTTTGACTTGGAACTTTTGAAATGGTTTTATAGTGAAATTGGTGAATTTTTTCACATGAAACTTTTGTAATGGTTATTATAGTGAAATTGGCGAGTTTTTTCACTTGGAACATTCGTAATGGTCTTTATAGTTAAATTGATGAGTTTTTTCACTTTGAAGTTTTGTTATAATTTGTAGAGTGAAATTGGGGAGTTTTTTAACTTTGAATATTCGAAATGGTCATTTAGTGAAATTAGTGTATTTTTTCACTTAAAACATTTGTTATGGTTTTTATAGTGAAATTAGTGTTTTTTTTTTCACTTTTGATTTTGGTATGGTTTTTAGAGAGAAGTTACTGAGTTTTTTGACTTTAAGATTTTGAAAGGTTTTCATTGTGAAATTGGTGAGTTTTTTAAATACGAAATTTTGTTATGGTTTTTATAGTGAAATTGTAGAATTATTGGCTTTGAACATTAGAAATGGTTTTTATAGTGAAATTGGGTACTTTTTTCACTTGAAACTTTTGTAATGGCCATTATAGTGAAATTGGTGCGATTTTTCACTTGGAACATTCAAATGGTCTTTATAGTAAAATTGATGAGTTTTTTCACGTGGAACTTTTGTAATGGTTTTTATAGTGAAATTGGGTTGTTTTTTGTTTTTAACTTTGAACTTTTGTTTAGAGAGAAATTGCTGATTTTTAAAATTTCAACTTTTGTAATGATTTTTATGGTGTAATTAGTTTGTTTATTTTAACTTGGATCTTTTGGTATGGTCTTTTAGTGATAATTGTGAGCTTTTTAGTTTGTAACTTTTGTAATGGTTTTTATAGTGAAATTGGTGTGCATTTTGACTTGGAAATTTCTTATGGTGTTTATAGTGAAATTGTCGAATTTTTTGACTTGGATCTTTTGAAATGGTTTTATAGTGAAATTGGTCAATTTTTTCAATTGAAACTTTTGTAATGGTTATTATAGTGAAATTGGCGAGTTTTTTCACTTGGAACATTCGTAATGGTCTTTATAGTTAAATTAATGGGTTTTTTCACTTCGAAGTTTTGTTATAATTTGTAGAGTGAAACTGGGGAGTTTTTTAACTTTGAATATTCGAAATGGTCATTTAGTGAAATTAGTGTATTTTTTCACTTAAAATAGTTGTTGTGGTTTTTCTAGTGAAATTAGTGTTTTTTTTTCACTTTTGACTTTTGGTATGGTTTTTAGAGAGAAGTTACTGAGTTTTTTGACTTTAACATTTTGTATGGTTTTTATTGTGAAATTGGCGAGTTTTTTAAATACGATATTTTGTTATGGTTTTTAAAGTGAAATTATTGAATTATTGGCTTTGAACATTAAAAATGGTTTTTATAGTGAAATTGGGTTTTTTTTTTCACTTGAAACTTTTGTAATGGCCATTATAATGAAATTGGTGCGATTTTCACTTGGAACATTCAAATGGTCTTTATAGTGAAATTGATGAGTTTTTTCACGTGGAACTTTTGTAATCGTTTTTATAGTGAAATTGGGTAGTTTTTTGTTTTTAACTTTGAACTTTTGTTTTGGAGAGAAATTGGTGAGTTTTAAAATTTGAACTTTTGTAATGGTTTTTATGGTGAAATTAGTGAGTTTTTTTTTTACTTGGATCTTTTGGGATGGTCTTTTATTGAAATTTGTGAGCTTTTTACTTTGTAACTTTTGTAATGGTTTTTATAGTGAAATTGGTGTGCATTTTGACTTGGAAGTTTTCTTATGGTGTTTATAGTGAAATTGTCGAATTTTTTGACTTGGAACTTTTGAAATGGTTTTATAGTTAAATTGGTCAATTTTTTCAATTGAAACTTTTGTAATGGTTATTATAGTGAAATTGGCGAGTTTTTTCACTTGGAACATTCGTAATGGTCTTTATTGTTAAATTAATGAGTTTTTTCACGTTGAACTTTTGTTATAATTTGTAGAGTGAAACTGGGGAGTTTTTTAACTTTGAATATTCGAAATGGTCATTTAGTGAAATTAGTGTATTTTTTAACTTAAAACATTTGTTATGGTTTTTATAGTGAAATTAGTGTTTTTTTTCACTTTTGATTTTGGTATGGTTTTTAGAGAGAAGTTACTGAGTTTTTTGACTTTAAGATTTTGTAAGGTTTTTATTGTGAAATTGGTGAGTTTTTTAAATACGAAATTTTGTTATGGTTTTTATAGTGAAATTGTTGAATTATTTGAACTCTTTTCGTATCTGCCTGTTCAGCTAATTCAATACCTTTTTGCATTGCTTTACGAAATGAAATTCGATTCCGTAATAGTTCGCTTAAAAATTCCGCAACAATTTTAGCGTCTCTATAAAGATAAGGACTTGGAAGTTTTGTAATTTCAAGGTCGAGTTCTCGGTTCTCACAAGTTACTTTTTTTTGCACTTGAGTCTTTAATTGTTCGACTCTTAGATCCTTAACCTTTTCTTTTAAGGAGTCTGGAAGTCCCATATAGATTATCACTTTAATCAGATCGATTCTTTTTTGAATCTTTATTCGTCCCATTCCATAGCCAGAGATATCGGTCTCGAATTCACACGATTCGGGTACCGTTTTTTGTATAAAATTATTGATACAATATCGTATAATTTTATCT
Organism: Lathyrus sativus; assembly: GCA_963859935.3. Taxonomy (NCBI): domain Eukaryota; kingdom Viridiplantae; phylum Streptophyta; class Magnoliopsida; order Fabales; family Fabaceae; genus Lathyrus; species Lathyrus sativus. The sequence goes on from CAWUDS030001558.1 coordinate 27,985, forward strand.
TCTTTTACATTCTCGGAATACATTTTTGGTTTTGCAAACCAAATAGAATAATGACTTTGAGTTGCACCAAGTCGGAAAACAAGCAGATGTATTTTTTGGCCCATAACCACCACTCGGTATCTTTTTGTTTATCCATAATTATATTTTTTTTTTATTAAAATTTCTATATCTTTATTTCTTTTTCTGTTACAGAATAATACAATTCTTTTTATTTTGCAACAGATTGAGTAATTTATTAATTAATCCAAATCCTCATAATGTTCATTTTTGTCAATGATGATTGCGAAAAGTATCCTAAAATGAATGGGAAAATTCACTTCAATGATGATTGTGACCTGTATTTTTAAATATATGGTAAAAAAAATATAGGTCCAAGGGTAAATTGAGAAATATATTTTTTCTCATTTTTTGGAAACCCTCCCAAGTTTTCGAGTAGGTGAAAATTCTCCTAATTTATGGCCTACCATACGATCTGTTATATAAATAGGTAAATGCTCTTTTCCATTATGGATAACAATGGTATGCCCAATCATTGTAGGTACAATGGTAGATGTTCTGGACCAAGTTTTTATTAACTCCTTTTCTCCTTTTGTGTTAAGCTTCTTTATTTTTCTTAATAAATGATTGGCTACAAAAGGATTTTTTGTTCGTGAACGTGTCATAGTTAATTATTCCTCCTATAATAACTAAAAAAGTTAATTTTGTTCTCTTATATTTCCAATTCTAAAATATAGAATCTCTAAAAAAAGAAAATCCTATAATGTCCCAGTAAATTGCTATTTTCTTTTGTAAAGACGAAGAAACAAATTCTATTTTATCTACGCTTACGCTCGACTATTTACTACGGCGACGAAGAATCAAATTATCACTATATTGATTCGTTTTTCTAGTTCTTCTTCCAAGTGCAGGATAACCCCAAGGAGTTGAGGGTTTTTTTCTACCAATTGGGGCCCTCCCTTCACCACCCCCATGTGGATGGTCTACAGGGTTCATAACGACCCCTCTTACTACAAGGCGCTTGCCTCGCCAACGTTTAGCTCCGGCTCTGCCCAAACTTTTCTGGTTTACCCCAACATTCCCTACTTGTCCAACTGTTGCTGAGCAGTTTTTGGATATCAAACGGACCTCGCCAGAAGGTAATTTTAATGTTGCTGATTTACCTTCTTTTGCAATCAGTTTCGCTACAGCACCCGCTGCTCTAGCTAATTGTCCACCCTTTCTAAGTATTATTTCTATGTTATGTTAGCCGGGCCAAACGACATATCAGTTGAAGTAGATTCTTATCAAAACCCCTTCCCAAACTGTACAAGCTTCTTCCAAAGCATACGACTTTCTGGATGTAGATTCTAATATCTATACAGCTGCATCTTATATATCGTTTATTTCGTAGATTATAAATGACATAACGAAGTACCATACCACATGAGTGGATATATATTATACGAATCCAAATCTTCCGAATGACTCATGTTATGATCTTCTACATCCTAGGTCTTTCTGTTCCGTTCCTTCATCTGGCTTATGTTCTTCATGTAGCATTCAGACCGAATGACTCTATGAAATTACGTTGCTACTTACACCTAGTACGGGTAACGTAGGAGACATTTCTATTTTTTCCCGGGGGAATCCTTAGAATTACCACTGCTTTGCTTTCAATTTGTCCTTGACCATCAAATGAAATGTGAATAATCCGGGTCTTCCCCTTATTTGTTTGAAACGAGGAGCGCTTCGTGTTCTGTCGGTGCTTGAAACAATTTTGTCTTCTCCATATTACTATATCTCTAGGGTCAATAATCCGGGTCTTCCCCTTGATCACGGAAAACTGGACGTATTGGTTCGCGTAAGCATCCGCGTAAAATACCAAAGGGGGTTATTTATATTCAAGCTAGTTTCAATAATACCATTGTGATTGTTACAGATGTAGGAGGTCGGGTGATTTCTTGGTCCTCCGCCGGTTCATGTGGATTCAAGGGTACACGAAGGGGGACACCATTTGCCGCTACAACCGCAACAGGAAATGCTCTTCGAACAGTAGTCGATCAAGGCATGCAACGAGCAGACGTCAACATAAAGGGTCCCGGTCGAGGAAGAGATGCGGCATTAAGAGTTATTGTTCGAAGTGGGATACTATTAAACGTTATACGCGATGTAACCCCTATACCATATAATGGATGTAGGGCTCCTAAAAAAAGACGTGTGTAAAACTAACAATAAATATGAAAGAAAAAGATTTCAAGAGAAATAAACAATTAAATCAAGAGTTTCATAAAAATAGATTACTATAATTCGAGAAAAACTAAAAGTATCTACTAAGACACTACAGTGGAAGTGTGTTGAATCAAGGGTAGACAGTAAGCGTCTTTATTATGGACGCTTTATTCTGTCTCCACTTCTGAAAGGTCAAGCAGATACAATAGGCATTGCAATACGAAGAATTTTGCTCGGAGAAATAGACGGAACATGTATCACACGTGCAAAATCTGAGAAAATACCACATGAATATTCTACCGTAGTAGGTATTCAAGAATCAATACATGAAATTTTAATGAATTTGAAAGAAATTGTATTGAGAAGTAATCTGTATGGAACTCGGGAGGCGTCTATTTCTTTCAAAGGTCCTGGATATGTAACTGCTCAAGACATCATTTTACCACCTTCGGTGGAAGTCATTGATAAGACACAACATATAGCTAACCTAACGGAACCTATTAATTTGTGTATTGAATTACAAATTGAGAGAAAGCGGGGATATCGTATAAAAACACTAAACAACATTCAAGATGGAAGTTATACTATACATGTTGTATTCATGCCTATTAGAAATGCAAATTATAGTATTCATTCTTATGTGAATGGAAATGAAAAACAAGACATACTATTTCTCGAAATATGGACAAATGGAAGTTTCACTCCTAAGGAAGCACTTTATGAAGCCTCCCGGAATTTGATTGATTTATTTATTCCTTTTTTACATGCAGAAGAAGAAAACTTCAATTTGAAAACAATCAACACAAAATGACTTGGCCCCTTTTTACTTTTCATGATCATGATAGATTCGATAAGGATAAACTAACGAACACTCAAAAAGAAATTGCATTGAAATCCATTTTTATTGACCAATTAGAATTGCCTCCCCGGATCTATAATTGTCTTAAAAAGTCCAATATACATACAATATTTGAATTTTTGAATAAGAGTCAAGAAGACCTTATGAAAATTGAACATTTTCGCGTAGAAGATTTAAAAAATATATTAAACATTTTACAAATCGAAAATCATTTTGTATAAATTGAAAATCCATTGGATTTTTTTGAATCTTTCATTTTTTTTTATTTATAAAAAGAAAGCTTCAAATATTAAATTTGAATCTTTAGCACAAATCAATATATTCAGAATAGGTATAAAATGAAATAGATGGATCTAGGGATTAGTCATTTCAAAGTGAATTTTCCCTAGATACACAATACACCTGTCATGATATTTTATTTGACAATAGAATCAATTTAAAAAATCCCTAACGTTAGGGATTTTTCAATAGGTAATGTTGCTCCAATACCCAACCAAAGAGCCACGACGGTACCAATCAAAAAGACGGTTGTTGCTACTGGACGCCGAAATGGGTTTTGGAACTTATTAACATTTTCCAAAAAAGGTACTGTTAATAATCCCGCGGGTACTGAAACCATTAAAAGAACGCCCAATAATTTATTGGGTACGGTACGAAGTATTTGAAATACGGGCGATTTCTTATATATATAAGATATGATTTATTATATATATTCTTATATATATAAGATATGATTTATTATATATATTATTTAATATCCACTTTTTTTTTTATACTTTTATATTAAAAATGAAATCTAAAAGAAAAAAGAAATATGGTCTAACTTGACAAAAGTAAATATCTATATAGAATAACAAATGGGGCGTGGCCAAGTGGTAAGGCAGCGGGTTTTGGTCCCGTTTCGGAGGTTCGAATCCTGCCGTCCCAGATGATATCGATTTAATTCATCACATTGACATGAATCGATATCATAGGTTTTTCGCCATAAACCAAAAATAATAAAGGGTGTTCTTGGGTGGGGATATATTGTTCATTCATATAACTTTCAATTACTTATTAATTAAATAAATTAATATACGAATTAAAATTAAATTTGATAACTATTCGATAGAAAACAATGACTATTCATTATATAATATTTTAATTTAAAAAGGAATAAAAATCTATGGAAAGACAAGGGTTCAATTCGATGCTGTTTACTAGAGGTATGCTGTTTACTAGAGGTTTAGAATACATGTGTGGTTTAAGTAAATCAATAGATAGTTTTGGTATAGATAGTTTTGGTCCTATTGATGAAAATAACGGTGGAGACCCATCTAGTTTAATTGATATGCATAATAACATTCATAGCTGGAAGAACAATAGTGAAAATTGTAGTTATAGTCATGGTCATGTTGACTATTCAGCAGATGTGAACAACATATATAATCATAATTTTCTATTTGCAAAAAGTCTATCCGTTTGGGATATTCATAATAATAGTTATGACATATATTATGCTTATAATGATGATAGTTTGCATTTGGAATTATCTTCGTTCTCAAATCTGGGAGGATATTGACAAATCCATGAATTGTTGCATTTGGAATTATCTTCGTTCTCAAATCTGGGAGGATATTGACAAATCCAATGCCAGTTACCGTGATATGGACTTTAAGAGTTACATTTGCGATAGGGGCCAAAATACTAGTGAAAGCCATAGTACAAATATAATAATATTAAGGAACACAAATGCTAGAAATCAGAAAGCAGATCCAGATGATGCAGATATATCTGATGTATCAGATATATCAGATCCATTGGAGATAGATCTATCTGATCCATCCGATACAGATTATCGATACGATCCATTTGCTGATACATCAGATATATCAGATCCATTGGAGATAGATCTATCTGATCCATCAGATACAGATTATCCATATTATATAGATGGATCTGATATATCAGATCCATTGGAGATAGATCTATCTGATCCATCAGATACAAATTATCCATATTATATAGATGGATCTAATATATCAGATCCATTGGAGATAGATCTATCTGATGTATCAGATACAGAGGAGGATCTATATGGTATATACGATCTAGATGAGATCTATTATCTGGATGGATCAGATAGATCAGATCCATTTGAGACATTGGAGACATCAGATCCAGATTATATAAATGATCCAGATGGATCATATAGATCAGATCCATTGGAGACATTGGAGACATCAGATCTAGATGAGATCTATTATCCGGATGGATCAGATAGATCAGATCCATTGGAGACATTGGAGACATCAGATCCAGATTATATAAATGATCCGGATGGATCAGATAGATCAGATCCATTGGAGATATCTGATACATCAGATACAGATATATGTCAGAAGGATAGTGATGATAATAGCAAAATGGATATGCTGGCTTGGCTTTGAACATTAGAAATGGTTTTTATAGTGAAATTGGGTACTTTTTCACTTGAAACTTTTGTAATGGCCATTATAGTGAAATTGGTGCGATTTTTCACTTGGAACATTCAAATGGTCTTTATAGTGAAATTGATGAGTTTTTTCACGTGGAACTTTTGTAATTGTTTTTATAGTGAAATTGGGTAGTTTTTTGTTTTAAACTTTGAACTTTTGTTTTGAAGAGAAATTGGTGATTTTTAAAATTTGAACTTTTGTAATAGTTTTTATGGTGAAATTAGTGAGTTTTTTTTACTTGGATCTTTTGGGATGGTCTTTTAGTGAAATTTGTGAGCTTTTTAGTTTGTAACTTTTGTAATGGTTTTTATAGTGAAATTGGTGTGCATTTTGACTTGGAAATTTTCTTATGGTGTTTATAGTGAAATTGTCGAATTTTTTGACTTGGAACTTTTGAAATGGTTTTATAGTGAAATTGGTCAATTTTTTCAGTTGAAACTTTTGTAATGGTTATTATAGTGAAATTGGCGAGTTTTTTCACTTGGAACATTCGTAATGGTCTTTATAGTTAAATTAATGAGTTTTTTCACTTTGAACTTTTGTTATAATTTGTAGAGTGAAACTGGGGAGTTTTTAAACTTTGAATATTCGAAATGGTCATTTAGTGAAATTAGTGTATTTTTTCACTTAAAATATTTGTTGTGGTTTTTCTAGTGAAATTAGTGTTTTTTTTTTTCACTTTTGACTTTTGGTATGGTTTTTAGAGAGAAGTTACTGAGTTTTTTGACTTTAACATTTTGTATGGTTTTTATTGTGAAATTGGCGAGTTTTTTAAATACGAAATTTTGTAATGGTTTTTATAGTGAAATTGCTAAATTATTGGATTTGAACATTATAAATGGTTTTTATAGTGAAATTGGGATTTTTTTTCACTTGAAACTTTTGTAATGGCCATTATAGTGAAATTGGTGCGATTTTTCACTTGGAACATTCAAATGGTGTTTAAAGTGAAATTGATGAGTTTTTTCAAGTGGAACTTTTGTATTGGTTTTTATAGTGAAATTGGGTAGTTTTTTGTTTTTAACTTTGAACTTTTGTTTAGAGTGAAATTGGTGATTTTTAAAATTTCAACTTTTGTAATGGTTTTTATGTTGAAATTAGTGAGTTTTTTTCACTTGGATATTTTGGTATGGTCTTTTAGTGAAAATTGTGAGCTTTTTACTTTGTAACTTTTGTAATGGTTTTTATAGTGAAATTGGTGTGCTTTTTGACTTGGAAATTTTCTTATGGTGTTTATAGTGAAATTGTCGAATTTTTTGACTTGGAACTTTTGAAATGGTTTTATAGTGAAATTGGTGAATTTTTCACTTGAAAATTTTGTAATGGTTATTATAGTGAAATTGGCGAGTTTTTTTTCACTTGGAACATTCGTAATGGTCTTTATAGTTAAATTGATGAGTTTTTTCACTTTGAACTTTTGTTATAATTTGTAGAGTAAAATTGGGGAGCTTTTTAACTTTGAATATTCGAAATGGTCATTTAGTGAAATTAGTCTACTTTTTCACTTAAAACATTTGTTGTGGTTTTTATAGTGAAATTAGTGTTTTTTTTTCACTTCTGACTTTTGTTATGGTTTTTAGAGAGAAGTTAGTGAGTTTTTTTACTTTAATATTTTGTATGGTTTTTATTGTGAAATTGGTGAGTTTTTTAAATATGAAATTTTGTTATGGTTTTTATAGTGAAATTGTTGAATTATTGGCTTTGAACATTAGAAATGGTTTTTATAATGAAATTGGGTAGTTTTTTCACTTGAAAATTTTGTAATGGCCATTATAGTGAAATTGGTGCGATTTTTCACTTGGAACATTCAAATGGTCTTTATAGTGAAATTGATGAGTTTTTTCACGTGGAACTTTTGTAATGGTTTTTATAGTGAAATTCAGTAGTTTTTTGTTTTTAACTTTGAACTTTTGTTTAGAGAGAAATTGTTGATTTTTAAATTTTCAACTTTTGTAATGGTTTTTATGGTGAAATTAGTGAGTTTTTTTCACTTGGATATTTTGGTATGGTCTTTTAGTGAAAATTGTGAGCTTTTTACTTTGTAACTTTTGTAATGGTTTTTATAGTGAAATTGGTGTGCATTTTGACTTGGAAATTTTCTTATGGTGTTTATAGTGAAATTGTCGAATTTTTTGACTTGGAACTTTTTAAATGGTTTTATAGTGAAATTTGTGAATTTTTCACTTGAAAATTTTGTAATGGTTATTATAGTGAAATTGGCGAGTTTTTTTTCACTTGGAACATTCGTAATGGTCTTTATAGTTAAATTGATGAGTTTTTTCACTTTGAACTTTTGTTATAATTTGTGGAGTGAAATTGGGGATTTAACTTTGAATATTCGAAATGGTCATTTAGTGTATTTTTTCACTTAAAATATTTGTTGTGGTTTTTATAGTGAAATTAGTGTTTTTTTTCACTTTTGACTTTTGGTATGGTTTTTAGAGAGAAGTTAGTGAGTTTTTTGACTTTAACATTTTGTATGGTTTTTATTGTGAAATTGGTGAGTTTTTTAAATACGAAATTTTGTTATGGTTTTTATAGTGATATTTGTTGAATTATTGGCTTTGAACATTAGAAATGGTTTTTATAGTGAAATTGGATACTTTTTTCACTTGAAACTTTTGTAATGGCCATTATAGTGAAATTGGTGCGATTTTTCACTTAGAACATTCAAATGGTCTTTATAGTGAAATTGATGAGTTTTTTCACGTGGAACTTTTGTAATGGTTTTTATAGTGAAATTGTGTAGTTTTTTGTTTTTAACTTTGAACTTTTGTTTAGAGAGAAATTGGTGATTTTTAAATTTTCAACTTTTGTAATGGTTTTTATGGTGAAATTAGTGAGTTTTTTTTCACTTGGATCTTTTGGTATGGTCTTTTTGTGAAATTTGTGAGCTTTTTACTTTGTAACTTTTGTAATGGTTTTTATAGTGAAATTGGTGTGCTTTTTGACTTGGAAATTTTCTTATGGTGTTTATAGTGAAATTGTCGAATTTTTTGACTTGGAACTTTTGAAATGGTTTTATAGTTAAAGTGGTGAGTTTTTTCACTTGAAACTTTTGTAATGGTTATTATAGTGAAATTGGCGAGTTTTTTTCACTTTGAACATTCGTAATGGTCTTTATAGTTAAATTGATGAGTTTTTTCACTTTGAACTTTTGTTATAATTTGTAGAGTTAAATTGGGGAGCTTTTTAACTTTGAATATTCGAAATGGTCATTTAGTGAAATTAGTGTACTTTTTCACTTAAAACATTTGTTGTGGTTTTTATAGTGAAATTAGTGTTTTTTTTCACTTTTGACTTTGGGTATGGTTTTTAGAGAGAAGTTAGTGAGTTTTTTGACTTTAACATTTTGTATGGTTTTTATTGTGAAATTGGTGAGTTTTTGAAATATGAAATTATGTTATGGTCTTTATAGCGAAATTGTTGAATTATTGGCTTTGAACATTAGAAATGGTTTTTATAGTGAAATTGGGTACTTTTTTCACTTGAAACTTTTGTAATGGCCATTATAGTGAAATTGGTGCAATTTTTCACTTGGAACATTCAAATGGTCTTTATAGTGAAATTGATGAATTTTTTCACGTGGAACTTTTGTAATGGTTTTTATAGTGAAATTCAGTAATTTTTTGTTTTTAACTTTGAACTTTTGTTTAGAGAGAAATTAGTGGTTTTTAAATTTTCAACTTTTGTAATGGTTTTTATGGTGAAATTAGTGAGTTTTTTTCACTTGGATATTTTGGTATGGTCTTTTAGTGAAAATTGTGAGCTTTTTACTTTGTAACTTTTGTAATGGTTTTTATAGTGAAATTGGTGTGCTTTTTGACTTGGAAATTTTCTTATGGTGTTTATAGTGAAATTGTCGAATTTTTTGACTTGGAACTTTTGAAATGGTTTTATAGTGAAATTGGTGAATTTTTTCACTCGAAACTTTTGTAATGGTTATTATAGTGAAACTGGCGAGTTTTTTCACTTGGAACATTCGTAATGGTCTTTATAGTTAAATTGATGAGTTTTTTCACTTTGAACTTTTGTTATAATTTGTGGAGTGAAATTGGGGAGTTTTTTAACTTTGAATATTCAAAATGGTCATTTAGTGTATTTTTTCACTTAAAACATTTGTTGTGGTTTTTATAGTGAAATTAGTGTTTTTTTCACTTTTGACTTTTGGTATGGTTTTTAGAGAGAAGTTAGTGAGTTTTTTGACTTTAACAATTTGTATGGTTTTTATTGTGAAATTGGTGAGTTTTTTAAATACGAAATTTTGTTATGGTTTTAATAGTGATATTTGTTGAATTATTGGCTTTGAACATTAGAAATAGTTTTTATAGTGAAATTGGGTTCTTTTTTCACTTGAAACTTTTGTAATGGCCATTATAATGAAATTGGTGCGATTTTTCACTTGGAACATTCAAATGGTCTTTATAGTGAAATTGATGAGTTTTTTCACGTGGAGCTTTTGTAATGGTTTTTATAGTGAAATTGTGTAGTTTTTTGTTTTTAACTTTGAACTTTTGTTTAGAGAGAAATTGGTGATTTTTAAAATTTCAACTTTTGTAATGGTTTTTCTGGTGAAATTAGTGAGTTATTTTTCACTTGGATCTTTTGGTATGGTCTTTTTTGTGAAATTTGTGAGCTTTTTACTTTGTAACTTTTGTAATGGTTTTTATAGTGAAATTGGTGTGCTTTTTGACTTGGAAATTTTCTTATGGCGTTTATAGTGAAATTGTCGAATTTTTTGACTTGGAACTTTTGAAACGGTTTTATAGTTAAAGTGGTGAATTTTTTCACTTGAAACTTTTGTAATGTTTATTATAGTGAAATTGGCGAGTTTTTTTCACTTTGAACATTCGTAATGTCTTTATAGTTAAATTGATGAGTTTTTCACTTTGAACTTTTGTTATAATTTGTAGAGTGAAATTGATGAGCTTTTCAACTTTGAATATTCGAAATGGTCATTTAGTGAAATTAGTGTACTTTTTCACTTAAAACATTTGTTCTGGTTTTTATAGTGAAATTAGTATTTTTTTTTCACTTTTGACTTTTGGTATGGTTTTTAGAGAGAAGTTAGTGAGTTTTCTGACTTTAACATTTTGTATGGTTTTTATTGTTAAATTGGTGAGTTTTTTAAATATGAAATTTTGTTATGGTTTTTATGGCGAAATTGTTGAATTATTGGCTTTGAACATTAGACATGGTTTTTATAGTGAAATTGGGTACTTTTTTTCACTTGAAACTTTTGTAATGGCCATTATAGTGAAATTGGTGCGATTTTTCACTTGGAACATTCAAATGGTCTTTATAGTGAAATTGATGAGTTTTTTCACGTGGAACTTTTGTAATGGTTTTTATAGTGAAATTGGGTAGTTTTTTGTTTTTAACTTTGAACTTTTGTTTAGAGAGAAATTGGTGATTTTTAAAATTTCAACTTTTGTAATGGTTTTTATGTTGAAATTAGTGAGTTTTTTTCACTTGGATATTTTGGTATGGTCTTTTAGTGAAAATTGTGAGCTTTTTACTTTGTAACTTTTGTAATGGTTTTTATAGTGAAATTGGTGAGTTTTTTAACTTTGAATATTCGAAATGGTCATTTAGTGTATTTCTTCACTTAAAACATTTGTTGTGGTTTTTATAGTGAAATTAGTGTTTTTTTTTTCACTTTTGACTTTTGGTATGGTTTTTAGAGAAAAGTTAGTGAGTTTTTTGAGTTTAACAATTTGTATGGTTTTTATTGTGAAATTGGTGAGTTTTTTAAATACGAAATTTTGTTATGGTTTTAATAGTGATATTTGTTGAATTATTGGCTTTGAACATTAGAAATGGTTTTTATAGTGAAATTGAGTTCTTTTTTCACTTGAAACATTTGTAATGGCCATTATAGTGAAATTGGTGCGATTTTTCCACTTGGAACATTCAAATGGTCTTTATAGTGAAATTGATGAGTTTTTTCACGTGGAACTTTTGTAATGGTTTTTATAGTGAAATTGTCTTGTTTTTTGTTTTTAACTTTGAACTTTTGTTTAGAGAGAAATTGGTGATTTTTAAAATTTCAACTTTTGTAATGGTTTTTATGGTGAAATTAGTGAGTTTTTTTTTCACTTGGATCTTTTGGTATGGTCTTTTTGTGAAATTTGTGAGCTTTTTACTTTGTAACTTTTGTAATGGTTTTTATAGTGAAATTGGTGTACTTTTTGACTTGGAAATTTTCTTATGGTGTTTATAGTGAAATTGTCAAATTTTTTGACTTGGAACTTTTGAAATGGTTTTATAGTGAAATTGGTGAATTTTTCACTTGAAAATTTTGTAATGGTTATTATAGTGAAATTGGCGAGTTTTTTTTCACTTGGAACATTCGTAATGGTCTTTATAGTTAAATTGATGAGTTTTTTCACTTTGAACTTTTGTTATAATTTGTGGAGTGAAATTGGGGAGTTTTTTAACTTTGAATATTCGAAATGGTCATTTAGTGTATTTCTTCACTTAAAACATGTGTTGTGGTTTTTATAGTGAAATTAGTGTTTTTTTTTTTTCACTTTTGACTTTTGGTATGGTTTTTAGAGAGAAGTTAGTGAGTTTTTTGACTTTAACAATTTGTATGGTTTTTATTGTGAAATTGGTGAGTTTTTTAAATACGAAATTTTGTTATGGTTTTAATAGTGATATTTGTTGAATTATTGGCTTTGAACATTAGAAATGGTTTTTATAGTTAAATTGGGTTCTTTTTTCACTTGAAACATTTGTAATGGCCATTATAGTGAAATTGGTGCGATTTTTCCACTTGGAACATTCAAATGGTCTTTATAGTGAAATTGATGAGTTTTTTCACGTGGAACTTTTCTAATGGTTTTTATAGTGAAATTGTGTTGTTTTTTGTTTTTAACTTTGAACTTTAGTTAGAGAGAAATTGGTGATTTTTAAATTTACAACTTTTGTAATGGTTTTTATGGTGAAATTAGTGAGTTTTTTTCACTTGGATATTTTGGTATGGTGTTTTAGTGAAAATTGTGAGCGTTTTACTTTGTAACTTTTGTAATGGTTTTTATAGTGAAATTGGTGTGCTTTTTGACTTGGAAATTTTCTTATGGTGTTTATAGTGAAATTGTCGAATTTTTTGACTTGGAACTTTTTAAATGGTTTTATAGTGAAATTTGTGAATTTTTCACTAGAAAATTTTGTAATGGTTATTATAGTGGAATTGGCGAGTTTTTTTTCACTTGGAACATTCGTAATGGTCTTTATAGTTAAATTGATGAGTTTTTTCACTTTGAACTTTTGTTATAATTTGTGGAGTGAAATTGGGGAATTTTTAACTTTGAATATTCAAAATGGTCATTTAGTGTATTTTTCACTTAAAACATTTGTTGTGGTTTTTATAGTGAAATTAGTGTTTTTTTCACTTTTGACTTTTGGTATGGTTTTTAGAGAGAAGTTAGTGAGTTTTTTGACTTTAACATTTTGTATGGTTTTTATTGTGAAATTGGTGAATTTTTAATTACGAAATTTTTTTATGGTTTTAATAGTGATATTTGTTGAATTATTGGCTTTGAACATTAGAAATGGTTTTTATAGTGAAATTGGGTACTTTTTTCACTTGAAACTTTTGTAATGGCCATTATAGTGAAATTGGTGTGATTTTTCACTTGGAACATTCAAATGGTCTTTATAGTGAAATTGATGAGTTTTTTCACGTGGAACTTTTGTAATGGTTTTTATAGTGAAATTGTGTAGTTTTTTGTTTTTAACTTTGAACTTTTGTTTAGAGAGAAATTGGTGATTTTTAAAATTTCAACTTTTGTAATGGTTTTTATGGTGAAATTAGTGAGTTTTTTTTTCACTTGGATCTTTTGGTATGGTCTTTTTGTGAAATTTGTGAGCTTTTTACTTTGTAACTTTTGTAATGGTTTTTATAGTGAAATTGGTGTGCTTTTTGACTTGGAAATTTTCTTATGGTGTTTATAGTGAAATTGTCGAATTTTTTGACTTGGAACTTTTGAAATGGTTTTATAGTTAAAGTGGTGAATTTTTTCACTTAAAACTTTTGTAATGGTTATTATAGTGAAATTGGCGAGTTTTTTTTCACTTTGAACATTCGTAATGGTCTTTATAGTTAAATTGATGAGTTTTTTCACTTTGAACTTTTGTTATAATTTGTAGAGTGAAATTGGGGAGCTTTTTAACTTTGAATATTCGAAATGGTCATCAAGTGAAATTAGTGTACTTTTTCACTTAAAACATTTGTTGTGGTTTTTATAGTGAAATTAGTGTTTTTTTTTCACTTTTGACTTTTGGTATGGGTTTTAGAGAGAAGTTAGTGAGTTTTTTGACTTTAACATTTTGTATGGTTTTTATTGTGAAATTGGTGAGTTTTTTAAATATGAAATTTTGTTATGGTTTTTATAGTGAAATTGTTGAATTATTGGCTTTGAACATTAGAAATGGTTTTTTTTAGTGAAATTGGGTACTTTTTTCACTTGAAACCTTTGTAATGGCCATTATAGTGAAATTGGTGTGATTTTTCACTTGGAACATTCAAATGGTCTTTATAGTGAAATTGATGAGTTTTTTCACGTGGAACTTTTGTAATGGTTTTTATAGTGAAATTGTGTAGTTTTTTGTTTTTAACTTTGAACTTTTGTTTAGAGAGAAATTGGTGATTTTTAAATTTTCAACTTTTGTAATGGTTTTTATGGTGAAATTAGTGAGTTTTTTTCACTTGGATATTTTGGTATGGTCTGTTAGTGAAAATTGTGAGCTTTTTACTTTGTAACTTTTGTAATGGTTTTTATAGTGAAATTGGTGTGCTTTTTGACTTGGAAATTTTCTTATGGTGTTTATAGTGAAATTGTCGAATTTTTTGACTTGGAACTTTAGAAATGGTTTTATAGTGAAATTGGTGAATTTTTCACTAGAAAATTTTGTAATGGTAATTATAGTGGAATTGGCGAGTTTTTTTTCACTTGGAACATTCGTAATTGTCTTTATAGTTAAATTGATGAGTTTTTTCACTTTGAACTTTTGTTATAATTTGTGGAGTGAAATTGGGGAGTTTTTTAACTTTGAATATTCAAAATGGTCATTTAGTGTATTTTTTCACTTAAAACATTTGTTGTGCTTTTTATAGTGAAATTAGTGTTTTTTTCACTTTTGACTTTTGGTATGGTTTTTAGAGAGAAGTTAGTGAGTTTTTTGACTTTAACATTTTGTATGGTTTTTATTGTGAAATTGGTGAGTTTTTTAAATACGAAATTTTGTTATGGTTTTAATAGTGATATTTGTTGAATTATTGGCTTTGAACATTAGAAATGATTTTTATAGTGAAATTGGGTACTTTTTTCACTTAAAACTTTTGTAATGGCCATTATAGTGAAATTGGTGCGATTTTTCACTTGGAACATTCAAATGGTCTTTATAGTGAAATTGATGAGTTTTTCCACGTGGAACTTTTGTAATGGTTTTTATAGTGAAATTGTGTAGTGTTTTGTTTTTAACTTTGAACTTTTGTTTAGAGAGAAATTGGTGATTTTTAAAATTTCAACTTTTGTAATTGTTTTTATGGTGAAATTAGTGAGTTTTTTTCACTTGGATCTTTTGGTATGGTCTTTTTGTGAAATTTGTGAGCTTTTTACTTTGTAACTTTTGTAATGGTTTTTATAGTGAAATTGGTGTGTTTTTTGACTTGGAAATTTTCTTATAGTGTTTATAGTGAAATTGTCGAATTTTTGGACTTGAAACTTTTGAAATGGTTTTATAGTTAAAGTGGTGAATTGTTTCACTTGAAACTTTTGGTAATGGTTATTATAATGAAATTGGCGAGTTTTTTTTCACTTTGAACATTCGTAATGGTCTTTATAGTTAAATTGATGAGTTTTTTCACTTTGAACTTTTGTTATAATTTGTAGAGTGAAATTGGGGAGCTTTTTAACTTTGAATATTCGAAATGGTCATTTAGTGAAATTAGTGTACTTTTTCACTTAAAACATTTGTTGTGGTTTTTATAGTGAAATTAGTGTTTTTTTTCACTTTTGACTTTTGGTATGGTTTTTAGAGAGAAGTTAGTGAGTTTTTTGACTTTAACATTTTGTACGGTTTTTATTGTGAAATTGGTAAGTTTTTTAAATATGAAATTTTGTTATGGTTTTTATAGTGAAATTGTTGAATTATTATTGGCTTTGAACATTAGAAATGGTTTTTATAGTGAAATTGGGTACTTTTTTGACTTGAAACTTTTGTAATGGCCATTATTGTGAAATTGGTGCGATTTTTCACTTGGAACATTCAAATGGTCTTTATAGTGAAATTGATGAGTTTTTTCACGTGGAACTTTTGTAATGGTTTTTATAGTGAAATTCAGTAGTTTTTTTGTTTTTAACTTTGAACTTTTGTTTAGAGAGAAATTGGTGATTTTTAAATTTCAACTTTTGTAATGGTTTTTATGGTAAAATTAGTGAGTTTTTTTCACTTGGATATTTTGGTATGGTCTTTTAGTGAAAATTGTGAGCTTTTTACTTTGTAACTTTTGTAATGGTTTTTTTTGTGAAATTGGTGTGCTTTTTGACTTGGAAATTTTCTTATGGTGTTTATAGCGAAATTGTTGAATTTTTTGACTTGGAACTTTTGTAATGGTTTTATAGTGAAATTGGTGAATTTTTCACTTGAAAATTTTGTAATGGTTATTATAGTGAAATTGGCGAGTTTTTTTTCACTTGGAACATTCGTAATGGTCTTTATAGTTAAATTGATGAGTTTTTTCACTTTGAACTTTTGTTATAATTTGTGGAGTGAAATTGGGGAGTTTTTTAACTTTGAATATTCGAAATGGTCATTTAGTGTATTTTTTCACTTAAAACATTTGTTGTGGTTTTTATAGTGAAATTAGTGTTTTTTTTCACTTTTGAATTTTTGTATGGTTTTTAGAGAGAAGTAAGTGAGTTTTTTGACTTTAACATTTTGTATGGTTTTGATTGTGAAATTGGTGAGTTTTTTAAATATGAAATTTTGTTATGGTTTTTATAGTGATATTTGTTGAATTATTGGCTTTGAACATTATAAATGGTTTTTATAGTGAAATTGGGTACTTTTTTCACTTGAAACTTTTGTAATGGCCATTATAGTGAAATTGGTGCGATTTTTCACTTGGAACATTCAAATGGTCTTTATAGTGAAATTGATGAGTTTTTTCACGTGGAACTTTTGTAATGGTTTTTATAGTGAAATTGTGTAGTTTTTTGTTTTTAACTTTGAACTTTTGTTTAGAGAGAAATTGGTGATTTTTAAAATTTCAACTTTTGTAATGGTTTTTATGGTGAAATTAGTGAGTTTTTTTCACTTGGATATTTTGGTATGGTCTTTTAGTGAAAATTGTGAGCTTTTTACTTTGTAACTTTTGTAATGGTTTTTATAGTGAATTTGGTGTGCTTTTTGACTTGGAAATTTCTTATGGTGTTTATAGTGAAATTGTCAAATTTTTTGACTTGGAACTTTTGAAATGGTTTTATAGTGAAATTGGTGAATTTTTCACTTGAAAATTTTTTAATGGTTATTATAGTGATATTTGCGAGTTTTTTTTCAATTGGAACATTCGTAATGGTCTTTATAGATAAATTGATGAGTTTTTTCACTTTGAACTTTTGTTATAATTTGTGGAGTGAAATTGGGGAGTTTTTTAACTTTGAATATTCGAAATGGTCATTTAGTGAAATTAGTGTATTTTTTCCCTTAAAACATTTGTTGTGGTTTTTATAGTGAAATTAGTGTTTTTTTTCACTTTTGACTTTTGGTATGGTTTTTAGAGAGAAGTTAGTGAGTTTTTTGATTTTAACATTTTGAATGGTTTTTATTGTGAAATTAGTGAGTTTTTTAAATACGAAATTTTGTTATGGTTTTTATAGTGAAATTGTTGAATTATTGGCTTTGAACATTAGAAATGGTTTTTATATTGAAATTGATAAGTTTTTTCACGAGGAACTTTTGTAATGGTTTTTATTGTGAAATTGTGTAGTTTTTTGTTTTTAACTTTGAACTTTTGTTTAGAGAGAAATTGGTGATTTTTAAAATTTCAACTTTTGTAACGGTTTTTATGTTGAAATTAATGAGTTTTTTTCGCTTGGATCTTTTGGTATGGTCTTTTAGTGAAATTTGTGAGCTTTTTACTTTGTAATTTTGTAATGGTTTTTATAGTGAGATTGGTGTGCTTTTTGACTTGGAAATTTTCTTATGGTGTTTATAGTGAAATTGTCGAATTCTTTGACTTGAACTTTTGAAATGGTTTTATAGTGAAATTGGTGAATTTTTTCACTTTAAACTTTTCTAATGGTTATTATAGTGAAATTGGCGAGTTTTTTCACTTGGAACATTCGTAATGGTCTTTATAGTTAAATTGATGAGTTTTTTCACTTTGAACTTTTGTTATAATTTGTGGAGTGAAATTGGGGAGTTTTTTAACTTTGAATATTCGAAATGGTCATTTAGTGTATTTTTTCACTTAAAACATTTGTTGTGGTTTTTATAGTGAAATTAGTGTTTTTTTTCACTTTTGACTTTTGGTATGGTTTTTAGAGAGAAGTTATTGAGTTTTTTGACTTTGACATTTTGTATGGTTTTTATTGTGAGATTGCTGAGTTTTTAAATACGAAATTTTGTTATGGTTTTTATAGTGAAATTGTTGAATTATTATTGGCTTTGTACATTAGAAATGGTTTTTATATTGAAATTGGATACTTTTTTCACTTGAAACTTTTGTAATGGCCATT
This sequence comes from Lathyrus sativus, assembly GCA_963859935.3. Classification (NCBI taxonomy): domain Eukaryota; kingdom Viridiplantae; phylum Streptophyta; class Magnoliopsida; order Fabales; family Fabaceae; genus Lathyrus; species Lathyrus sativus. The sequence goes on from CAWUDS030001558.1 coordinate 46,278, forward strand.
ATAGTGAAATTGGTGTGACTTTTCACTTGGAACATTCAAATGGTCTTTATAGTGAAATTGATGAGTTTTTTCACGTGGAACTTTTGTAATGGTTTTTATAGTGAAATTGGGTAGTTTTTTGTTTTTAACTTTGAAATTTTGTTTAGAGAGAAATTGGTGATTTTTAAAATTTCATATATTGTAATGGTTTTTATGGTGAAATTAATGAGTTTTTTTTTCACTTGGATCTTTTGGTATGGTGTTTAAGTGAAATTTGTGAGCTTTTTACTTTGTAACTTTTGTAATGGTTTTCATAGTGAAATTGGTGTGCTTTTTGACTTGGAAATTTTCTTATGGTGTTTATAGTGAAATTGTCGAATTTTTTGACTTGGAACTTTTGAAATGGTTTTATAGTGAAATTGGTGAAATTTTTCACTTGAAACTTTTGTAATGTTTATTATAGTGAAACTGGCGAGTTTTTTCACTTGGAACATTCGTAATGGTCTTTATATTTAAAAATTGATGAGGTTTTTCACTTTGAACTTTTGTTATAATTTATAGAGTGAAATTGGGGAGTTTTTTAACTTTGAATATTCGAAATGGTCATTTAGTGAAATTAGTGTACTTTTTCACTTAAAACATTTGTTGTGGTTTTTATAGTGAAATTATTGTTTTTTTTTCACTTTTGACTTTTGGCATGGTTTTTAGAGAGACGTTAGTGAGTTTTTTGACTTTAACATTTTGTATGGTTTTTATTGTGAAATTGGTGAGTTTTTTAAATACAAAATTTTGTTATGGTTTAAATAGTGATATTTGTTGAATTATTGGCTTTGAACATTAGAAATGGTTTTTATAGTGAAATTGGGTACTTTTTTCACTTGAAACTTTTGTAATGGCCATTATAGTGAAATTGGTGCGATTTTTCACTTGGAACATTCAAATGGTCTTTATAGTGAAATTGATGAGTTTTTTCACGTGGAACTTTTGTAATGGTTTTTATAGTGAAATTGTGTAGTTTTTTGTTTTTAACTTTGAACTTTAGTTTAGAGAGGAATTGGTGATTTTTAAAATTTCAACTTTTGTAATGGTTTTTATGGTGAAATTAGTGAGTTTTTTTTTACTTGGATCTTTTGGTATGGTCTTTTTGTGAAATTTGTGAGCTTTTTACTTTGTAACTTTTGTAATGGTTTTGATAGTGAAATTGGTGTGCTTTTTGAATTGGCAATTTTCTTATGGTGTTTATAGTGAAATTGTCAAATTTTTTAACTTGGAACTTTTGAAATGGTTTTGTAGTTAACGTGGTGAATTTTTTCACTTGAAACTTTTGTAATGGTTATTATAGTGAAATTGGCGAGTTTTTTTCACTTTGAACATTCGTAATGGTCTTTATAGTTAAATTGATGAGTTTTTTCACTTTGAGCTTTTGTTATAATTTGTAGAGTGAAATTGGGGAGCTTTTTAACTTTGAATATTCGAAATGGTCATTTAGTGAAATTAGTGTACTTTTTCACTTAAAACATTTGTTGTGGTTTTTATAGTGAAATTAGTGTTTTTTTTTCACTTTTGACTTTTGGTATGGTTTTTAGAGAGAAGTTAGTGAGTTTTTTGACTTTAACATTTTGTACGGTTTTTATTGTGAAATTGGTGAGTTTTTTAAATATGAAATTTCGTTATGGTTTTTATAGTGAAATTGTTGAATTATTATTGGCTTTGAACATTAGAAATGGTTTTTATAGTGAAATTGATGAGTTTTTTCACGTGGAACTTTTGTAATGGTTTTTATAGTGAAATTCAGTAGTTTTTTGTTTTTAAATTTGAATTTTTGTTTAGAGAGAAATTGGTGATTTTTAAATTTTCAACTTTTGTAATGGTTTTTATGGTGAAATTAGTGAGTTTTTTTTCACTTGGATCTTTTGGTATGGTCTTTTTGTGAAATTTGTGAGCTTTTTACTTTGTAACTTTTGTAATGGTTTTTATAGTGAAATTGGTGTGCTTTTTGACTTGGAAATTTTCTTATGGTGTTTATAGTGAAATTGTCGAATTTTTGGACTTGGAACTTTTGAAATGGTTTTATAGTTAAAGTGGTGAATTTTTTCACTTGAAACTTTTGTAATGGTTATTATAGTGAAATTGGCGAGTTTTTTTCACTTTGAACATTCGTAATGGTCTTTATAGTTAAATTGATGAGTTTTTCACTTTGAACTTTTGTTATAATTTGTAGAGTGAAATTGAGGAGCTTTTTAACTTTGAATATTCGAAATGGTCATTTAGTGAAATTAGTGTACTTTTTCACTTAAAACATTTGTTGTGGTTTTTATAGTGAAATTAGTGTTTTTTTTTTCACTTTTGAATTTTGGTATGGTTTTTAGAGAGAAGTTAGTGAGTTTTTTGACTTTAACATTTTGTATGGTTTATATTGTGAAATTGGTGAGTTTTTTAAATACAAAATTTTGTTATGGTTTTAATAGTGATATTTGTTGAATTATTGGCTTTGAACATTAGAAATGGTTTTTCTAGTGAAATTGGGTAATTTTTTCACTTGAAACTTTTGTAATGGCCATTATAGTGAAATTGGTGCGATTTTTCACTTGGAACATTCAAATGGTCTTTATAGTGAAATAGATGAGTTTTTTCACGTGGAACTTTTGTAATGGTTTTTATACTGAAATTCAGTAGTTTTTTGTTTATAACTTTGAACTTTTGTTTAGAGAGAAATTGGTGATTTTTAAATTTTCAACTTTTGTAATGGTTTTTATGGTGAAATTAGTGAATTTTTTTCACTTGGATATTTTGGTATGGTCTTTTACTGAAAATTGTGAGCTTTTTACTTTGTAACTTTTGGAATGGTTTTTATAGTGAAATTGGTGTGCTTTTTGACTTGGAAATTTTCTTATGGTGTTTATAGTGAAATTGTCGAATTTTTTGACTTGGAACTTTTGAAATGGTTTTATAGTGATATTGGTGAATTTTTCACTTGAAAATTTTGTAATGGTTATTATAGTGAAATTGACGAGTTTTTTCACTTGGAACATTCGTAATGGGCTTTATAGTTAAATTGATGAGTTTTTTCACTTTGAACTTTTGTTATAATTTTCGGAGTGAAATTGGGGAGTTTTTTAACTTTGAATTTTTGAAATGGTCATTTAGTGTATTTTTTCACTTAAAACATTTGTTGTGGTTTTTATAGTGAAATTAGTGTTTTTTTTCACTTTTGACTTTTGGTATGGTTTTTAGAGAGAAGTTAGTGAGTTTTTTGACTTCAACATTTTGTATGGTTTTTATTGTGAAATTGGTGAGTTTTTTAAATACGAAATTTTGTTATGGTTTTAATAGTGATATTTGTTGAATTATTGGCTTTGGACATTAGAAATGGTTTTTATAGTGAAATTGGGTACTTTTTTCACTTGAAACTTTTGTAATGGCCATTATAGTGAAATTGGTGCGATTTTTCACTTGGAACATTCAAATGGTCTTTATAGTGAAATTGATGAGTTTTTTCACGTGGAACTTTTGTAATGGTTTTTATAGTGAAATTGTGTAGTTTTTTGTTTTTAACTTTGAACTTTTGTTTAGAGAGAAATTGGTGATTTTTAAAATTTCAACTTTTGTAATGGTTTTTATGGTGAAATTAGTGAGTTTTTTTTACTTGGATCTTTTGGTATGGTCTTTTTGTGAAATTTGTGAGCTTTTTACTTTGTAACTTTTGTAATGGTTTTGATAGTGAAATTGGTGTGCTTTTTGACTTGAAAATTTTCTTATGGTGTTTATAGTGAAATTGTCGAATTTTTTGACTTGGATCTTTTGAAATGGTTTTGTAGTTAACGTGGTGAATTTTTTCACTTGAAACTTTTGTAATGGTTATTAGAGTGAAATTGGCAAGTTTTTTTCACTTTGAACATTCGTAATGGTCTTTATAGTTAAATTGATGAGTTTTTTCACTTTGAACTTTTGTTATAATTTGTAGAGTGAAATTGGGGAGCTTTTTAACTTTGAATATTCGAAATGGTCATTTAGTGAAATTAGTGTACTTTTTCACTTAAAACATTTGTTGTGGTTTTTATAGTGAAATTAGTGTTTTTTTTTCACTTTTGACTTTTGGTTTGGTTTTTAGAGAGAAGTTAGTGAGTTTTTTGACTTTAACATTTTGTACGGTTTTTATTATGAAATTGGTGAGTTTTTTAAATATGAAATTTTGTTATGGTTTTTATAGTGAAATTGTTAAATTATTATTGGCTTTGAACATTAGAAATGGTTTTTATAGTGAAATTTGGTACTTTTTTCACTTGAAACTTTTGTAATGGCCATTATAGTGAAATTGGTGCGATTTTTCACTTGGAACATTCAAATGGTCTTTATAGTGAAATTGATGAGTTTTTTCACGTGGAACTTTTGTAATGGTTTTTATAGTGAAATTGTGTAGTTTTTTGTTTTTAACTTTGAACTTTTGTTTAGAGAGAAATTGGTGATTTTTAAAATTTCAACTTTTGTAATGGTTTTTATGGTGAAATTAGTGAGTTTTTTTTCACTTGGATCTTTTGGTATGGTCTTTTTGTGAAATTTGTGAGCTTTTTACTTTGTAACTTTTGTAATGGTTTTGTAGTGAAATTGGTGTGCTTTTTGACTTGGAAATTTTCTATTATGGTGTTTATAGTGAAATTGTCGAATTTTTTGACTTGGAACTTTTGAAATGGTT
>CAWUDS030001559.1:600000-750249 GCA_963859935.3 Lathyrus sativus
ATTGTCGAATTTTTTGACTTGGAACTTTTGAAATGGTTTTATAGTGAAATTGGTGAATTTTTTCACTTGAAACATTTGTAATGGTTATTATAGTGAAATTGGCGAGTTTTTTCACTTGGAACATTCCTAATGGTCTTTATAGTTAAATTGATGAGTTTTTTCACTTTGAACTTTTGTTATAATTTATAGAGTGAAATTGGGGAGTTTTTTAACTTTGAATATTCGAAATGGTCATTTAGTGAAATTAGTGTATTTTTTCACTTAAAACATTTGTTGTGGTTTTTATAGTGAAATTAGTGTTTTTTTTTTCACTTTCTACTTTTGGTATGCTTTTTAGAGAGAAGTTAGTGTGTTTTTTGACTTTAACATTTTGTATGGTTTTTATTGTAAAATTGGTGAGTTTTTTAAATACGAAATTTTGTTATGGTTTTTATAGTGAAGTTGTTGAATTATTGGCTTTGAACATTAGAAATGGTTTTTATAGTGAAATTGGGTACTTTTTCACTTGAAACTTTTGTAATGGCCATTATAGTGAAATTGGTGTGCTTTTTGACTTGGAAATTTTCTTATGGTGTTTATAGTGAAATTGTCGAATTTTTTGACTTGAAACTTTTGAAATGGTTTTATAGTGAAATTGGTGAATTTTTCACTTGAAACATTTATAATTATTATTATAGTGAAATTTGCGAGTTTTTTCACTTGGAACATTCGTAATGGTCTTTATAGTTAAATTGATGAGTTTTTTCACTTTGAACTTTTGTTATAATTTATAGAGTGAAATTGGGGAGTTTTTTAACTTTGAATATTCGAAATGGTCATTTAGTGAAATTAGTGTATTTTTTCACTTAAAACATTTGTTGTGGTTTTTATAGTGAAATTAGTGTTTTTTTTTCACTTTTTACTTTTGGTATGGTTTTTAAAGAGAAGTTTGTGAGTTTTTTTGACTTTAACATTTTGTATGGTTTTTATTGTGAAATTGGTGAGTTTTTTAAATACGAAATTTTGTTATGGTTTTTATAGTGAAATTGTTGAATTATTGGCTTTGAACATTAGAAATGGTTTTTATAGTGAAATTGGGTACTTTTTCACTTGAAACTTTTGTAATGGCCATTATAGTGATATTGGTGCGATTTTTCACTTGGAACATTCAAATGGTCTTTATAGTGAAATTGATGAGTTTCTTCACGTGGAACTTTTGTAATGGTTTTTATAGTGAAATTGGTTAGTTTTTTGTTTTAAACTTTGAACTTTTGTTTAGAGAGAAATTGGTGATTTTTAAAATTTAAACTTTTGTAATGGTTTTTATGGTGAAATTAGTGAGTTTTTTTCACTTGGATCTTTTGGTATGGTCTTTTTGTGAAATTTGTAAGCTTTTTACTTTGTAACTTTTGTAATGGTTTTTATAGTAAAATTGTTGTGCTTTTTGACTTGGAAATTTTCTTATGGTGTTTATAGTGAAATTGTCGAATTTTTTGACTTGGAACTTTTGAAATGGTTTTATGGTGAAATTGCTAAACTTTTTCACTTAAAACATTTGTAATGGTTATTATAGTGAAAATGGCGAGTTTTTTCACTTGGAAGATTCGTAACGGTCTTTATAGATAAATTGATGAGTTTTTTCACTTTGAACTGTTGTTATAATTTGTAGAGTGAAACTGGGGAGTTTTTAAACTTTGAATATTCGAAATGGTCATTTAGTGAAATTAGTGTATTTTTTCACTTAAAACATTTCTTGTGGTTTTTATAGTGAAATTAGTGTTTTTTTTTTCACTTTTGACTTTTGGTATGGTTTTTAGGGAGAAGTTAGTGAGTTTTTTGACTTTAACATTTTGTATGGTTTTTATTGTGAAATTGGTGAGTTTTTTAAATACGAAATTTTGTTATGGTTTTTATAGTGAAATTGTTGAATTATTGGCTTTGAACATTAGAAATGGTTTTTATAGTGAAATTGGGTACTTTTTTACTTGAAACTTTTGTAATGGCCATTATAGTGAAATTGGTGTGCTTTTTGACTTGGAAATTTTCTTATGGTGTTTATAGTGAAATTGTCGAATTTTTTGACTTGAAACTTTTGAAATGGTTTTATAGTGAAATTGGTGAATTTTTCACTTGTAACATTTGTAATTATTATTATAGTGAAATTTGCGAGTTTTTTCACTTGGAACATTCGTAATGGTCTTTATAGTTAAATTGATGAGTTTTTTCACTTTGAACTTTTGTTATAATTTATAGAGTGAAATTGGGGAGTTTTTTAACTTTGAATATTCGAAATGGTCATTTAGTGAAATTAGTGTATTTTTTCACTTAAAACATTTGTTGTGGTTTTTATAGTGAAATTAGTGTTTTTTTTTCACTTTTTACTTTTGGTATGGTTTTTAGAGAGAAGTTAGTGAGTTTTTTGACTTTAACATTTTGTATGGTTTTTATTGTGAAATTGGTGAGTTTTTTAAATACGAAATTTTGTTATGGTTTTTATAGTGAAATTGTTGAATTATTGGCTTTGAACATTAGAAATGGTTTTTATAGTGAAATTGGGTACTTTTTCAATTGAAACTTTTGTAATGGCCATTATAGTGAAATTGGTGCGATTTTTCACTTGGAACATTCAAATGGTCTTTATAGTGAAATTGATGAGTTATTTCACGTGGAACTTCTTTAATGGTTTTTATAGTGAAATTGGGTGGTTATTTGTTTTTAACTTTGAACTTTTGTTTAGAGAGAAATTTGTGATTTTTAAAATTTCAACTTTTGAAATGGTTTTTATGTTGAAATTAGTGAGTTTTTTTCACTTGGATATTTTGGTATGGTCTTTTAGTGATATTTGTGAGCTTTTTACTTTGTAACTTGTGTAATGGTTTTTATAGTGAAATTGGTGTGCTTTTTGACTTGGAAATTTTCTAATGGTGTTTATAGTGAAATTGTCAAAGTTTTCGACTTGGAACTTTTGAAATGGTTTTATAGTGAAATTTGTGAATTTTTTCACTTGAAACTTTTGTAATGGTTATTATAGTGAAATTGGCGATTTTTTATGACTTGGAACATTCGTAATGGTCTTTATAGTTAAATTGATGAGTTTTTTCACTATGAACTTTTGTTATAATTTGTAGAGTGAAACTGGGGAGTTTTTAAACTTTGAATATTCGAAATGGTCATTTAGTGAAATTAGTGTATTTTTTCACTTAAAACATTTCTTGTGGTTTTTATAGTGAAATTAGTGTTTTTTTTTCACTTTTGACTTTTGGTATGGTTTTTAGGGAGAAGTTAGTGAGTTTTTTGACTTTAACATTTTGTATGGTTTTTATTGTGAAATTGGTGAGTTTTTTAAATACGAAATTTTGTTATGGTTTTTATAGTGAAATTGTTGAATTATTGGCTTTGAACATTAGAAATGGTTTTTATAGTGAAATTGGGTCCTTTTTTACTTGAAACTTTTGTAATGGCCATTATAGTGAAATTGGTGCGATTTTTCACTTGGAACATTCAAATGGTCTTTATAGTGAAATTGATGAGTTTTTTCACGTGGAACTTTTTTAATGGCTTTTATAGTGAAATTGGGTAGTTTTTTGTTTTTAACTTTGAACTTTTGTTTAGAGAGAAATTGGTGATTTTTAAAATTTCAACTTTTGTAATGGTTTTTATGGTGAAATTAGTGAGTTTTTTTTCACTTGGATCTTTTGGTATAGTCTTTTAGTGAAATTTGTGAGCTTTTTACTTTGTAACTTGTGTAATGGTTTTTATAGTGAAATTGGTGTGCTTTTTGACTTGGAAATTTTCTTATGGTGTTTATAATTAAATTGTCGAATTTTTTGACTTGGAACTTTTGAAATGGTTTTATAGTGAAATTGGTGAATTTTTTCACTTGAAACATTTGTAATGGTTATTATAGTGAAATTGGCGAGTTTTTTCACTTGGAACATTCCTAATGGTCTTTATAGTTAAATTGATGAGTTTTTTCACTTTGAACTTTTGTTATAATTTATAGAGTGAAATTGGGGAGTTTTTTAACTTTGAATATTCGAAATGGTCATTTAGTGAAATTAGTGTATTTTTTCACTTAAAACATTTGTTGTGGTTTTTATAGTGAAATTAGTGTTTTTTTTTCACTTTCTACTTTTGGTATGCTTTTTAGAGAGAAGTTAGTGTGTTTTTTGACTTTAACATTTTGTATGGTTTTTATTGTAAAATTGGTGAGTTTTTTAAATACGAAATTTTGTTATGGTTTTTATAGTGAAGTTGTTGAATTATTGGCTTTGAACATTAGAAATGGTTTTTATAGTGAAATTGGGTACTTTTTCACTTGAAACTTTTGTAATGGCCATTATAGTGAAATTGGTGTGCTTTTTGACTTGGAAATTTTCTTATGGTGTTTATAGTGAAATTGTCGAATTTTTTGACTTGAAACTTTTGAAATGGTTTTATAGTGAAATTGGTGAATTTTTCACTTGTAACATTTGTAATTATTATTATAGTGAAATTTGCGAGTTTTTTCACTTGGAACATTCGTAATGGTCTTTATAGTTAAATTGATGAGTTTTTTCACTTTGAACTTTTGTTATAATTTATAGAGTGAAATTGGGGAGTTTTTTAACTTTGAATATTCGAAATGGTCATTTAGTGAAATTAGTGTATTTTTTCACTTAAAACATTTGTTGTGGTTTTTATAGTGAAATTAGTGTTTTTTTTTCACTTTTAACTTTTGGTATGGTTTTTAGAGAGAAGTTTGTGAGTTTTTTTGACTTTAACATTTTGTATGGTTTTTATTGTGAAATTGGTGAGTTTTTTAAATACGAAATTTTGTTATGGTTTTTATAGTGAAATTGTTGAATTATTGGCTTTGAACATTAGAAATGGTTTTTATAGTGAAATTGGGTACTTTTTCACTTAAAACTTTTGTAATGGCCATTATAGTGATATCGGTGCGATTTTTCACTTGGAACATTCAAATGGTCTTTATAGTGAAATTGATGAGTTTTTTCACGTGGAACTTTTGTAATGGTTTTTATAGTGAAATTGGTTAGTTTTTTGTTTTAAACTTTGAACTTTTGTTTAGAGAGAAATTGGTGATTTTTAAAATTTCAACTTTTGTAATGGTTTTTATGGTGAAATTAGTGAGTTTTTTTTCACTTGGATCTTTTGGTATGGTCTTTTAGTGAAATTTGTGAGCTTTTTACTTTGTAACTTTTGTAGTGGTTTTTATAGTGAAATTGGTGTGCTTTTTGACTTGGAAATTTTCTTATGGTGTTTATAGTGAAATTGTCAAATTTTTTGACTTGGAACTTTTGAAATGGTTTTATAGTGAAATTGGTGAATTTTTTCACTTGAAACATTTGTAATGGTTATTATAGTGAAATTGACGAGTTTTTTCACTTGGAACATTCCTAATGGTCTTTATAGTTAAATTGATGAGTTTTTTCACTTTGAACTTTTGTTATAATTTATAGAGTGAAATTGGGGAGTTTTTTAACTTTGAATATTCGAAATGGTCATTTAGTGAAATTAGTGTATTTTTTCACTTAAAACATTTGTTGTGGTTTTTATAGTGAAATTAGTGTTTTTTTTTCACTTTTTACTTTTGGTATGGTTTTTAGAGAGAAGTTAGTGAGTTTTTTGACTTTAACATTTTGTATGGTTTTTATTGTGAAATTGGTGAGTTTTTTAAATACGAAATTTTGTTATGGTTTTTATAGTGAAATTGTTGAATTATTGGCTTTGAACATTAGAAATGGTTTTTATAGTGAAATTGGGTACTTTTTCAATTGAAACTTTTGTAATGGCCATTATAGTGAAATTGGTGCGATTTTTCACTTGGAACATTCAAATGGTCTTTATAGTGAAATTGATGAGTTATTTCACGTGGAACTTCTTTAATGGTTTTTATAGTGAAATTGGGTGGTTATTTGTTTTTAACTTTGAACTTTTGTTTAGAGAGAAATTTGTGATTTTTAAAATTTCAACTTTTGAAATGGTTTTTATGTTGAAATTAGTGAGTTTTTTTCACTTGGATATTTTGGTATGGTCTTTTAGTGATATTTGTGAGCTTTTTACTTTGTAACTTGTGTAATGGTTTTTATAGTGAAATTGGTGTGCTTTTTGACTTGGAAATTTTCTAATGGTGTTTATAGTGAAATTGTCAAAGTTTTCGACTTGGAACTTTTGAAATGGTTTTATAGTGAAATTTGTGAATTTTTTCACTTGAAACTTTTGTAATGGTTATTATAGTGAAATTGGCGATTTTTTATGACTTGGAACATTCGTAATGGTCTTTATAGTTAAATTGATGAGTTTTTTCACTATGAACTTTTGTTATAATTTGTAGAGTGAAACTGGGGAGTTTTTAAACTTTGAATATTCGAAATGGTCATTTAGTGAAATTAGTGTATTTTTTCACTTAAAACATTTCTTGTGGTTTTTATAGTGAAATTAGTGTTTTTTTTTCACTTTTGACTTTTGGTATGGTTTTTAGGGAGAAGTTAGTGAGTTTTTTGACTTTAACATTTTGTATGGTTTTTATTGTGAAATTGGTGAGTTTTTTAAATACGAAATTTTGTTATGGTTTTTATAGTGAAATTGTTGAATTATTGGCTTTGAACATTAGAAATGGTTTTTATAGTGAAATTGGGTCCTTTTTTACTTGAAACTTTTGTAATGGCCATTATAGTGAAATTGGTGCGATTTTTCACTTGGAACATTCAAATGGTCTTTATAGTGAAATTGATGAGTTTTTTCACGTGGAACTTTTTTAATGGCTTTTATAGTGAAATTGGGTAGTTTTTTGTTTTTAACTTTGAACTTTTGTTTAGAGAGAAATTGGTGATTTTTAAAATTTCAACTTTTGTAATGGTTTTTATGGTGAAATTAGTGAGTTTTTTTTCACTTGGATCTTTTGGTATAGTCTTTTAGTGAAATTTGTGAGCTTTTTACTTTGTAACTTGTGTAATGGTTTTTATAGTGAAATTGGTGTGCTTTTTGACTTGGAAATTTTCTTATGGTGTTTATAATTAAATTGTCAAATTTTTTGACTTGGAACTTTTGAAATGGTTTTATAGTGAAATTGGTGAATTTTTTCACTTGAAACATTTGTAATGGTTATTATAGTGAAATTGACGAGTTTTTTCACTTGGAACATTCCTAATGGTCTTTATAGTTAAATTGATGAGTTTTTTCACTTTGAACTTTTGTTATAATTTATAGAGTGAAATTGGGGAGTTTTTTAACTTTGAATATTCGAAATGGTCATTTAGTGAAATTAGTGTATTTTTTCACTTAAAACATTTGTTGTGGTTTTTATAGTGAAATTAGTGTTTTTTTTTCACTTTTTACTTTTGGTATGGTTTTTAGAGAGAAGTTAGTGAGTTTTTTGACTTTAACATTTTGTATGGTTTTTATTGTGAAATTGGTGAGTTTTTTAAATACGAAATTTTGTTATGGTTTTTATAGTGAAATTGTTGAATTATTGGCTTTGAACATTAGAAATGGTTTTTATAGTGAAATTGGGTACTTTTTCAATTGAAACTTTTGTAATGGCCATTATAGTGAAATTGGTGCGATTTTTCACTTGGAACATTCAAATGGTCTTTATAGTGAAATTGATGAGTTATTTCACGTGGAACTTCTTTAATGGTTTTTATAGTGAAATTGGGTGGTTATTTGTTTTTAACTTTGAACTTTTGTTTAGAGAGAAATTTGTGATTTTTAAAATTTCAACTTTTGAAATGGTTTTTATGTTGAAATTAGTGAGTTTTTTTCACTTGGATATTTTGGTATGGTCTTTTAGTGATATTTGTGAGCTTTTTACTTTGTAACTTGTGTAATGGTTTTTATAGTGAAATTGGTGTGCTTTTTGACTTGGAAATTTTCTAATGGTGTTTATAGTGAAATTGTCAAAGTTTTCGACTTGGAACTTTTGAAATGGTTTTATAGTGAAATTTGTGAATTTTTTCACTTGAAACTTTTGTAATGGTTATTATAGTGAAATTGGCGATTTTTTATGACTTGGAACATTCGTAATGGTCTTTATAGTTAAATTGATGAGTTTTTTCACTATGAACTTTTGTTATAATTTGTAGAGTGAAACTGGGGAGTTTTTAAACTTTGAATATTCGAAATGGTCATTTAGTGAAATTAGTGTATTTTTTCACTTAAAACATTTCTTGTGGTTTTTATAGTGAAATTAGTGTTTTTTTTTCACTTTTGACTTTTGGTATGGTTTTTAGGGAGAAGTTAGTGAGTTTTTTGACTTTAACATTTTGTATGGTTTTTATTGTGAAATTGGTGAGTTTTTTAAATACGAAATTTTGTTATGGTTTTTATAGTGAAATTGTTGAATTATTGGCTTTGAACATTAGAAATGGTTTTTATAGTGAAATTGGGTCCTTTTTTACTTGAAACTTTTGTAATGGCCATTATAGTGAAATTGGTGCGATTTTTCACTTGGAACATTCAAATGGTCTTTATAGTGAAATTGATGAGTTTTTTCACGTGGAACTTTTTTAATGGCTTTTATAGTGAAATTGGGTAGTTTTTTGTTTTTAACTTTGAACTTTTGTTTAGAGAGAAATTGGTGATTTTTAAAATTTCAACTTTTGTAATGGTTTTTATGGTGAAATTAGTGAGTTTTTTTTCACTTGGATCTTTTGGTATAGTCTTTTAGTGAAATTTGTGAGCTTTTTACTTTGTAACTTGTGTAATGGTTTTTATAGTGAAATTGGTGTGCTTTTTGACTTGGAAATTTTCTTATGGTGTTTATAATTAAATTGTCGAATTTTTTGACTTGGAACTTTTGAAATGGTTTTATAGTGAAATTGGTGAATTTTTTCACTTGAAACATTTGTAATGGTTATTATAGTGAAATTGGCGAGTTTTTTCACTTGGAACATTCCTAATGGTCTTTATAGTTAAATTGATGAGTTTTTTCACTTTGAACTTTTGTTATAATTTATAGAGTGAAATTGGGGAGTTTTTTAACTTTGAATATTCGAAATGGTCATTTAGTGAAATTAGTGTATTTTTTCACTTAAAACATTTGTTGTGGTTTTTATAGTGAAATTAGTGTTTTTTTTTCACTTTCTACTTTTGGTATGCTTTTTAGAGAGAAGTTAGTGTGTTTTTTGACTTTAACATTTTGTATGGTTTTTATTGTAAAATTGGTGAGTTTTTTAAATACGAAATTTTGTTATGGTTTTTATAGTGAAGTTGTTGAATTATTGGCTTTGAACATTAGAAATGGTTTTTATAGTGAAATTGGGTACTTTTTCACTTGAAACTTTTGTAATGGCCATTATAGTGAAATTGGTGTGCTTTTTGACTTGGAAATTTTCTTATGGTGTTTATAGTGAAATTGTCGAATTTTTTGACTTGAAACTTTTGAAATGGTTTTATAGTGAAATTGGTGAATTTTTCACTTGTAACATTTGTAATTATTATTATAGTGAAATTTGCGAGTTTTTTCACTTGGAACATTCGTAATGGTCTTTATAGTTAAATTGATGAGTTTTTTCACTTTGAACTTTTGTTATAATTTATAGAGTGAAATTGGGGAGTTTTTTAACTTTGAATATTCGAAATGGTCATTTAGTGAAATTAGTGTATTTTTTCACTTAAAACATTTGTTGTGGTTTTTATAGTGAAATTAGTGTTTTTTTTTCACTTTTAACTTTTGGTATGGTTTTTAGAGAGAAGTTTGTGAGTTTTTTTGACTTTAACATTTTGTATGGTTTTTATTGTGAAATTGGTGAGTTTTTTAAATACGAAATTTTGTTATGGTTTTTATAGTGAAATTGTTGAATTATTGGCTTTGAACATTAGAAATGGTTTTTATAGTGAAATTGGGTACTTTTTCACTTAAAACTTTTGTAATGGCCATTATAGTGATATCGGTGCGATTTTTCACTTGGAACATCAAATGGTCTTTATAGTGAAATTGATGAGTTTTTTCACGTGGAACTTTTGTAATGGTTTTTATAGTGAAATTGGTTAGTTTTTTGTTTTAAACTTTGAACTTTTGTTTAGAGAGAAATTGGTGATTTTTAAAATTTCAACTTTTGTAATGGTTTTTATGGTGAAATTAGTGAGTTTTTTTTCACTTGGATCTTTTGGTATGGTCTTTTAGTGAAATTTGTGAGCTTTTTACTTTGTAACTTTTGTAGTGGTTTTTATAGTGAAATTGGTGTGCTTTTTGACTTGGAAATTTTCTTATGGTGTTTATAGTGAAATTGTCAAATTTTTTGACTTGGAACTTTTGAAATGGTTTTATAGTGAAATTGGTGAATTTTTTCACTTGAAACATTTGTAATGGTTATTATAGTGAAATTGACGAGTTTTTTCACTTGGAACATTCCTAATGGTCTTTATAGTTAAATTGATGAGTTTTTTCACTTTGAACTTTTGTTATAATTTATAGAGTGAAATTGGGGAGTTTTTTAACTTTGAATATTCGAAATGGTCATTTAGTGAAATTAGTGTATTTTTTCACTTAAAACATTTGTTGTGGTTTTTATAGTGAAATTAGTGTTTTTTTTTCACTTTTTACTTTTGGTATGGTTTTTAGAGAGAAGTTAGTGAGTTTTTTGACTTTAACATTTTGTATGGTTTTTATTGTGAAATTGGTGAGTTTTTTAAATACGAAATTTTGTTATGGTTTTTATAGTGAAATTGTTGAATTATTGGCTTTGAACATTAGAAATGGTTTTTATAGTGAAATTGGGTACTTTTTCAATTGAAACTTTTGTAATGGCCATTATAGTGAAATTGGTGCGATTTTTCACTTGGAACATTCAAATGGTCTTTATAGTGAAATTGATGAGTTATTTCACGTGGAACTTCTTTAATGGTTTTTATAGTGAAATTGGGTGGTTATTTGTTTTTAACTTTGAACTTTTGTTTAGAGAGAAATTTGTGATTTTTAAAATTTCAACTTTTGAAATGGTTTTTATGTTGAAATTAGTGAGTTTTTTTCACTTGGATATTTTGGTATGGTCTTTTAGTGATATTTGTGAGCTTTTTACTTTGTAACTTGTGTAATGGTTTTTATAGTGAAATTGGTGTGCTTTTTGACTTGGAAATTTTCTAATGGTGTTTATAGTGAAATTGTCAAAGTTTTCGACTTGGAACTTTTGAAATGGTTTTATAGTGAAATTTGTGAATTTTTTCACTTGAAACTTTTGTAATGGTTATTATAGTGAAATTGGCGATTTTTTATGACTTGGAACATTCGTAATGGTCTTTATAGTTAAATTGATGAGTTTTTTCACTATGAACTTTTGTTATAATTTGTAGAGTGAAACTGGGGAGTTTTTAAACTTTGAATATTCGAAATGGTCATTTAGTGAAATTAGTGTATTTTTTCACTTAAAACATTTCTTGTGGTTTTTATAGTGAAATTAGTGTTTTTTTTTCACTTTTGACTTTTGGTATGGTTTTTAGGGAGAAGTTAGTGAGTTTTTTGACTTTAACATTTTGTATGGTTTTTATTGTGAAATTGGTGAGTTTTTTAAATACGAAATTTTGTTATGGTTTTTATAGTGAAATTGTTGAATTATTGGCTTTGAACATTAGAAATGGTTTTTATAGTGAAATTGGGTCCTTTTTTACTTGAAACTTTTGTAATGGCCATTATAGTGAAATTGGTGCGATTTTTCACTTGGAACATTCAAATGGTCTTTATAGTGAAATTGATGAGTTTTTTCACGTGGAACTTTTTTAATGGCTTTTATAGTGAAATTGGGTAGTTTTTTGTTTTTAACTTTGAACTTTTGTTTAGAGAGAAATTGGTGATTTTTAAAATTTCAACTTTTGTAATGGTTTTTATGGTGAAATTAGTGAGTTTTTTTTCACTTGGATCTTTTGGTATAGTCTTTTAGTGAAATTTGTGAGCTTTTTACTTTGTAACTTGTGTAATGGTTTTTATAGTGAAATTGGTGTGCTTTTTGACTTGGAAATTTTCTTATGGTGTTTATAATTAAATTGTCAAATTTTTTGACTTGGAACTTTTGAAATGGTTTTATAGTGAAATTGGTGAATTTTTTCACTTGAAACATTTGTAATGGTTATTATAGTGAAATTGACGAGTTTTTTCACTTGGAACATTCCTAATGGTCTTTATAGTTAAATTGATGAGTTTTTTCACTTTGAACTTTTGTTATAATTTATAGAGTGAAATTGGGGAGTTTTTTAACTTTGAATATTCGAAATGGTCATTTAGTGAAATTAGTGTATTTTTTCACTTAAAACATTTGTTGTGGTTTTTATAGTGAAATTAGTGTTTTTTTTTCACTTTTTACTTTTGGTATGGTTTTTAGAGAGAAGTTAGTGAGTTTTTTGACTTTAACATTTTGTATGGTTTTTATTGTGAAATTGGTGAGTTTTTTAAATACGAAATTTTGTTATGGTTTTTATAGTGAAATTGTTGAATTATTGGCTTTGAACATTAGAAATGGTTTTTATAGTGAAATTGGGTACTTTTTCAATTGAAACTTTTGTAATGGCCATTATAGTGAAATTGGTGCGATTTTTCACTTGGAACATTCAAATGGTCTTTATAGTGAAATTGATGAGTTATTTCACGTGGAACTTCTTTAATGGTTTTTATAGTGAAATTGGGTGGTTATTTGTTTTTAACTTTGAACTTTTGTTTAGAGAGAAATTTGTGATTTTTAAAATTTCAACTTTTGAAATGGTTTTTATGTTGAAATTAGTGAGTTTTTTTCACTTGGATATTTTGGTATGGTCTTTTAGTGATATTTGTGAGCTTTTTACTTTGTAACTTGTGTAATGGTTTTTATAGTGAAATTGGTGTGCTTTTTGACTTGGAAATTTTCTAATGGTGTTTATAGTGAAATTGTCAAAGTTTTCGACTTGGAACTTTTGAAATGGTTTTATAGTGAAATTTGTGAATTTTTTCACTTGAAACTTTTGTAATGGTTATTATAGTGAAATTGGCGATTTTTTATGACTTGGAACATTCGTAATGGTCTTTATAGTTAAATTGATGAGTTTTTTCACTATGAACTTTTGTTATAATTTGTAGAGTGAAACTGGGGAGTTTTTAAACTTTGAATATTCGAAATGGTCATTTAGTGAAATTAGTGTATTTTTTCACTTAAAACATTTCTTGTGGTTTTTATAGTGAAATTAGTGTTTTTTTTTCACTTTTGACTTTTGGTATGGTTTTTAGGGAGAAGTTAGTGAGTTTTTTGACTTTAACATTTTGTATGGTTTTTATTGTGAAATTGGTGAGTTTT
This sequence comes from Lathyrus sativus, assembly GCA_963859935.3. NCBI lineage: Eukaryota > Viridiplantae > Streptophyta > Magnoliopsida > Fabales > Fabaceae > Lathyrus > Lathyrus sativus. The sequence goes on from CAWUDS030001559.1 coordinate 613,239, forward strand.
TTAAATACGAAATTTTGTTATGGTTTTTATAGTGAAATTGTTGAATTATTGGCTTTGAACATTAGAAATGGTTTTTATAGTGAAATTGGGTCCTTTTTTACTTGAAACTTTTGTAATGGCCATTATAGTGAAATTGGTGCGATTTTTCACTTGGAACATTCAAATGGTCTTTATAGTGAAATTGATGAGTTTTTTCACGTGGAACTTTTTTAATGGCTTTTATAGTGAAATTGGGTAGTTTTTTGTTTTTAACTTTGAACTTTTGTTTAGAGAGAAATTGGTGATTTTTAAAATTTCAACTTTTGTAATGGTTTTTATGGTGAAATTAGTGAGTTTTTTTTCACTTGGATCTTTTGGTATAGTCTTTTAGTGAAATTTGTGAGCTTTTTACTTTGTAACTTGTGTAATGGTTTTTATAGTGAAATTGGTGTGCTTTTTGACTTGGAAATTTTCTTATGGTGTTTATAATTAAATTGTCGAATTTTTTGACTTGGAACTTTTGAAATGGTTTTATAGTGAAATTGGTGAATTTTTTCACTTGAAACATTTGTAATGGTTATTATAGTGAAATTGGCGAGTTTTTTCACTTGGAACATTCCTAATGGTCTTTATAGTTAAATTGATGAGTTTTTTCACTTTGAACTTTTGTTATAATTTATAGAGTGAAATTGGGGAGTTTTTTAACTTTGAATATTCGAAATGGTCATTTAGTGAAATTAGTGTATTTTTTCACTTAAAACATTTGTTGTGGTTTTTATAGTGAAATTAGTGTTTTTTTTTCACTTTCTACTTTTGGTATGCTTTTTAGAGAGAAGTTAGTGTGTTTTTTGACTTTAACATTTTGTATGGTTTTTATTGTAAAATTGGTGAGTTTTTTAAATACGAAATTTTGTTATGGTTTTTATAGTGAAGTTGTTGAATTATTGGCTTTGAACATTAGAAATGGTTTTTATAGTGAAATTGGGTACTTTTTCACTTGAAACTTTTGTAATGGCCATTATAGTGAAATTGGTGTGCTTTTTGACTTGGAAATTTTCTTATGGTGTTTATAGTGAAATTGTCGAATTTTTTGACTTGAAACTTTTGAAATGGTTTTATAGTGAAATTGGTGAATTTTTCACTTGTAACATTTGTAATTATTATTATAGTGAAATTTGCGAGTTTTTTCACTTGGAACATTCGTAATGGTCTTTATAGTTAAATTGATGAGTTTTTTCACTTTGAACTTTTGTTATAATTTATAGAGTGAAATTGGGGAGTTTTTTAACTTTGAATATTCGAAATGGTCATTTAGTGAAATTAGTGTATTTTTTCACTTAAAACATTTGTTGTGGTTTTTATAGTGAAATTAGTGTTTTTTTTTTCACTTTTAACTTTTGGTATGGTTTTTAGAGAGAAGTTTGTGAGTTTTTTTGACTTTAACATTTGGTATGGTTTTTATTGTGAAATTGGTGAGTTTTTTAAATACGAAATTTTGTTATGGTTTTTATAGTGAAATTGTTGAATTATTGGCTTTGAACATTAGAAATGGTTTTTATAGTGAAATTGGGTACTTTTTCACTTAAAACTTTTGTAATGGCCATTATAGTGATATCGGTGCGATTTTTCACTTGGAACATTCAAATGGTCTTTATAGTGAAATTGATGAGTTTTTTCACGTGGAACTTTTGTAATGGTTTTTATAGTGAAATTGGTTAGTTTTTTGTTTTAAACTTTGAACTTTTGTTTAGAGAGAAATTGGTGATTTTTAAAATTTCAACTTTTGTAATGGTTTTTATGGTGAAATTAGTGAGTTTTTTTTCACTTGGATCTTTTGGTATGGTCTTTTAGTGAAATTTGTGAGCTTTTTACTTTGTAACTTTTGTAGTGGTTTTTATAGTGAAATTGGTGTGCTTTTTGACTTGGAAATTTTCTTATGGTGTTTATAGTGAAATTGTCAAATTTTTTGACTTGGAACTTTTGAAATGGTTTTATAGTGAAATTGGTGAATTTTTTCACTTGAAACATTTGTAATGGTTATTATAGTGAAATTGACGAGTTTTTTCACTTGGAACATTCCTAATGGTCTTTATAGTTAAATTGATGAGTTTTTTCACTTTGAACTTTTGTTATAATTTATAGAGTGAAATTGGGGAGTTTTTTAACTTTGAATATTCGAAATGGTCATTTAGTGAAATTAGTGTATTTTTTCACTTAAAACATTTGTTGTGGTTTTTATAGTGAAATTAGTGTTTTTTTTTCACTTTTTACTTTTGGTATGGTTTTTAGAGAGAAGTTAGTGAGTTTTTTGACTTTAACATTTTGTATGGTTTTTATTGTGAAATTGGTGAGTTTTTTAAATACGAAATTTTGTTATGGTTTTTATAGTGAAATTGTTGAATTATTGGCTTTGAACATTAGAAATGGTTTTTATAGTGAAATTGGGTACTTTTTCAATTGAAACTTTTGTAATGGCCATTATAGTGAAATTGGTGCGATTTTTCACTTGGAACATTCAAATGGTCTTTATAGTGAAATTGATGAGTTATTTCACGTGGAACTTCTTTAATGGTTTTTATAGTGAAATTGGGTGGTTATTTGTTTTTAACTTTGAACTTTTGTTTAGAGAGAAATTTGTGATTTTTAAAATTTCAACTTTTGAAATGGTTTTTATGTTGAAATTAGTGAGTTTTTTTCACTTGGATATTTTGGTATGGTCTTTTAGTGATATTTGTGAGCTTTTTACTTTGTAACTTGTGTAATGGTTTTTATAGTGAAATTGGTGTGCTTTTTGACTTGGAAATTTTCTAATGGTGTTTATAGTGAAATTGTCAAAGTTTTCGACTTGGAACTTTTGAAATGGTTTTATAGTGAAATTTGTGAATTTTTTCACTTGAAACTTTTGTAATGGTTATTATAGTGAAATTGGCGATTTTTTATGACTTGGAACATTCGTAATGGTCTTTATAGTTAAATTGATGAGTTTTTTCACTATGAACTTTTGTTATAATTTGTAGAGTGAAACTGGGGAGTTTTTAAACTTTGAATATTCGAAATGGTCATTTAGTGAAATTAGTGTATTTTTTCACTTAAAACATTTCTTGTGGTTTTTATAGTGAAATTAGTGTTTTTTTTTCACTTTTGACTTTTGGTATGGTTTTTAGGGAGAAGTTAGTGAGTTTTTTGACTTTAACATTTTGTATGGTTTTTATTGTGAAATTGGTGAGTTTTTTAAATACGAAATTTTGTTATGGTTTTTATAGTGAAATTGTTGAATTATTGGCTTTGAACATTAGAAATGGTTTTTATAGTGAAATTGGGTCCTTTTTTACTTGAAACTTTTGTAATGGCCATTATAGTGAAATTGGTGCGATTTTTCACTTGGAACATTCAAATGGTCTTTATAGTGAAATTGATGAGTTTTTTCACGTGGAACTTTTTTAATGGCTTTTATAGTGAAATTGGGTAGTTTTTTGTTTTTAACTTTGAACTTTTGTTTAGAGAGAAATTGGTGATTTTTAAAATTTCAACTTTTGTAATGGTTTTTATGGTGAAATTAGTGAGTTTTTTTTCACTTGGATCTTTTGGTATAGTCTTTTAGTGAAATTTGTGAGCTTTTTACTTTGTAACTTGTGTAATGGTTTTTATAGTGAAATTGGTGTGCTTTTTGACTTGGAAATTTTCTTATGGTGTTTATAATTAAATTGTCAAATTTTTTGACTTGGAACTTTTGAAATGGTTTTATAGTGAAATTGGTGAATTTTTTCACTTGAAACATTTGTAATGGTTATTATAGTGAAATTGACGAGTTTTTTCACTTGGAACATTCCTAATGGTCTTTATAGTTAAATTGATGAGTTTTTTCACTTTGAACTTTTGTTATAATTTATAGAGTGAAATTGGGGAGTTTTTTAACTTTGAATATTCGAAATGGTCATTTAGTGAAATTAGTGTATTTTTTCACTTAAAACATTTGTTGTGGTTTTTATAGTGAAATTAGTGTTTTTTTTTCACTTTCTACTTTTGGTATGCTTTTTAGAGAGAAGTTAGTGTGTTTTTTGACTTTAACATTTTGTATGGTTTTTATTGTAAAATTGGTGAGTTTTTTAAATACGAAATTTTGTTATGGTTTTTATAGTGAAGTTGTTGAATTATTGGCTTTGAACATTAGAAATGGTTTTTATAGTGAAATTGGGTACTTTTTCACTTGAAACTTTTGTAATGGCCATTATAGTGAAATTGGTGTGCTTTTTGACTTGGAAATTTTCTTATGGTGTTTATAGTGAAATTGTCGAATTTTTTGACTTGAAACTTTTGAAATGGTTTTATAGTGAAATTGGTGAATTTTTCACTTGTAACATTTGTAATTATTATTATAGTGAAATTTGCGAGTTTTTTCACTTGGAACATTCGTAATGGTCTTTATAGTTAAATTGATGAGTTTTTTCACTTTGAACTTTTGTTATAATTTATAGAGTGAAATTGGGGAGTTTTTTAACTTTGAATATTCGAAATGGTCATTTAGTGAAATTAGTGTATTTTTTCACTTAAAACATTTGTTGTGGTTTTTATAGTGAAATTAGTGTTTTTTTTTTCACTTTTAACTTTTGGTATGGTTTTTAGAGAGAAGTTTGTGAGTTTTTTTGACTTTAACATTTTGTATGGTTTTTATTGTGAAATTGGTGAGTTTTTTAAATACGAAATTTTGTTATGGTTTTTATAGTGAAATTGTTGAATTATTGGCTTTGAACATTAGAAATGGTTTTTATAGTGAAATTGGGTACTTTTTCACTTAAAACTTTTGTAATGGCCATTATAGTGATATCGGTGCGATTTTTCACTTGGAACATTCAAATGGTCTTTATAGTGAAATTGATGAGTTTTTTCACGTGGAACTTTTGTAATGGTTTTTATAGTGAAATTGGTTAGTTTTTTGTTTTAAACTTTGAACTTTTGTTTAGAGAGAAATTGGTGATTTTTAAAATTTAAACTTTTGTAATGGTTTTTATGGTGAAATTAGTGAGTTTTTTTCACTTGGATCTTTTGGTATGGTCTTTTTGTGAAATTTGTAAGCTTTTTACTTTGTAACTTTTGTAATGGTTTTTATTGTAAAATTGTTGTGCTTTTTGACTTGGAAATTTTCTTATGGTGTTTATAGTGAAATTGTTGAATTTTTTGACTTGGAACTTTTGAAATGGTTTTATGGTGAAATTGCTGAACTTTTTCACTTGAAACATTTGTAATGGTTATTATAGTGAAAATGGCGAGTTTTTTCACTTGGAAGATTCGTAACGGTCTTTATAGATAAATTGATGAGTTTTTTCACTTTGAACTGTTGTTATAATTTGTAGAGTGAAACTGGGGAGTTTTTAAACTTTGAATATTCGAAATGGTCATTTAGTGAAATTAGTGTATTTTTTCACTTAAAACATTTCTTGTGGTTTTTATAGTGAAATTAGTGTTTTTTTTTTTCACTTTTGACTTTTGGTATGGTTTTTAGGGAGAAGTTAGTGAGTTTTTTGACTTTAACATTTTGTATGGTTTTTATTGTGAAATTGGTGAGTTTTTTAAATACGAAATTTTGTTATGGTTTTTATAGTGAAATTGTTGAATTATTGGCTTTGAACATTAGAAATGGTTTTTATAGTGAAATTGGGTACTTTTTTACTTGAAACGTTTGTAATGGCCATTATAGTGAAATTGGTGCGATTTTTCACTTGGAACATTCAAATGGTCTTTATAGTGAAATTGATGAGTTTTTTCACGTGGAACTTTTTTAATGGTTTTTATAGTGAAATTGGGTGGTTTTTTGTTTTTAACTTTGAACTTTTGTTTAGAGAGAAATTGGTGATTTTTAAAATTTCAACTTTTGTAATGGTTTTTATGGTGAAATTAGTGAGTTTTTTTTCACTTGGATCTTTTGGTATGGTCTTTTAGTGAAATTTGTGAGCTTTTTACTTTGTAACTTTTGTAGTGGTTTTTATAGTGAAAGTGCTTTTTGACTTGGAAATTTTCTTATGGTGTTTATAGTGAAATTGTCGAATTTTTTGACTTGGAACTTTTGAAATGGTTTTATAGTGAAATTGGTGAATTTTTTCACTTGAAACATTTGTAATGGTTATTATAGTGAAATTGACGAGTTTTTTCACTTGGAACATTCCTAATGGTCTTTATAGTTAAATTGATGAGTTTTTTCACTATGAACTTTTGTTATAATTTGTAGAGTGAAACTGGGGAGTTTTTAAACTTTGAATATTCGAAATGGTCATTTAGTGAAATTAGTGTATTTTTTCACTTAAAACATTTCTTGTGGTTTTTATAGTGAAATTAGTGTTTTTTTTTTCACTTTTGACTTTTGGTATGGTTTTTAGGGAGAAGTTAGTGAGTTTTTTGACTTTAACATTTTGTATGGTTTTTATTGTGAAATTGGTGAGTTTTTTAAATACGAAATTTTGTTATGGTTTTTATAGTGAAATTGTTGAATTATTGGCTTTGAACATTAGAAATGGTTTTTATAGTGAAATTGGGTCCTTTTTTACTTAAAACTTTTGTAATGGCCATTATAGTGAAATTGGTGCGATTTTTCACTTGGAACATTCAAATGGTCTTTATAGTGAAATTGATGAGTTTTTTCACGTGGAACTTTTTTAATGGTTTTTATAGTGAAATTGGGTAGTTTTTTGTTTTTAACTTTGAACTTTTGTTTAGAGAGAAATTGGTGATTTTTAAAATTTCAACTTTTGTAATGGTTTTTATGGTGAAATTAGTGAGTTTTTTTTCACTTGGATCTTTTGGTATGGTCTTTTAGTGAAATTTGTGAGCTTTTTACTTTGTAACTTGTGTAATGGTTTTTATAGTGAAATTGGTGTGCTTTTTGACTTGGAAATTTTCTTATGGTGTTTATAGTGAAATTGTCGAATTTTTTGACTTGGAACTTTTGAAATGGTTTTATAGTGAAATTGGTGAATTTTTTCACTTGAAACATTTGTAATGGTTATTATAGTGAAATTGGCGAGTTTTTTCACTTGGAACATTCCTAATGGTCTTTATAGTTAAATTGATGAGTTTTTTCACTTTGAACTTTTGTTATAATTTATAGAGTGAAATTGGGGAGTTTTTTAACTTTGAATATTCGAAATGGTCATTTAGGCAAATTAGTGTATTTTTTCACTTAAAACATTTGTTGTGGTTTTTATAGTGAAATTAGTGTTTTTTTTTTCACTTTCTACTTTTGGTATGCTTTTTAGAGAGAAGTTAGTGTGTTTTTTGACTTTAACATTTTGTATGGTTTTTATTGTAAAATTGGTGAGTTTTTTAAATACGAAATTTTGTTATGGTTTTTATAGTGAAGTTGTTGAATTATTGGCTTTGAACATTAGAAATGGTTTTTATAGTGAAATTGGGTACTTTTTCACTTGAAACTTTTGTAATGGCCATTATAGTGAAATTGGTGTGCTTTTTGACTTGGAAATTTTTTTATGGTGTTTATAGTGAAATTGTCGAATTTTTTGACTTGAAACTTTTGAAATGGTTTTATAGTGAAATTGGTGAATTTTTCACTTGAAACATTTGTAATTATTATTTTAGTGAAATTTGCGAGTTTTTTCAGTTGGAACATTCGTAATGGTCTTTATAGTTAAATTGATGAGTTTTTTCACTTTGAACTTTTGTTATAATTTATAGAGTGAAATTGGGGAGTTTTTTAACTTTGAATATTCGAAATGGTCATTTAGTGAAATTAGTGTATTTTTTCACTTAAAACATTTGTTGTGGTTTTTATAGTGAAATTAGTGTTTTTTTTTTCACTTTTTACTTTTGGTATGGTTTTTAGAGAGAAGTTTGTGAGTTTTTTTGACTTTAACATTTTGTATGGTTTTTATTGTGAAATTGGTGAGTTTTTTAAATACGAAATTTTGTTATGGTTTTTATAGTGAAATTGTTGAATTATTGGCTTTGAACATTAGAAATGGTTTTTATAGTGAAATTGGGTACTTTTTCACTTGAAACTTTTGTAATGGCCATTATAGTGAAATTGGTGCGATTTTTCACTTGGAACATTCAAATGGTCTTTATAGTGAAATTGATGAGTTTTTTCACGTGGAACTTTTTTAATGGTTTTTATAGTGAAATTGGGTAGTTTTTTGTTTTTTACTTTGAACTTTTGTTTAGAGAGAAATTGGTGATTTTTAAAATTTAAACTTTTGTAATGGTTTTTATGGTGAAATTAGTGAGTTTTTTTCACTTGGATCTTTTGGTATGGTCTTTTTGTGAAATTTGTAAGCTTTTTACTTTGTAACTTTTGTAATGGTTTCTTATGGTGTTTATAGTGAAATTGTCGAATTTTTTGACTTGGAACTTTTGAAATGGTTTTATGGTGAAATTGCTGAATTTTTTCACTTGAAACATTTGTAATGGTTATTATAGTGAAATTGGCGAGTTTTTTCACTTGGAAGATTCGTAATGGTCTTTATAGTTAAATTGATGAGTTTTTTCACTTTGAACTGTTGTTATAATTTGTAGAGTGAAACTGGGGAGTTTTTAAACTTTGAATATTCGAAATGGTCTTTATAGTTAAATTAGTGTATTTTTTCACTTAAAACATTTGTTGTGGTTTTTATAGTGAAATTAGTGTTTTTTTTTTCACTTTTGACTTTTGGTATGGTTTTTAGAGAGAAGTTTGTGAGTTTTTTGACTTTAACATTTTGTATGGTTTTTATTGTGAAATTGGTGAGTTTTTTAAATACGAAATTTTGTTATGGTTTTTATAGTGAAATTGTTGAATTATTGGCTTTGAACATTAGAAATGGTTTTTATAGTGAAATTGGGTACTTTTTTACTTGAAACTTTTGTAATGGCCATTATAGTGAAATTGGTGCGATTTTACACTTGGAACATTCAAATGGTCTTTATAGTGAAATTGATGAGTTTTTTCACGTGGAACTTTTTTAATGGTTTTTATAGTGAAATTGGGTAGTTTTTTGTTTTTAACTTTGAACTTTTGTTTAGAGAGAAATTGGTGATTTTTAAAATTTCAACTTTTGTAATGGTTTTTATTGTGAACTTGGTGATTTTTAAAATTTCAACTTTTGTAATGGTTTTTATGGTGAAATTAGTGAGTTTTTTTCACTTGGATCTTTTGGTATGGTCTTTTACTGAAATTTGTGAGCTTTTTACTTTGTAACTTGTGTAATAGTTTTTATAGTGAAATTGGTGTGCTTTTTGACTTGGAAATTTTCTTATGGTGTTTATAGTGAAACTATTGAATTTTTTGACTTGGAACTTTTGAAATGGTTTTATAGTGAAATTGGTGAATTTTTTCAGTTGAAACATTTGTAATGGTTATTATAGTGAAATTGGCGAGTTTTTTCACTTGGAACATTCCTAATGGTCTTTATAGTTAAATTGATGAGTTTTTTCACTTTGAACTTTTGTTATAATTTATAGAGTGAAATTGGGGAGTTTTTTTAACTTTGAATATTCGAAATGGTCATTTAGTGAAATTAGTGTATTTTTTCACTTAAAACATTTGTTGTGGTTTTTATAGTGAAATTAGTGTTTTTTTTTTCACTTTCTACTTTTGGTATGCTTTTTAGAGAGAAGTTAGTGAGTTTTTTGACTTTAACATTTTGTATGGTTTTTATTGTGAAATTGGTGAGTTTTTTAAATACGAAATTTTGTTATGGTTTTTATAGTGAAGTTGTTGAATTATTGGCTTTGAACATTAGAAATGGTTTTTATAGTGAAATTGGGTACTTTTTCACTTGAAACTTTTGTAATGGCCATTATAGTGAAATTGGTGTGCTTTTTGACTTGGAAATTTTCTTATGGTGTTTATAGTGAAATTGTCGAATTTTTTGACTTGAAACTTTTGAAATGGTTTTATAGTGAAATTCGTGAATTTTTCACTTGAAACATTTGTATTGGTTATTATAGTGAAATTTGCGAGTTTTTTCACTTGGAACATTCGTAATGGTCTTTATAGTTAAATTGATGAGTTTTTTCACTTTGAACTTTTGTTATAATTTATAGAGTGAAATTGGGGAGTTTTTTAACTTTGAATATTCGAAATGGTCATTTAGTGAAATTAGTGTATTTTTTCACTTAAAACATTTGTTGTGGTTTTTATAGTGAAATTAGTGTTTTTTTTCACTTTTTACTTTTGGTATGGTTTTTAGAGAGAAGTTTGTGAGTTTTTTGACTTTAACATTTTGTATGGTTTTTATTGTGAAATTGGTGAGTTTTTTAAATACGAAATTTTGTTATGGTTTTTATAGTGAAATTGTTGAATTATTGGCTTTGAACATTAGAAATGGTTTTTATAGTGAAATTGGGTACTTTTTCACTTGAAACTTTTGTAATGGCCATTATAGTGAAATTGGTGCGATTTTTCACTTGGAACATTCAAATGGTCTTTATAGTGAAATTGATGAGTTTTTTCACGTGGAACTTTTTTAATGGTTTTTATAGTGAAATTGGGTAGTTTTTTGTTTTTAACTTTGAACTTTTGTTTAGAGAGAAATTGGTGATTTTTAAAATTTAAACTTTTGTAATGGTTTTTATGGTGAAATTAGTGAGTTTTTTTCACTTGGATCTTTTGGTATGGTCTTTTTGTGAAATTTGTAAGCTTTTTACTTTGTAACTTTTGTAATGGTTTCTTATGGTGTTTATAGTGAAATTGTCGAATTTTTTGACTTGGAACTTTTGAAATGGTTTTATGGTGAAATTGATGAATTTTTTCACTTGAAACATTTGTAATGGTTATTATAGTGAAATTGGCGAGTTTTTTCACTTGGAAGATTCGTAATGGTCTTTATAGTTAAATTGATGAGTTTTTTCACTTTGAACTGTTGTTATAATTTGTAGAGTGAAACTGGGGAGTTTTTAAACTTTGAATATTCGAAATGGTCATTTAGTGAAATTAGTGTATTTTTTCACTTAAAACATTTCTTGTGGTTTTTATAGTGAAATTAGTGTTTTTTTTCACTTGTGACTTTTCGTATGGTTTTTAGAGAGAAGTTAGAGAGTTTTTTGAGTTTAACATTTTGTATGGTTTTTATTGTGAAATTGGTGAGTTTTTTAAATACGAAATTTTGTTATGGTTTTTATAGTGAAATTGTTGAATTATTGGCTTTGAACATTAGAAATGGTCTTTATAGTGAAATTGGGTACTTTTTCACTTGAAACTTTTGTAATGGCCATTATAGTGAAATTGGTGTGCTTTTTGACTTGGAAATTTTCTTATGGTGTTTATAGTGAAATTGTCGAATTTTTTTGACTTGGAACTTTTGAAATGGTTTTATGGTGAAATTGCTGAATTTTTTCACTTGAAACATTTGTAATGGTTATTATAGTGAAATTGGCGAGTTGTTTCACTTGGAAGATTCGTAATGGTCTTTATAGTTAAATTGATGAGTTTTTTCACTTGGAACTGTTGTTATAATTTGTAGAGTGAAACTGGGGAGTTTTTAAACTTTGAATATTCGAAATGGTCATTTAGTGAAATTAGTGTATTTTTTCACATAAAACATTTCTTGTGGTTTTTATAGTGAAATTAGTGTTTTTTTTTCACTTTTGACTTTTGGTATGGTTTTTAGAGAGAAGTTAGTGAGTTTTTTGAGTTTAACATTTTTTATGGTTTTTATTGTGAAATTGGTGAGTTTTTTAAATACGAAATTTTGTTATGGTTTTTATAGTGAAATTGTTGAATTATTGGCTTTGAACATTAGAAATGGTTTTTATAGTGAAATTGGGTACTTTTTTACTTGAAACTTTTGTAATGGCCATTATAGTGAAATTGGTGCGATTTTTCACATGGAACATTCAAATGGTCTTTATAGTGAAATTGATTAGTTTTTTCACGTGGAACTTTTTTAATGGTTTTTATAGTGAAATTGGGTAGTTTTTAGTTTTTAACTTTGAACTTTTGTTTTGAGAGAAATTGGTGATTTTTAAAATTTCAACTTTTGTAATGGTTTTTATGGTGAAATTAGTGAGTTTTTTTCACTTGGATCTTTTGGTATGGTCTTTTACTGAAATTTGTGAGCTTTTTACTTTGTAACTTGTGTAATAGTTTTTATAGTGAAATTGGTGTGCTTTTTGACTTGGAAATTTTCTTATGGTGTTTATAGTGAAACTATCGAATTTTTTGACTTGGAACTTTTGAAATGGTTTTATAGTGAAATTGGTGAATTTTTTCAATTGAAACATTTGTAATGGTTATTATAGTGAAATTGGCGAGTTTTTTCACTTGGAACATTCCTAATGGTCTTTATAGTTAAATTGATGAGTTTTTTCACTTTGAACTTTTGTTATAATTTATAGAGTGAAATTGGGGAGTTTTTTAACTTTGAATATTCGAAATGGTCATTTAGTGAAATTAGTGTCTTTTTTCACTTAAAACATTTGTTGTGGTTTTTATAGTGAAATTAGTGGTTTTTTTTCACTTTCTACTTTTGGTATGCTTTTTAGAGAGAAGTTAGTGAGTTTTTTGACATTAACATTTTGTATGGTTTTTATTGTGAAATTGGTGAGTTTTTTAAATACGAAATTTTGTTATGGTTTTTATAGTGAAGTTGTTGAATTATTGGCTTTGAACATTAGAAATGGTTTTTATAGTGAAATTGGGTACTTTTTCACTTGAAACTTTTGTAATGGCCATTATAGTGAAATTGGTGTGCTTTTTGACTTGGAAATTTTCTTATGGTGTTTATAGTGAAATTGTCGAATTTTTTGACTTGAAACTTTTGAAATGGTTTTATAGTGAAATTCGTGAATTTTTCACTTGAAACATTTGTATTGGTTATTATAGTGAAATTTGCGAGTTTTTTCACTTGGAACATTCGTAATGGTCTTTATAGTTAAATTGATGAGTTTTTTCACTTTGAACTTTTGTTATAATTTATAGAGTGAAATTGGGGAGTTTTTTAACTTTGAATATTCGAAATGGTCATTTAGTGAAATTAGTGTATTTTTTCACTTAAAACATTTGTTGTGGTTTTTATAGTGAAATTAGTGTTTTTTTTCACTTTTTACTTTTGGTATGGTTTTTAGAGAGAAGTTTGTGAGTTTTTTGACTTTAACATTTTGTATGGTTTTTATTGTGAAATTGGTGAGTTTTTTAAATACGAAATTTTGTTATGGTTTTTATAGTGAAATTGTTGAATTATTGGCTTTGAACATTAGAAATGGTTTTTATAGTGAAATTGGGTACTTTTTCACTTGAAACTTTTGTAATGGCCATTATAGTGAAATTGGTGCGATTTTTCACTTGGAACATTCAAATGGTCTTTATAGTGAAATTGATGTGTTTTTTCACGTGGAACTTTTTTAATGGTTTTTATAGTGAAATTGGGTAGTTTTTTGTTTTTAACTTTGAACTTTTGTTTAGAGAGAAATTGGTGATTTTTAAAATTTAAACTTTTGTAATGGTTTTTATGGTGAAATTAGTGAGTTTTTTTCACTTGGATCTTTTGGTATGGTCTTTTTGTGAAATTTGTAAGCTTTTTACTTTGTAACTTTTGTAATGGTTTCTTATGGTGTTTATAGTGAAATTGTCGAATTTTTTGACTTGGAACTTTTGAAATGGTTTTATGGTGAAATTGCTGAATTTTTTCACTTGAAACATTTGTAATGGTTATTATAGTGAAATTGGCGAGTTTTTTCACTTGGAAGATTCGTAATGGTCTTTATAGTTAAATTGATGAGTTTTTTCACTTTGAACTGTTGTTATAATTTGTAGAGTGAAACTGGGGAGTTTTTAAACTTTGAATATTCGAAATGGTCATTTAGTGAAATTAGTGTATTTTTTCACTTAAAACATTTCTTGTGGTTTTTATAGTGAAATTAGTGTTTTTTTTCACTTGTGACTTTTCGTATGGTTTTTAGAGAGAAGTTAGAGAGTTTTTTGAGTTTAACATTTTGTATGGTTTTTATTGTGAAATTGGTGAGTTTTTTAAATACGAAATTTTGTTATGGTTTTTATAGTGAAATTGTTGAATTATTGGCTTTGAACATTAGAAATGGTTTTTATAGTGAAATTGGGTACTTTTTCACTTGAAACTTTTGTAATGGCCATTATAGTGAAATTGGTGTGCTTTTTGACTTGGAAATTTTCTTATGGTGTTTATAGTGAAATTGTCGAATTTTTTTGACTTGGAACTTTTGAAATGGTTTTATGGTGAAATTGCTGAATTTTTTCACTTGAAACATTTGTAATGGTTATTATAGTGAAATTGGCGAGTTGTTTCACTTGGAAGATTCGTAATGGTCTTTATAGTTAAATTGATGAGTTTTTTCACTTGGAAGTGTTGTTATAATTTGTAGAGTGAAACTGGGGAGTTTTTAAACTTTGAATATTCGAAATGGTCATTTAGTGAAATTAGTGTATTTTTCACATAAAACATTTCTTGTGGTTTTTATAGTGAAATTAGTGTTTTTTTTTCACTTTTGACTTTTGGTATGGTTTTTAGAGAGAAGTTAGTGAGTTTTTTGAGTTTAACATTTTGTATGGTTTTTATTGTGAAATTGGTGAGTTTTTTAAATACGAAATTTTGTTATGGTTTTTATAGTGAAATTGTTGAATTATTGGCTTTGAACATTAGAAATGGTTTTTATAGTGAAATTGGGTACTTTTTTACTTGAAACTTTTGTAATGGCCATTATAGTGAAATTGGTGCGATTTTTCACATGGAACATTCAAATGGTCTTTATAGTGAAATTGATTAGTTTTTTCACGTGGAACTTTTTTAATGGTTTTTATAGTGAAATTGGGTAGTTTTTAGTTTTTAACTTTGAACTTTTGTTTTGAGAGAAATTGGTGATTTTTAAAATTTCAACTTTTGTAATGGTTTTTATGGTGAAATTAGTGAGTTTTTTTTCACTTGGATCTTTTGGTATGGTCTTTTAGTGAAATTTGTGAGCTTTTTACTTTGTAACTTGTGTAATGGTTTTTATAGTGAAATTGGTGTGCTTTTTGACTTGGAAATTTTCTTATGGTGTTTATAGTGAAATTGTCGAATTTTTTGACTTGGAACTTTTGAAATGGTTTTATAGTGAAATTGGTGAATTTTTTCACTTGAAACATTTGTAATGGTTATTATAGTGAAATTGGCGAGTTTTTTCACTTGGAACATTCCTAATGGTCTTTATAGTTAAATTGATGAGTTTTTTCACTTTGAACTTTTGTTATAATTTATAGAGTGAAATTGGGGAGTTTTTTAACTTTGAATATTCGAAATGGTCATTTAGGCAAATTAGTGTATTTTTTCACTTAAAACATTTGTTGTGGTTTTTATAGTGAAATTAGTGTTTTTTTTTTCACTTTCTACTTTTGGTATGCTTTTTAGAGAGAAGTTAGTGTGTTTTTTGACTTTAACATTTTGTATGGTTTTTATTGTAAAATTGGTGAGTTTTTTAAATACGAAATTTTGTTATGGTTTTTATAGTGAAGTTGTTGAATTATTGGCTTTGAACATTAGAAATGGTTTTTATAGTGAAATTGGGTACTTTTTCACTTGAAACTTTTGTAATGGCCATTATAGTGAAATTGGTGTGCTTTTTGACTTGGAAATTTTCTTATGGTGTTTATAGTGAAATTGTCGAATTTTTTGACTTGAAACTTTTGAAATGGTTTTATAGTGAAATTGGTGAATTTTTCACTTGAAACATTTGTAATTATTATTATAGTGAAATTTGCGAGTTTTTTCACTTGGAACATTCGTAATGGTCTTTATAGTTAAATTGATGAGTTTTTTCACTTTGAACTTTTGTTATAATTTATAGAGTGAAATTGGGGAGTTTTTTAACTTTGAATATTCAAAATGGTCATTTAGTGAAATTAGTGTATTTTTTCACTTAAAACATTTGTTGTGGTTTTTATAGTGAAATTAGTGTTTTTTTTCACTTTTTACTTTTGGTATGGTTTTTAGAGAGAAGTTTGTGAGTTTTTTGACTTTAACATTTTGTATGGTTTTTATTGTGAAATTGGTGAGTTTTTTAAATACGAAATTTTGTTATGGTTTTTATAGTGAAATTGTTGAATTATTGGCTTTGAACATTAGAAATGGTTTTTATAGTGAAATTGGGTACTTTTTCACTTGAAACTTTTGTAATGGCCATTATAGTGAAATTGGTGCGATTTTTCACTTGGAACATTCAAATGGTCTTTATAGTGAAATTGATGAGTTTTTTCACGTGAAACTTTTTTAATGGTTTTTATAGTGAATTTGGGTAGTTTTTTGTTTTTAACTTTGAACTTTTGTTTAGAGAGAAATTGGTGATTTTTAAAATTTAAACTTTTGTAATGGTTTTTATGGTGAAATTAGTGAGTTTTTTTCACTTGGATCTTTTGGTATGGTCTTTTTGTGAAATTTGTAAGCTTTTTACTTTGTAACTTTTGTAATGGTTTCTTATGGTGTTTATAGTGAAATTGTCGAATTTTTTGACTTGGAACTTTTGAAATGGTTTTATGGTGAAATTGCTGAATTTTTTCACTTGAAACATTTGTAATGGTTATTATAGTGAAATTGGCGAGTTTTTTCACTTGGAAGATTCGTAATGGTCTTTATAGTTAAATTGATGAGTTTTTTCACTTTGAACTGTTGTTATAATTTGTAGAGTGAAACTGGGGAGTTTTTAAACTTTGAATATTCGAAATGGTCATTTAGTGAAATTAGTGTATTTTTTCACTTAAAACATTTCTTGTGGTTTTTATAGTGAAATTAGTGTTTTTTTTCACTTGTGACTTTTCGTATGGTTTTTAGAGAGAAGTTAGAGAGTTTTTTGATTTTAACATTTTGTATGGTTTTTATTGTGAAATTGGTGAGTTTTTTAAATACGAAATTTTGTTATGGTTTTTATAGTGAAATTGTTGAATTATTGGCTTTGAACATTAGAAATGGTTTTTATAGTGAAATTGAGTACTTTTTCACTTGAAACTTTTGTAATGGCCATTATAGTGAAATTGGTGTGCTTTTTGACTTGGAAATTTTCTTATGGTGTTTATAGTGAAATTGTCGAATTTTTTGTCTTGGAACTTTTGAAATGGTTTTTGGTGAAATTGCTGAATTTTTTCACTTGAAACATTTGTAATGGTTATTATAGTGAAATTGGAGAGTTGTTTCACTTGGAAGATTCGTAATGGTCTTTATAGTTAAATTGATGAGTTTTTTCACTTGGAACTGTTGTTATAATTTGTAGAGTGAAACTGGGGAGTTTTTAAACTTTGAATATTCGAAATGGTCATTTAGTGAAATTAGTGTATTTTTTCACATAAAACATTTCTTGTGGTTTTTATAGTGAAATTAGTGTTTTTTTTTCACTTTTGACTTTTGTTATGGTTTTTAGAGAGAAGTTAGTGAGTTTTTTGAGTTTAACATTTTGTATGGTTTTTATTGTGAAATTGGTGAGTTTTTTAAATACGAAATTTTGTTATGGTTTTTATAGTGAAATTGTTGAATTATTGGCTTTGAACATTAGAAATGGTTTTTATAGTGAAATTGGGTACTTTTTTACTTGAAACTTTTGTAATGGCCATTATAGTGAAATTGGTGCGATTTTTCACATGGAACATTCAAATGGTCTTTATAGTGAAATTGATTAGTTTTTTCACGTGGAACTTTTTTAATGGTTTTTATAGTGAAATTGGGTAGTTTTTAGTTTTTAACTTTGAACTTTTGTTTTGAGAGAAATTGGTGATTTTTAAAATTTCAACTTTTGTAATGGTTTTTATGGTGAAATTAGTGAGTTTTTTTTCACTTGGATCTTTTGGTATGGTCTTTTAGTGAAATTTGTGAGCTTTTTACTTTGTAACTTGTGTAATGGTTTTTATAGTGAAATTGGTGTGCTTTTTGACTTCGAAATTTTCTTATGGTGTTTATAGTGAAATTGTCGAATTTTTTGACTTGGAACTTTTGAAATGGTTTTATAGTGAAATTGGTGAATTTTTTCACTTGAAACATTTGTAATGGTTATTATAGTGAAATTGGCGAGTTTTTTCACTTGGAACATTCCTAATGGTCTTTATAGTTAAATTGATGAGTTTTTTCACTTTGAACTTTTGTTATAATTTATAGAGTGAAATTGGGGAGTTTTTTAACTTTGAATATTCGAAATGGTCATTTAGGCAAATTAGTGTATTTTTTCACTTAAAACATTTGTTGTGGTTTTTATAGTGAAATTAGTGTTTTTTTTTTCACTTTCTACTTTTGGTATGCTTTTTAGAGAGAAGTTAGTGTGTTTTTTGACTTTAACATTTTGTATGGTTTTTATTGTAAAATTGGTGAGTTTTTTAAATACGAAATTTTGTTATGGTTTTTATAGTGAAGTTGTTGAATTATTGGCTTTGAACATTAGAAATGGTTTTTATAGTGAAATTGGGTACTTTTTCACTTGAAACTTTTGTAATGGCCATTATAGTGAAATTGGTGTGCTTTTTGACTTGGAAATTTTCTTATGGTGTTTATAGTGAAATTGTCGAATTTTTTGACTTGAAACTTTTGAAATGGTTTTATAGTGAAATTGGTGAATTTTTCACTTGAAACATTTGTAATTATTATTATAGTGAAATTTGCGAGTTTTTTCACTTGGAACATTCGTAATGGTCTTTATAGTTAAATTGATGAGTTTTTTCACTTTGAACTTTTGTTATAATTTATAGAGTGAAATTGGGGAGTTTTTTAACTTTGAATATTCGAAATGGTCATTTAGTGAAATTAGTGTATTTTTTCACTTAAAACATTTGTTGTGGTTTTTATAGTGAAATTAGTGTTTTTTTTCACTTTTTACTTTTGGTATGGTTTTTAGAGAGAAGTTTGTGAGTTTTTTGACTTTAACATTTTGTATGGTTTTTATTGTGAAATTGGTGAGTTTTTTAAATACGAAATTTTGTTATGGTTTTTATAGTGAAATTGTTGAATTATTGGCTTTGAACATTAGAAATGGTTTTTATAGTGAAATTGGGTACTTTTTCACTTGAAACTTTTGTAATGGCCATTATAGTGAAATTGGTGCGATTTTTCACTTGGAACATTCAAATGGTCTTTATAGTGAAATTGATGAGTTTTTTCACGTGGAACTTTTTTAATGGTTTTTATAGTGAAATTGGGTAGTTTTTTGTTTTTTACTTTGAACTTTTGTTTAGAGAGAAATTGGTGATTTTTAAAATTTAAACTTTTGTAATGGTTTTTATGGTGAAATTAGTGAGTTTTTTTCACTTGGATCTTTTGGTATGGTCTTTTTGTGAAATTTGTAAGCTTTTTACTTTGTAACTTTTGTAATGGTTTCTTATGGTGTTTATAGTGAAATTGTCGAATTTTTTGACTTGGAACTTTTGAAATGGTTTTATGGTGAAATTGCTGAATTTTTTCACTTGAAACATTTGTAATGGTTATTATAGTGAAATTGGCGAGTTTTTTCACTTGGAAGATTCGTAATGGTCTTTATAGTTAAATTGATGAGTTTTTTCACTTTGAACTGTTGTTATAATTTGTAGAGTGAAACTGGGGAGTTTTTAAACTTTGAATATTCGAAATGGTCTTTATAGTTAAATTAGTGTATTTTTTCACTTAAAACATTTGTTGTGGTTTTTATAGTGAAATTAGTGTTTTTTTTCACTTTTGACTTTTGGTATGGTTTTTAGAGAGAAGTTTGTGAGTTTTTTGACTTTAACATTTTGTATGGTTTTTATTGTGAAATTGGTAAATTTTTTAAATACGAAATTTTGTTATGGTTTTTATAGTGAAATTGTTGAATTATTGGCTTTGAACATTAGAAATGGTTTTTATAGTGAAATTGGGTACTTTTTTACTTGAAACTTTTGTAATGGCCATTATAGTGAAATTGGTGTGATTTTACACTTGGAACATTCAAATGGTCTTTATAGTGAAATTGATGAGTTTTTTCACGTGGAACTTTTTTAATGGTTTTTATAGTGAAATTGGGTAGTTTTTTGTTTTTAACTTTGAACTTTTGTTTAGAGAGAAATTGGTGATTTTTAAAATTTCAACTTTTGTAATGGTTTTTATTGTGAAATTAGTGAGTTTTTTTGACTTGGATCTTTTGGTATGGTCTTTTAGTGAAATTTGTGAGCTTTTTACTTTGTAACTTTTGTAATGGTTTTTATAGTGAAATTGGTGTGCTTTTTGACTTGGAAATTTTCTTATGGTGTTTATAGTGAAATTGTCGAATTTTTTGACTTGGAAATTTTGAAATGGTTTTATAGTGAAATTGGTGAATTTTTTCACTTGAAACATTTGTAATGGTTATTATAGTGAAATCGGCGAGTTTTTTCACTTGGAACATTCCTAATGGTCTTTATAGTTAAATTGATGAGTTTTTTCACTTTGAACTTTTGTTATAATTTATAGAGTGAAATTGGGGAGTTTTTTAACTTTGAATATTCGAAATGGTCATTTAGTGAAATTAGTGTATTTTTTCACTTAAAACATTTATTGTGGTTTTTATAGTGAAATTAGTGTTTTTTTTTTCACTTTCTACTTTTGGTATGCTTTTTAGAGAGAAGTTAGTGAGTTTTTTGACTTTAACATTTTGTATGGTTTTTATTGTGAAATTGGTGAGTTTTTTAAATACGAAATTTCGTTATGGTTTTTATAGTGAAGTTGTTGAATTATTGGCTTTGAACATTAGAAATGGTTTTTATAGTGAAATTGGGTACTTTTTCACTTGAAACTTTTGTAATGGCCATTATAGTGCAATTGGTGTGCTTTTTTACTTGGAAATTTTCTTATGGTGTTTATAGTGAAATTGTCGAATTTTTTGACTTGAAACTTTTGAAATGGTTTTATAGTGAAATTCGTGAATTTTTCACTTGAAACATTTGTAATGGTTATTATAGTGAAATTTGCGAGTTTTTTCACTTGGAACATTCGTAATGGTCTTTATAGTTAAATTGATGAGTTTTTTCACTTTGAACTTTTGTTATAATTTATAGAGTGAAATTGGGGAGTTTTTTAACTTTGAATATTCGAAATGGTCATTTAGTGAAATTAGTGTATTTTTTCACTTAAAACATTTGTTGTGGTTTTTATAGTGAAATTAGTGTTTTTTTTTTCACTTTTTACTTTTGGTATGGTGTTTAGAGAGAAGTTTGTGAGTTTTTTGACTTTAACATTTTGTATGGTTTTTATTGTGAAATTGGTGAGTTTTTTAAATACGAAATTTTGTTATGGTTTTTATAGTGAAATTGTTGAATTATTGGCTTTGAACATTAGAAATGGTTTTTATAGTGAAATTGGGTACTTTTTCACTTGAAACTTTTGTAATGGCCATTATAGTGAAATTGGTGCGATTTTTCACTTGGAACATTCAAATGGTCTTTATAGTGAAATTGATGAGTTTTTTCACGTGGAACTTTTTTAATGGTTTTTATAGTGAAATTGGGTAGTTTTTTGTTTTTAACTTTGAACTTTTGTTTAGAGAGAAATTGGTGATTTTTAAAATTTAAACTTTTGTAATGGTTTTTATGGTGAAATTAGTGAGTTTTTTTCACTTGGATCTTTTGGTATGGTCTTTTTGTGAAATTTGTAAGCTTTTTACTTTGTAACTTTTGTAATGGTTTCTTATGGTGTTTATAGTGAAATTGTCGAATTTATTGACTTGGAACTTTTGAAATGGTTTTATGGTGAAATTGATGAATTTTTTCACTTGAAACATTTGTAATGGTTATTATAGTGAAATTGGCGAGTTTTTTCACTTGGAAGATTCGTAATGGTCTTTATAGTTAAATTGATGAGTTTTTTCACTTTGAACTGTTGTTATAATTTGTAGAGTGAAACTGGGGAGTTTTTAAACTTTGAATATTCGAAATGGTCATTTAGTGAAATTAGTGTATTTTTTCACTTAAAACATTTCTTGTGGTTTTTATAGTGAAATTAGTGTTTTTTTTCACTTGTGACTTTTCGTATTGTTTTTAGAGAGAAGTTAGAGAGTTTTTTGAGTTTAACATTTTGTATGGTTTTTATTGTGAAATTGGTGAGTTTTTTAAATACGAAATTTTGTTATGGTTTTTATAGTGAAATTGTTGAATTATTGGCTTTGAACATTAGAAATGGTTTTTATAGTGAAATTGGGTACTTTTTCACTTGAAACTTTTGTAATGGCCATTATAGTGAAATTGGTGTGCTTTTTGACTTGGAAATTTTCTTATGGTGTTTATAGTGAAATTGTCGAATTTTTTGACTTGGAACTTTTGAAATGGTTTTATGGTGAAATTACTGAATTTTTTCACTTGAAACATTTGTAATGGTTATTATAGTGAAATTGGCGAGTTGTTTCACTTGGAAGATTCGTAATGGTCTTTATAGTTAAATTGATGAGTTTTTTTCACTTGGAACTGTTGTTATAATTTGTAGAGTGAAACTGGGGAGTTTTTAAACTTTGAATATTCGAAATGGTCATTTAGTGAAATTAGTGTATTTTTTCACATAAAACATTTCTTGTGGTTTTTATAGTGAAATTAGTGTTTTTTTTTCACTTTTGACTTTTGGTATGGTTTTTAGAGAGAAGTTAGTGAGTTTTTTGAGTTTAACATTTTGTATGGTTTTTATTGTGAAATTGGTGACTTTTTTAAATACGAAATTTTGTTATGGTTTTTATAGTGAAATTGTTGAATTATTGGCTTTGAACATTAGAAATGGTTTTTATAGTGAAATTGGGTACTTTTTCACTTGAAACTTTTGTAATGGCCATTATAGTGAAATTGGTGTGCTTTTTGACTTGGAAATTTTCTTATGGTGTTTATAGTGAAATTGTCGAATTTTTTGACTTGGAACTTTTGAAATGGTTTTATGGTGAAATTGCTGAATTTTTTCACTTGAAACATTTGTAATGGTTATTATAGTGAAATTGGCGAGTTGTTTCACTTGGAAGATTCGTAATGGTCTTTATAGTTAAATTGATGAGTTTTTTTCACTTGGAACTGTTGTTATAATTTGTAGAGTGAAACTGGGGAGTTTTTAAACTTTGAATATTCGAAATGGTCATTTAGTGAAATTAGTGTATTTTTTCACATAAAACATTTCTTGTGGTTTTTATAGTGAAATTAGTGTTTTTTTTTCACTTTTGACTTTTGGTATGGTTTTTAGAGAGAAGTTAGTGAGTTTTTTGAGTTTAACATTTTGTATGGTTTTTATTGTGAAATTGGTGAGTTTTTTAAATACGAAATTTTGTTATGGTTTTTATAGTGAAATTGTTGAATTATTGGCTTTGAACATTAGAAATGGTTTTTATAGTGAAATTGGGTACTTTTTTACTTGAAGCTTTTGTAATGGCCATTATAGTGAAATTGGTGCGATTTTTCACATGGAACATTCAAATGGTCTTTATAGTGAAATTGATTAGTTTTTTCACGTGGAACTTTTTTAATGGTTTTTATAGTGAAATTGGGTAGTTTTTAGTTTTTAACTTTGAACTTTTGTTTTGAGAGAAATTGGTGATTTTTAAAATTTCAACTTTTGTAATGGTTTTTATGGTGAAATTAGTGAGTTTTTTTCACTTGGATCTTTTGGTATGGTCTTTTACTGAAATTTGTGAGCTTTTTACTTTGTAACTTGTGTAATTGTTTTTATAGTGAAATTGGTGTGCTTTTTGACTTGGAAATTTTCTTATGGTGTTTATAGTGAAACTATCGAATTTTTTGACTTGGAACTTTTGAAATGGTTTTATAGTGAAATTGGTGAATTTTTTCAGTTGAAACATTTGTAATGGTTATTATAGTGAAATTGGTGAGTTTTTTCACTTGGAATATTCCTAATGGTCTTTATAGTTAAATTGATGAGTTTTTTCACTTTGAACTTTTGTTATAATTTATAGAGTGAAATTGGGGAGTTTTTTAACTTTGAATATTCGAAATGGTCATTTAGTGAAATTAGTGTATTTTTTCACTTAAAACATTTGTTGTGGTTTTTATAGTGAAATTAGTGTTTTTTTTTCACTTTCTACTTTTGGTATGCTTTTTAGAGAGAAGTTAGTGAGTTTTTTGACTTTAACATTTTGTATGGTTTTTATTGTGAAATTGGTGAGTTTTTTAAATACGAAATTTTGTTATGGTTTTTATAGTGAAGTTGTTGAATTATTGGCTTTGAACATTAGAAATGGTTTTTATAGTGAAATTGGGTACTTTTTCACTCGAAACTTTTGTAATGGCCATTATAGTGAAATTGGTGTGCTTTTTGACTTGGAAATTTTCTTATGGTGTTTATAGTGAAATTGTCGAATTTTTTGACTTGAAACTTTTGAAATGGTTTTATAGTGAAATTCGTGAATTTTTCACTTGAAACATTTGTATTGGTTATTATAGTGAAATTTGCGAGTTTTTTCACTTGGAACATTCGTAATGGTCTTTATAGTTAAATTGATGAGTTTTTTCACTTTGAACTTTTGTTATAATTTATAGAGTGAAATTGGGGAGTTTTTTAACTTTGAATATTCGAAATGGTCATTTAGTGAAATTAGTGTATTTTTTCACTTAAAACATTTGTTGTGGTTTTTATAGTGAAATTAGTGTTTTTTTTCACTTTTTACTTTTGGTATGGTTTTTAGAGAGAAGTTTGTGAGTTTTTTGACTTTAACATTTTGTATGGTTTTTATTGTGAAATTGGTGAGTTTTTTAAATACGAAATTTTGTTATGGTTTTTATAGTGAAATTGTTGAATTATTGGCTTTGAACATTAGAAATGGTTTTTATAGTGAAATTGGGTACTTTTTCACTTGAAACTTTTGTAATGGCCATTATAGTGAAATTGGTGCGATTTTTCACTTGGAACATTCAAATGGTCTTTATAGTGAAATTGATGAGTTTTTTCACGTGGAACTTTTTTAATGGTTTTTATAGTGAAATTGGGTAGTTTTTTGTTTTTAACTTTGAACTTTTGTTTAGAGAGAAATTGGTGATTTTTAAAATTTAAACTTTTGTAATGGTTTTTATGGTGAAATTAGTGAGTTTTTTTCACTTGGATCTTTTGGTATGGTCTTTTTGTGAAATTTGTAAGCTTTTTACTTTGTAACTTTTGTAATGGTTTCTTATGGTGTTTATAGTGAAATTGTCGAATTTTTTGACTTGGAACTTTTGAAATGGTTTTATGGTGAAATTGCTGAATTTTTTCACTTGAAACATTTGTAATGGTTATTATAGTGAAATTGGCGAGTTTTTTCACTTGGAAGATTCGTAATGGTCTTTATAGTTAAATTGATGAGTTTTTTCACTTTGAACTGTTGTTATAATTTGTAGAGTGAAACTGGGGAGTTTTTAAACTTTGAATATTCGAAATGGTCATTTAGTGAAATTAGTGTATTTTTTCACTTAAAACATTTCTTGTGGTTTTTATAGTGAAATTAGTGTTTTTTTTCACTTGTGACTTTTCGTATGGTTTTTAGAGAGAAGTTAGAGAGTTTTTTGAGTTTAACATTTTGTATGGTTTTTATTGTGAAATTGGTGAGTTTTTTAAATACGAAATTTTGTTATGGTTTTTATAGTGAAATTGTTGAATTATTGGCTTTGAACATTAGAAATGGTTTTTATAGTGAAATTGGGTACTTTTTCACTTGAAACTTTTGTAATGGCCATTATAGTGAAATTGGTGTGCTTTTTGACTTGGAAATTTTCTTATGGTGTTTATAGTGAAATTGTCGAATTTTTTGTCTTGGAACTTTTGAAATGGTTTTATGGTGAAATTGCTGAATTTTTTCACTTGAAACATTTGTAATGGTTATTATAGTGAAATTGGAGAGTTGTTTCACTTGGAAGATTCGTAATGGTCTTTATAGTTAAATTGATGAGTTTTTTCACTTGGAACTGTTGTTATAATTTGTAGAGTGAAACTGGGGAGTTTTTAAACTTTGAATATTCGAAATGGTCATTTAGTGAAATTAGTGTATTTTTTCACATAAAACATTTCTTGTGGTTTTTATAGTGAAATTAGTGTTTTTTTTTCACTTTTGACTTTTGGTATGGTTTTTAGAGAGAAGTTAGTGAGTTTTTTGAGTATAACATTTTGTATGGTTTTTATTGTGAAATTGGTGAGTTTTTTAAATACGAAATTTTGTTATGGTTTTTATAGTGAAATTGTTGAATTATTGGCTTTGAACATTAGAAATGGTTTTTATAGTGAAATTGGGTACTTTTTTACTTGAAACTTTTGTAATGGCCATTATAGTGAAATTGGTGCGATTTTTCACATGGAACATTCAAATGGTCTTTATAGTGAAATTGATGAGTTTTTTCACGTGGAACTTTTTTAATGGTTTTTATAGTGAAATTGGGTAGTTTTTAGTTTTTAACTTTGAACTTTTGTTTTGAGAGAAATTGGTGATTTTTAAAATTTCAACTTTTGTAATGGTTTTTATGGTGAAATTAGTGAGTTTTTTTCACTTGGATCTTTTGGTATGGTCTTTTACTGAAATTTGTGAGCTTTTTACTTTGTAACTTGTGTAATAGTTTTTATAGTGAAATTGGTGTGCTTTTTGACTTGGAAATTTTCTTATGGTGTTTATAGTGAAACTATCGAATTTTTTGACTTGGAACTTTTGAAATGGTTTTATAGTGAAATTGGTGAATTTTTTCAGTTGAAACATTCGTAATGGTTATTATAGTGAAATTGGCGAGTTTTTTCACTTGGAACATTCCTAATGGTCTTTATAGTTAAATTGATGAGTTTTTTCACTTTGAACTTTTGTTATAATTTATAGAGTGAAATTGGGGAGTTTTTTAACTTTGAATATTCGAAATGGTCATTTAGTGAAATTAGTGTATTTTTTCACTTAAAACATTTGTTGTGGTTTTTATAGTGAAATTAGTGTTTTTTTTTCACTTTCTACTTTTGGTATGCTTTTTAGAGAGAAGTTAGTGAGTTTTTTGACTTTAACATTTTGTATGGTTTTTATTGTGAAATTGGTGAGTTTTTTAAATACGAAATTTTGTTATGGTTTTTATAGTGAAGTTGTTGAATTATTGGCTTTGAACATTAGAAATGGTTTTTATAGTGAAATTGGGTACTTTTTCACTTGAAACTTTTGTAATGGCCATTATAGTGAAATTGGTGTGCTTTTTGACTTGGAAATTTTCTTATGGTGTTTATAGTGAAATTGTCGAATTTTTTGACTTGAAACTTTTGAAATGGTTTTATTGTGAAATTGGTGAATTTTTCACTTGAAACATTTGTAATGGTTATTATAGTGAAATTTGCGAGTTTTTTCACTTGGAACATTCGTAAAGGTCTTTATAGTTAAATTGATGAGTTTTAGCACTTTGAACTTTTGTTATAATTTATAGAGTGAAATTGGGGAGTTTTTTAACTTTGAATATTCGAAATGGTCATTTAGTGAAATTAGTGTATTTTTTCACTTAAAACATTTGTTGTGGTTTTTATAGTGAAATTAGTGTTTTTTTTCACTTTTTACTTTTGGTATGGTTTTTAGAGAGAAGTTTGTGAGTTTTTTGACTTTAACATTTTGTATGGTTTTTATTGTGAAATTGGTGAGTTTTTTAAATACGAAATTTTGTTATGGTTTTTATAGTGAAGTTGTTGAATTATTGGCTTTGAACATTAGAAATGGTTTTTATAGTGAAATTGGGTACTTTTTCACTTGAAACTTTTGTTATGGCCATTATAGTGAAATTGGTGTGCTTTTTGACTTGGAAATTTTCTTATGGTGTTTATAGTGAAATTGTCGAATTTTTTGACTTGGAACTTTTGAAATGGTTTTATGGTGAAATTGCTGAATTTTTTCACTTGAAACATTTGTAATGGTTATTATAGTGAAATTGGCGAGTTGTTTCACTTGGAAGATTCGTAATGGTCTTTATAGTTAAATTGATGAGTTTTTTCACTTGGAACTGTTGTTATAATTTGTAGAGTGAAACTGGGGAGTTTTTAAACTTTGAATATTCGAAATGGTCATTTAGTGAAATTAGTGTATTTTTTCACATAAAACATTTCTTGTGGTTTTTATAGTGAAATTAGTGTTTTTTTTTTCACTTTTGACTTTTGGTATGGTTTTTAGAGAGAAGTTAGTGAGTTTTTTGAGTTTAACATTTTGTATGGTTTTTATTGCGAAATTGGTGAGTTTTTTAAATACGAAATTTTGTTATGGTTTTTATAGTGAAATTGTTGAATTATTGGCTTTGAACATTAGAAATGGTTTTTATAGTGAAATTGGGTACTTTTTTACTTGAAACTTTTGTAATGGCCATTATAGTGAAATTGGTGCAATTTTTCACATGGAACATTCAAATGGTCTTTATAGTGAAATTGATGAGTTTTTTCACGTGGAACTTTTTTAATGGTTTTTATAGTGAAATTGGGTAGTTTTTTAGTTTTTAACTTTGAACTTTTGTTTTGAGAGAAATTGGTGATTTTTAAAATTTCAACTTTTGTAATGGTTTTTATGGTGAAATTAGTGAGTTTTTTTCACTTGGATCTTTTGGTATGGTCTTTTACTGAAATTTGTGAGCTTTTTACTTTGTAACTTGTGTAATAGTTTTTATAGTGAAATTGGTGTGCTTTTTGACTTGGAAATTTTCTTATGGTGTTTATAGTGAAACTATCGAATTTTTTGACTTGGAACTTTTGAAATGGTTTTATAGTGAAATTGGTGAATTTTTTCAGTTGAAACATTCGTAATGGTTATTATAGTGAAATTGGCGAGTTTTTTCACTTGGAACATTCCTAATGGTCTTTATAGTTAAATTGATGAGTTTTTTCACTTTGAACTTTTGTTATAATTTATAGAGTGAAATTGGGGAGTTTTTTAACTTTGAATATTCGAAATGGTCATTTAGTGAAATTAGTGTATTTTTTCACTTAAAACATTTGTTGTGGTTTTTATAGTGAAATTAGTGTTTTTTTTTCACTTTCTACTTTTGGTATGCTTTTTAGAGAGAAGTTAGTGAGTTTTTTGACTTTAACATTTTGTATGGTTTTTATTGTGAAATTGGTGAGTTTTTTAAATACGAAATTTTGTTATGGTTTTTATAGTGAAGTTGTTGAATTATTGGCTTTGAACATTAGAAATGGTTTTTATAGTGAAATTGGGTACTTTTTCACTTGAAACTTTTGTAATGGCCATTATAGTGAAATTGGTGTGCTTTTTGACTTGGAAATTTTCTTATGGTGTTTATAGTGAAATTGTCGAATTTTTTGACTTGAAACTTTTGAAATGGTTTTATTGTGAAATTGGTGAATTTTTCACTTGAAACATTTGTAATGGTTATTATAGTGAAATTTGCGAGTTTTTTCACTTGGAACATTCGTAAAGGTCTTTATAGTTAAATTGATGAGTTTTAGCACTTTGAACTTTTGTTATAATTTATAGAGTGAAATTGGGGAGTTTTTTAACTTTGAATATTCGAAATGGTCATTTAGTGAAATTAGTGTATTTTTTCACTTAAAACATTTGTTGTGGTTTTTATAGTGAAATTAGTGTTTTTTTTCACTTTTTACTTTTGGTATGGTTTTTAGAGAGAAGTTTGTGAGTTTTTTGACTTTAACATTTTGTATGGTTTTTATTGTGAAATTGGTGAGTTTTTTAAATACGAAATTTTGTTATGGTTTTTATAGTGAAGTTGTTGAATTATTGGCTTTGAACATTAGAAATGGTTTTTATAGTGAAATTGGGTACTTTTTCACTTGAAACTTTTGTTATGGCCATTATAGTGAAATTGGTGTGCTTTTTGACTTGGAAATTTTCTTATGGTGTTTATAGTGAAATTGTCGAATTTTTTGACTTGGAACTTTTGAAATGGTTTTATGGTGAAATTGCTGAATTTTTTCACTTGAAACATTTGTAATGGTTATTATAGTGAAATTGGCGAGTTGTTTCACTTGGAAGATTCGTAATGGTCTTTATAGTTAAATTGATGAGTTTTTTCACTTGGAACTGTTGTTATAATTTGTAGAGTGAAACTGGGGAGTTTTTAAACTTTGAATATTCGAAATGGTCATTTAGTGAAATTAGTGTATTTTTTCACATAAAACATTTCTTGTGGTTTTTATAGTGAAATTAGTGTTTTTTTTTTCACTTTTGACTTTTGGTATGGTTTTTAGAGAGAAGTTAGTGAGTTTTTTGAGTTTAACATTTTGTATGGTTTTTATTGCGAAATTGGTGAGTTTTTTAAATACGAAATTTTGTTATGGTTTTTATAGTGAAATTGTTGAATTATTGGCTTTGAACATTAGAAATGGTTTTTATAGTGAAATTGGGTACTTTTTTACTTGAAACTTTTGTAATGGCCATTATAGTGAAATTGGTGCAATTTTTCACATGGAACATTCAAATGGTCTTTATAGTGAAATTGATGAGTTTTTTCACGTGGAACTTTTTTAATGGTTTTTATAGTGAAATTGGGTAGTTTTTTGTTTTTAACTTTGAACTTTTGTTTAGAGAGAAATTGGTGATTTTTAAAATTTCAACTTTTGTAATGGTTTTTATGGTGAAATTAGTGAGTTTTTTTCAGTTGGATCTTTTGGTATGGTCTTTTACTGAAATTTGTGAGCTTTTTACTTTGTAACTTGTGTAATGGTTTTTATAGTGAAATTGGTGTGCTTTTTGACTTGGAAATTTTCTTATGGTGTTTATAGTGAAACTGTCGAATTTTTTGACTTGGAACTTTTGAAATGGTTTTATAGTGAAATTGGTGAATTTTTTCAGTTGAAACATTTGTAATGGTTATTATAGTGAAATTGGCGAGTTTTTTCACTTGGAACATTCCTAATGGTCTTTATAGTTAAATTGATGAGTTTTTTCACTTTGAACTTTTGTTATAATTTATAGAGTGAAATTGGGGAGTTTTTTAACTTTGAATATTCGAAATGGTCATTTAGTGAAATTAGTGTATTTTTTCACTTAAAACATTTGTTGTGGTTTTTATAGTGAAATTAGTGTTTTTTTTTCACTTTCTACTTTTGGTATGCTTTTTAGAGAGAAGTTAGTGAGTTTTTTGACTTTAACATTTTGTATGGTTTTTATTGTGAAATTGGTGAGTTTTTTAAATACGAAATTTTGTTATGGTTTTTATAGTGAAGTTGTTGAATTATTGGCTTTGAACATTAGAAATGGTTTTTATAGTGAAATAGGGTACTTTTTCACTTGAAACTTTTGTAATGGCCATTATAGTGAAATTGGTGTGCTTTTTGACTTGGAAATTTTCTTATGGTGTTTATAGTGAAATTGTCGAATTTTTTGACTTGAAACTTTTGAAATGGTTTTATTGTGAAATTGGTGAATTTTTCACTTGAAACATTTGTAATGGTTATTATAGTGAAATTTGCGAGTTTTTTCACTTGGAACATTCGTAAAGGTCTTTATAGTTAAATTGATGAGTTTTAGCACTTTGAACTTTTGTTATAATTTATAGAGTGAAATTGGGGAGTTTTTTAACTTTGAATATTCGAAATGGTCATTTAGTGAAATTAGTGTATTTTTTCACTTAAAACATTTGTTGTGGTTTTTATAGTGAAATTAGTGTTTTTTTTCACTTTTTACTTTTGGTATGGTTTTTAGAGAGAAGTTTGTGAGTTTTTTGACTTTAACATTTTGTATGGTTTTTATTGTGAAATTGGTGAGTTTTTTAAATACGAAATTTTGTTATGGTTTTTATAGTGAAGTTGTTGAATTATTGGCTTTGAACATTAGAAATGGTTTTTATAGTGAAATTGGGTACTTTTTCACTTGAAACTTTTGTTATGGCCATTATAGTGAAATTGGTGTGCTTTTTGACTTGGAAATTTTCTTATGGTGTTTATAGTGAAATTGTCGAATTTTTTGACTTGGAACTTTTGAAATGGTTTTATGGTGAAATTGCTGAATTTTTTCACTTGAAACATTTGTAATGGTTATTATAGTGAAATTGGCGAGTTGTTTCACTTGGAAGATTCGTAATGGTCTTTATAGTTAAATTGATGAGTTTTTTCACTTGGAACTGTTGTTATAATTTGTAGAGTGAAACTGGGGAGTTTTTAAACTTTGAATATTCGAAATGGTCATTTAGTGAAATTATTGTATTTTTTCACATAAAACATTTCTTGTGGTTTTTATAGTGAAATTAGTGTTTTTTTTTCACTTTTGACTTTTGGTATGGTTTTTAGAGAGAAGTTAGTGAGTTTTTTGAGTTTAACATTTTGTATGGTTTTTATTGTGAAATTGGTGAGTTTTTTAAATACGAAATTTTGTTATGGTTTTTATAGTGAAATTGTTGAATTATTGGCTTTGAACATTAGAAATGGTTTTTATAGTGAAATTGGGTACTTTTTTACTTGAAACTTTTGTAATGGCCATTATAGTGAAATTGGTGCAATTTTTCACATGGAACATTCAAATGGTCTTTATAGTGAAATTGATGAGTTTTTTCACGTGGAACTTTTTTAATGGTTTTTATAGTGAAATTGGGTAGTTTTTTGTTTTTAACTTTGAACTTTTGTTTAGAGAGAAATTGGTGATTTTTAAAATTTCAACTTTTGTAATGGTTTTTATGGTGAAATTAGTGAGTTTTTTTCAGTTGGATCTTTTGGTATGGTCTTTTACTGAAATTTGTGAGCTTTTTACTTTGTAACTTGTGTAATGGTTTTTATAGTGAAATTGGTGTGCTTTTTGACTTGGAAATTTTCTTATGGTGTTTATAGTGAAACTGTCGAATTTTTTGACTTGGAACTTTTGAAATGGTTTTATAGTGAAATTGGTGAATTTTTTCAGTTGAAACATTTGTAATGGTTATTATAGTGAAATTGGCGAGTTTTTTCACTTGGAACATTCCTAATGGTCTTTATAGTTAAATTGATGAGTTTTTTCACTTTGAACTTTTGTTATAATTTATAGAGTGAAATTGGGGAGTTTTTTAACTTTGAATATTCGAAATGGTCATTTAGTGAAATTAGTGTATTTTTTCACTTAAAACATTTGTTGTGGTTTTTATAGTGAAATTAGTGTTTTTTTTTCACTTTCTACTTTTGGTATGCTTTTTAGAGAGAAGTTAGTGAGTTTTTTGACTTTAACATTTTGTATGGTTTTTATTGTGAAATTGGTGAGTTTTTTAAATACGAAATTTTGTTATGGTTTTTATAGTGAAGTTGTTGAATTATTGGCTTTGAACATTAGAAATGGTTTTTATAGTGAAATTGGGTACTTTTTCACTTGAAACTTTTGTAATGGCCATTATAGTGAAATTGGTGTGCTTTTTGACTTGGAAATTTTCTTATGGTGTTTATAGTGAAATTGTCGAATTTTTTGACTTGAAACTTTTGAAATGGTTTTATTGTGAAATTGGTGAATTTTTCACTTGAAACATTTGTAATGGTTATTATAGTGAAATTTGCGAGTTTTTTCACTTGGAACATTCGTAATGGTCTTTATAGTTAAATTGATGAGTTTTAGCACTTTGAACTTTTGTTATAATTTATAGAGTGAAACTGGGGAGTTTTTTAACTTTGAATATTCGAAATGGTCATTTAGTGAAATTAGTGTATTTTTTCACTTAAAACATTTGTTGTGGTTTTTATAGTGAAATTAGTGTTTTTTTTCACTTTTTACTTTTGGTATGGTTTTTAGAGAGAAGTTAGAGAGTTTTTTGAGTTTAACATTTTGTATGGTTTTTATTGTGAAATTGGTGAGTTTTTTAAATACGAAATTTTGTTATGGTTTTTATAGTGAAATTGTTGAATTATTGGCTTTGAACATTAGAAATGGTTTTTATAGTGAAATTGGGTACTTTTTCACTTGAAACTTTTGTTATGGCCATTATAGTGAAATTGGTGTGCTTTTTGACTTGGAAATTTTCTTATGGTGTTTATAGTGAAATTTTCGAATTTTTTGACTTGGAACTTTTGAAATGGTTTTATGGTGAAATTGCTGAATTTTTTCACTTGAAACATTTGTAATGGTTATTATAGTGAAATTGGCGAGTTGTTTCACTTGGAAGATTCGTAATGGTCTTTATAGTTAAATTGATGAGTTTTTTCACTTGGAACTGTTGTTATAATTTGTAGAGTGAAACTGGGGAGTTTTTAAACTTTGAATATTCGAAATGGTCATTTAGTGAAATTAGTGTATTTTTTCACATAAAACATTTCTTGTGGTTTTTATAGTGAAATTAGTGTTTTTTTTTTCACTTTTGACTTTTGGTATGGTTTTTAGAGAGAAGTTAGTGAGTTTTTTGAGTTTAACATTTTGTATGGTTTTTATTGTGAAATTGGTGAGTTTTTTAAATACGAAATTTTGTTATGGTTTTTATAGTGAAATTGTTGAATTATTGGCTTTGAACATTAGAAATGGTTTTTATAGTGAAATTGGGTACTTTTTTACTTGAAACTTTTGTAATGGCCATTATAGTGAAATTGGTGCGATTTTTCACATGGAACATTCAAATGGTCTTTATAGTGAAATTGATGAGTTTTTTCACGTGGAACTTTTTTAATGGTTTTTATAGTGAAATTGGGTAGTTTTTTGTTTTTAACTTTGAACTTTTGTTTAGAGAGAAATTGGTGATTTTTAAAATTTCAACTTTTGTAATGGTTTTTATGGTGAAATTAGTGAGTTTTTTTCAGTTGGATCTATTGGTATGGTCTTTTACTGAAATTTGTGAGCTTTTTACTTTGTAACTTGTGTAATGGTTTTTATAGTGAAATTGGTGTGCTTTTTGACTTGGAAATTTTCTTATGGTGTTTATAGTGAAACTGTCGAATTTTTTGACTTGGAACTTTTGAAATGGTTTTATAGTGAAATTGGTGAAATTTTTCAGTTGAAACATTTGTAATGGTTATTATAGTGAAATTGGCGAGTTTTTTCACTTGGAACATTCCTAATGGTCTTTATAGTTAAATTGATGAGTTTTTTCACTTTGAACTTTTGTTATAATTTATAGAGTGAAATTGGGGAGTTTTTTAACTTTGAATATTCGAAATGGTCATTTAGTGAAATTAGTGTATTTTTTCACTTAAAACATTTGTTGTGGTTTTTATAGTGAAATTAGTGTTTTTTTTTCACTTTCTACTTTTGGTATGCTTTTTAGAGAGAAGTTAGTGAGTTTTTTGACTTTAACATTTTGTATGGTTTTTATTGTGAAATTGGTGAGTTTTTTAAATACGAAATTTTGTTATGGTTTTTATAGTGAAGTTGTTGAATTATTGGCTTTGAACATTAGAAATGGTTTTTATAGTGAAATTGGGTACTTTTTCACTTGAAACTTTTGTAATGGCCATTATAGTGAAATTGGTGTGCTTTTTGACTTGGAAATTTTCTTATGGTGTTTATAGTGAAATTGTCGAATTTTTTGACTTGAAACTTTTGAAATGGTTTTATTGTGAAATTGGTGAATTTTTCACTTGAAACATTTGTAATGGTTATTATAGTGAAATTTGCGAGTTTTTTCACTTGGAACATTCGTAATGGTCTTTATAGTTAAATTGATGAGTTTTAGCACTTTGAACTTTTGTTATAATTTATAGAGTGAAACTGGGGAGTTTTTTAACTTTGAATATTCGAAATGGTCATTTAGTGAAATTAGTGTATTTTTTCACTTAAAACATTTGTTGTGGTTTTTATAGTGAAATTAGTGTTTTTTTTCACTTTTTACTTTTGGTATGGTTTTTAGAGAGAAGTTAGAGAGTTTTTTGAGTTTAACATTTTGTATGGTTTTTATTGTGAAATTGGTGAGTTTTTTAAATACGAAATTTTGTTATGGTTTTTATAGTGAAATTGTTGAATTATTGGCTTTGAACATTAGAAATGGTTTTTATAGTGAAATTGGGTACTTTTTCACTTGAAACTTTTGTAATGGCCATTATAGTGAAATTGGTGTGCTTTTTGACTTGGAAATTTTCTTATGGTGTTTATAGTGAAATTGTCGAATTTTTTGTCTTGGAACTTTTGAAATGGTTTTATGGTGAAATTGCTGAATTTTTTCACTTGAAACATTTGTAATGGTTATTATAGTGAAATTGGAGAGTTGTTTCACTTGGAAGATTCGTAATGGTCTTTATAGTTAAATTGATGAGTTTTTTCACTTGGAACTGTTGTTATAATTTGTAGAGTGAAACTGGGGAGTTTTTAAACTTTGAATATTCGAAATGGTCATTTAGTGAAATTAGTGTATTTTTTCACATAAAACATTTCTTGTGGTTTTTATAGTGAAATTAGTGTTTTTTTTTCACTTTTGACTTTTGGTATGGTTTTTAGAGAGAAGTTAGTGGGTTTTTTGAGTTTAACATTTTGTATGGTTTTTATTGTGAAATTGGTGAGTTTTTTAAATACGAAATTTTGTTATGGTTTTTATAGTGAAATTGTTGAATTATTGGCTTTGAACATTAGAAATGGTTTTTATAGTGAAATTCGGTACTTTTTTACTTGAAACTTTTGTAATGGCCATTATAGTGAAATTGGTGCGATTTTTCACATGGAACATTCAAATGGTCTTTATAGTGAAATTGATTAGTTTTTTCACGTGGAACTTTTTTAATGGTTTTTATAGTGAAATTGGGTAGTTTTTAGTTTTTAACTTTGAACTTTTGTTTTGAGAGAAATTGGTGATTTTTAAAATTTCAACTTTTGTAATGGTTTTTATGGTGAAATTAGTGAGTTTTTTTCACTTGGATCTTTTGGTATGGTCTTTTACTGAAATTTGTGAGCTTTTTACTTTGTAACTTGTGTAATAGTTTTTATAGTGAAATTGGTGTGCTTTTTGACTTGGAAATTTTCTTATGGTGTTTATAGTGAAACTATCGAATTTTTTGACTTGGAACTTTTGAAATGGTTTTATAGTGAAATTGGTGAATTTTTTCAGTTGAAACATTTGTAATGGTTATTATAGTGAAATTGGCGAGTTTTTTCACTTGGAACATTCCTAATGGTCTTTATAGTTAAATTGATGAGTTTTTTCACTTTGAACTTTTGTTATAATTTATAGAGTGAAATTGGGGAGTTTTTTAACTTTGAATATTCGAAATGGTCATTTAGTGAAATTAGTGTATTTTTTCACTTAAAACATTTGTTGTGGTTTTTATAGTGAAATTAGTGTTTTTTTTTCACTTTCTACTTTTGGTATGCTTTTTAGAGAGAAGTTAGTGAGTTTTTTGACTTTAACATTTTGTATGGTTTTTATTGTGAAATTGGTGAGTTTTTTAAATACGAAATTTTGTTATGGTTTTTATAGTGAAGTTGTTGAATTATTGGCTTTGAACATTAGAAATGGTTTTTATAGTGAAATTGGGTACTTTTTCACTTGAAACTTTTGTAATGGCCATTATAGTGAAATTGGTGTGCTTTTGACTTGGAAATTTTCTTATGGTGTTTATAGTGAAACTGTCGAATTTTTTGACTTGAAACTTTTGAAATGGTTTTATTGTGAAATTGGTGAATTTTTCACTTGAAACATTTGTAATGGTTATTATAGTGAAATTTGCGAGTTTTTTCACTTGGAACATTCGTAATGGTCTTTATAGTTAAATTGATGAGTTTTAGCACTTTGAACTTTTGTTATAATTTATAGAGTGAAACTGGGGAGTTTTTTAACTTTGAATATTCGAAATGGTCATTTAGTGAAATTAGTGTATTTTTTCACTTAAAACATTTGTTGTGGTTTTTATAGTGAAATTAGTGTTTTTTTTCACTTTTTACTTTTGGTATGGTTTTTAGAGAGAAGTTAGAGAGTTTTTTGAGTTTAACATTTTGTATGGTTTTTATTGTGAAATTGGTGAGTTTTTTAAATACGAAATTTTGTTATGGTTTTTATAGTGAAATTGTTGAATTATTGGCTTTGAACATTAGAAATGGTTTTTATAGTGAAATTGGGTACTTTTTCACTTGAAACTTTTGTAATGGCCATTATAGTGAAATTGGTGTGCTTTTTGACTTGGAAATTTTCTTATGGTGTTTATAGTGAAATTGTCGAATTTTTTGTCTTGGAACTTTTGAAATGGTTTTATGGTGAAATTGCTGAATTTTTTCACTTGAAACATTTGTAATGGTTATTATAGTGAAATTGGAGAGTTGTTTCACTTGGAAGATTCGTAATGGTCTTTATAGTTAAATTGATGAGTTTTTTCACTTGGAACTGTTGTTATAATTTGTAGAGTGAAACTGGGGAGTTTTTAAACTTTGAATATTCGAAATGGTCATTTAGTGAAATTAGTGTATTTTTTCACATAAAACATTTCTTGTGGTTTTTATAGTGAAATTAGTGTTTTTTTTTCACTTTTGACTTTTGGTATGGTTTTTAGAGAGAAGTTAGTGGGTTTTTTGAGTTTAACATTTTGTATGGTTTTTATTGTGAAATTGGTGAGTTTTTTAAATACGAAATTTTGTTATGGTTTTTATAGTGAAATTGTTGAATTATTGGCTTTGAACATTAGAAATGGTTTTTATAGTGAAATTCGGTACTTTTTTACTTGAAACTTTTGTAATGGCCATTATAGTGAAATTGGTGCGATTTTTCACATGGAACATTCAAATGGTCTTTATAGTGAAATTGATTAGTTTTTTCACGTGGAACTTTTTTAATGGTTTTTATAGTGAAATTGGGTAGTTTTTAGTTTTTAACTTTGAACTTTTGTTTAGAGAGAAATTGGTGATTTTTAAAATTTCAACTTTTGTAATGGTTTTTATGGTGAAATTAGTGAGTTTTTTTCACTTGGATCTTTTGGTATGGTCTTTTACTGAAATTTGTGAGCTTTTTACTTTGTAACTTGTGTAATGGTTTTTATAGTGAAATTGGTGTGCTTTTTGACTTGGAAATTTTCTTATGGTGTTTATAGTGAAACTGTCGAATTTTTTGACTTGGAACTTTTGAAATGGTTTTATAGTGAAATTGGTGAATTTTTTCAGTTGAAACATTTGTAATGGTTATTATAGTGAAATTGGCGAGTTTTTTCACTTGGAACATTCCTAATGGTCTTTATAGTTAAATTGATGAGTTTTTTCACTTTGAACTTTTGTTATAATTTATAGAGTGAAATTGGGGAGTTTTTTAACTTTGAATATTCGAAATGGTCATTTAGTGAAATTAGTGTATTTTTTCACTTAAAACATTTGTTGTGGTTTTTATAGTGAAATTAGTGTTTTTTTTTCACTTTCTACTTTTGGTATGCTTTTTAGAGAGAAGTTAGTGAGTTTTTTGACTTTAACATTTTGTATGGTTTTTATTGTGAAATTGGTGAGTTTTTTAAATACGAAATTTTGTTATGGTTTTTATAGTGAAGTTGTTGAATTATTGGCTTTGAACATTAGAAATGGTTTTTATAGTGAAATTGGGTACTTTTTCACTTGAAACTTTTGTAATGGCCATTATAGTGAAATTGGTGTGCTTTTGACTTGGAAATTTTCTTATGGTGTTTATAGTGAAATTGTCGAATTTTTTGACTTGAAACTTTTGAAATGGTTTTATTGTGAAATTGGTGAATTTTTCACTTGAAACATTTGTAATGGTTATTATAGTGAAATTTGCGAGTTTTTTCACTTGGAACATTCGTAATGGTCTTTATAGTTAAATTGATGAGTTTTAGCACTTTGAACTTTTGTTATAATTTATAGAGTGAAACTGGGGAGTTTTTTAACTTTGAATATTCGAAATGGTCATTTAGTGAAATTAGTGTATTTTTTCACTTAAAACATTTGTTGTGGTTTTTATAGTGAAATTAGTGTTTTTTTTCACTTTTTACTTTTGGTATGGTTTTTAGAGAGAAGTTAGAGAGTTTTTTGAGTTTAACATTTTGTATGGTTTTTATTGTGAAATTGGTGAGTTTTTTAAATACGAAATTTTGTTATGGTTTTTATAGTGAAATTGTTGAATTATTGGCTTTGAACATTAGAAATGGTTTTTATAGTGAAATTGGGTACTTTTTCACTTGAAACTTTTGTAATGGCCATTATAGTGAAATTGGTGTGCTTTTTGACTTGGAAATTTTCTTATGGTGTTTATAGTGAAATTGTCGAATTTTTTGTCTTGGAACTTTTGAAATGGTTTTATGGTGAAATTGCTGAATTTTTTCACTTGAAACATTTGTAATGGTTATTATAGTGAAATTGGCGAGTTGTTTCACTTGGAAGATTCGTAATGGTCTTTATAGTTAAATTGATGAGTTTTTTCACTTGGAACTGTTGTTATAATTTGTAGAGTGAAACTGGGGAGTTTTTAAACTTTGAATATTCGAAATGGTCATTTAGTGAAATTAGTGTATTTTTTCACATAAAACATTTCTTGTGGTTTTTATAGTGAAATTAGTGTTTTTTTTTCACTTTTGACTTTTGGTATGGTTTTTAGAGAGAAGTTAGTGAGTTTTTTGAGTTTAACATTTTGTATGGTTTTTATTGTGAAATTGGTGAGTTTTTTAAATACGAAATTTTGTTATGGTTTTTATAGTGACATTGTTGAATCATTGGCTTTGAACATTAGAAATGGTTTTTATAGTGAAATTCGGTACTTTTTTACTTGAAACTTTTGTAATGGCCATTATAGTGAAATTGGTGCGATTTTTCACATGGAACATTCAAATGGTCTTTATAGTGAAATTGATTAGTTTTTTCACGTGGAACTTTTTTAATGGTTTTTATAGTGAAATTGGGTAGTTTTTAGTTTTTAACTTTGAACTTTTGTTTAGAGAGAAATTGGTGATTTTTAAAATTTCAACTTTTGTAATGGTTTTTATGGTGAAATTAGTGA
This sequence comes from Lathyrus sativus, assembly GCA_963859935.3. Classification (NCBI taxonomy): domain Eukaryota; kingdom Viridiplantae; phylum Streptophyta; class Magnoliopsida; order Fabales; family Fabaceae; genus Lathyrus; species Lathyrus sativus. The sequence continues at coordinate 653,872 of CAWUDS030001559.1, forward strand.
GTTTTTTTCACTTGGATCTTTTGGTATGGTCTTTTACTGAAATTTGTGAGCTTTTTACTTTGTAACTTGTGTAATGGTTTTTATAGTGAAATTGGTGTGCTTTTTGACTTGGAAATTTTCTTATGGTGTTTATAGTGAAACTGTCGAATTTTTTGACTTGGAACTTTTGAAATGGTTTTATAGTGAAATTGGTGAATTTTTTCAGTTGAAACATTTGTAATGGTTATTATAGTGAAATTGGCGAGTTTTTTCACTTGGAACATTCCTAATGGTCTTTATAGTTAAATTGATGAGTTTTTTCACTTTGAACTTTTGTTATAATTTATAGAGTGAAATTGGGGAGTTTTTTAACTTTGAATATTCGAAATGGTCATTTAGTGAAATTAGTGTATTTTTTCACTTAAAACATTTGTTGTGGTTTTTATAGTGAAATTAGTGTTTTTTTTTCACTTTCTACTTTTGGTATGCTTTTTAGAGAGAAGTTAGTGAGTTTTTTGACTTTAACATTTTGTATGGTTTTTATTGTGAAATTGGTGAGTTTTTTAAATACGAAATTTTGTTATGGTTTTTATAGTGAAGTTGTTGAATTATTGGCTTTGAACATTAGAAATGGTTTTTATAGTGAAATTGGGTACTTTTTCACTTGAAACTTTTGTAATGGCCATTATAGTGAAATTGGTGTGCTTTTGACTTGGAAATTTTCTTATGGTGTTTATAGTGAAATTGTCGAATTTTTTGACTTGAAACTTTTGAAATGGTTTTATTGTGAAATTGGTGAATTTTTCACTTGAAACATTTGTAATGGTTATTATAGTGAAATTTGCGAGTTTTTTCACTTGGAACATTCGTAATGGTCTTTATAGTTAAATTGATGAGTTTTAGCACTTTGAACTTTTGTTAAAATTTATAGAGTGAAATTGGGGAGTTTTTTAACTTTGAATATTCGAAATGGTCATTTAGTGAAATTAGTGTATTTTTTCACTTAAAACATTTGTTGTGGTTTTTATAGTGAAATTAGTGTTTTTTTTTCACTTTTTACTTTTGGTATGGTTTTTAGAGAGAAGTTTGTGAGTTTTTTGACTTTAACATTTTGTATGGTTTTTATTGTGAAATTGGTGAGTTTTTTAAATACGAAATTTTGTTATGGTTTTTATAGTGAAGTTGTTGAATTATTGGCTTTGAACATTAGAAATGGTTTTTATAGTGAAATTGGGTACTTTTTCACTTGAAACTTTTGTAATGGCCATTATAGTGAAATTGGTGTGCTTTTTGACTTGGAAATTTTCTTATGGTGTTTATAGTGAAATTGTCGAATTTTTTGACTTGGAACTTTTGAAATGGTTTTATGGTGAAATTGCTGAATTTTTTCACTTGAAACATTTGTAATGGTTATTATAGTGAAATTGGCGAGTTGTTTCACTTGGAAGATTCGTAATGGTCTTTATAGTTAAATTGATGAGTTTTTTCACTTGGAACTGTTGTTATAATTTGTAGAGTGAAACTGGGGAGTTTTTAAACTTTGAATATTCGAAATGGTCATTTAGTGAAATTAGTGTATTTTTTCACATAAAACATTTCTTGTGGTTTTTATAGTGAAATTAGTGTTTTTTTTTTCACTTTTGACTTTTGGTATGGTTTTTAGAGAGAAGTTAGTGAGTTTTTTGAGTTTAACATTTTGTATGGTTTTTATTGTGAAATTGGTGAGTTTTTTAAATACGAAATTTTGTTATGGTTTTTATAGTGAAATTGTTGAATTATTGGCTTTGAACATTAGAAATGGTTTTTATAGTGAAATTGGGTACTTTTTTACTTGAAACTTTTGTAATGGCCATTATAGTGAAATTGGTGCAATTTTTCACATGGAACATTCAAATGGTCTTTATAGTGAAATTGATGAGTTTTTTTCACGTGGAACTTTTTTAATGGTTTTTATAGTGAAATTGGGTAGTTTTTTGTTTTTAACTTTGAACTTTTGTTTAGAGAGAAATTGGTGATTTTTAAAATTTCAACTTTTGTAATGGTTTTTATGGTGAAATTAGTGAGTTTTTTTCACTTGGATCTTTTGGTATGGTCTTTTACTGAAATTTGTGAGCTTTTTACTTTGTAACTTGTGTAATGGTTTTTATAGTGAAATTGGTGTGCTTTTTGACTTGGAAATTTTCTTATGGTGTTTATAGTGAAACTGTCGAATTTTTTGACTTGGAACTTTTGAAATGGTTTTATAGTGAAATTGGTGAATTTTTTCAGTTGAAACATTTGTAATGGTTATTATAGTGAAATTGGCGAGTTTTTTCACTTGGAACATTCCTAATGGTCTTTATAGTTAAATTGATGAGTTTTTTCACTTTGAACTTTTGTTATAATTTATAGAGTGAAATTGGGGAGTTTTTTAACTTTGAATATTCGAAATGGTCATTTAGTGAAATTAGTGTATTTTTTCACTTAAAACATTTGTTGTGGTTTTTATAGTGAAATTAGTGTTTTTTTTCACTTTCTACTTTTGGTATGCTTTTTAGAGAGAAGTTAGTGAGTTTTTTGACTTTAACATTTTGTATGGTTTTTATTGTGAAATTGGTGAGTTTTTTAAATACGAAATTTTGTTATGGTTTTTATAGTGAAGTTGTTGAATTATTGGCTTTGAACATTAGAAATGGTTTTTATAGTGAAATTGGGTACTTTTTCACTAGAAACTTTTGTAATGGCCATTATAGTGAAATTGGTGTGCTTTTTGACTTGGAAATTTTCTTATGGTGTTTATAGTGAAATTGTCGAATTTTTTGACTTGAAACTTTTGAAATGGTTTTATTGTGAAATTGGTGAATTTTTCACTTGAAACATTTGTAATGGTTATTATAGTGAAATTTGCGAGTTTTTTCACTTGGAACATTCGTAATGGTCTTTATAGTTAAATTGATGAGTTTTAGCACTTTGAACTTTTGTTATAATTTATAGAGTGAAATTGGGGAGTTTTTTAACTTTGAATATTCGAAATGGTCATTTAGTGAAATTAGTGTATTTTTTCACTTAAAACATTTGTTGTGGTTTTTATAGTGAAATTAGTGTTTTTTTTTCACTTTTTACTTTTGGTATGGTTTTTAGAGAGAAGTTTGTGAGTTTTTTGACTTTAACATTTTGTATGGTTTTTATTGTGAAATTGGTGAGTTTTTTAAATACGAAATTTTGTTATGGTTTTTATAGTGAAGTTGTTGAAATATTGGCTTTGAACATTAGAAATGGTTTTTATAGTGAAATTGGGTACTTTTTCACTTGAAACTTTTGTAATGGCCATTATAGTGAAATTGGTGTGCTTTTTGACTTGGAAATTTTCTTATGGTGTTTATAGTGAAATTGTCGAATTTTTTGACTTGGAACTTTTGAAATGGTTTTATGGTGAAATTGCTGAATTTTTTCACTTGAAACATTTGTAATGGTTATTATAGTGAAATTGGCGAGTTGTTTCACTTGGAAGATTCGTAATGGTCTTTATAGTTAAATTGATGAGTTTTTTCACTTGGAACTGTTGTTATAATTTGTAGAGTGAAACTGGGGAGTTTTTAAACTTTGAATATTCGAAATGGTCATTTAGTGAAATTAGTGTATTTTTTCACATAAAACATTTCTTGTGGTTTTTATAGTGAAATTAGTGTTTTTTTTTTCACTTTTGACTTTTGGTATGGTTTTTAGAGAGAAGTTAGTGAGTTTTTTGAGTTTAACATTTTGTATGGTTTTTATTGTGAAATTGGTGAGTTTTTTAAATACGAAATTTTGTTATGGTTTTTATAGTGAAATTGTTGAATTATTGGCTTTGAACATTAGAAATGGTTTTTATAGTGAAATTGGGTACTTTTTTACTTGAAACTTTTGTAATGGCCATTATAGTGAAACTGGTGCGATTTTCACATGGAACATTCAAATGGTCTTTATAGTGAAATTGATGAGTTTTTTCACGTGGAACTTTTTTAATGGTTTTTATAGTGAAATTGGGTAGTTTTTTGTTTTTAACTTTGAACTTTTGTTTAGAGAGAAATTGGTGATTTTTAAAATTTCAACTTTTGTAATGGTTTTTATGGTGAAATTAGTGAGTTTTTTTCACTTGGATCTTTTGGTATGGTCTTTTACTGAAATTTGTGAGCTTTTTACTTTGTAACTTGTGTAATGGTTTTTATAGTGAAATTGGTGTGCTTTTTGACTTGGAAATTTTCTTATGGTGTTTATAGTGAAACTGTCGAATTTTTTGACTTGGAACTTTTGAAATGGTTTTATAGTGAAATTGGTGAATTTTTTCAGTTGAAACATTTGTAATGGTTATTATAGTGAAATTGGCGAGTTTTTTCACTTGGAACATTCCTAATGGTCTTTATAGTTAAATTGATGAGTTTTTTCACTTTGAACTTTTGTTATAATTTATAGAGTGAAATTGGGGAGTTTTTTAACTTTGAATATTCGAAATGGTCATTTAGTGAAATTAGTGTATTTTTTCAATTAAAACATTTGTTGTGGTTTTTATAGTGAAATTAGTGTTTTTTTTTCACTTTCTACTTTTGGTATGCTTTTTAGAGAGAAGTTAGTGAGTTTTTTGACTTTAACATTTTGTATGGTTTTTATTGTGAAATTGGTGAGTTTTTTAAATACGAAATTTTGTTATGGTTTTTATAGTGAAGTTGTTGAATTATTGGCTTTGAACATTAGAAATGGTTTTTATAGTGAAATTGGGTACTTTTTCACTTGAAACTTTTGTAATGGCCATTATAGTGAAATTGGTGTGCTTTTTGACTTGGAAATTTTCTTATGGTGTTTATAGTGAAATTGTCGAATTTTTTGACTTGAAACTTTTGAAATGGTTTTATTGTGAAATTGGTGAATTTTCCTTTTGAAACATTTGTAATGGTTATTATAGTGAAATTTGCGAGTTTTTTCACTTGGAACATTCGTAATGGTCTTTATAGTTAAATTGATGAGTTTTAGCACTTTGAACTTTTGTTATAATTTATAGAGTGAAATTGGGGAGTTTTTTTAACTTTGAATATTCGAAATGGTCATTTATTGAAATTAGTGTATTTTTTCACTTAAAACATTTGTTGTGGTTTTTATAGTGAAATTAGTGTTTTTTTTTCACTTTTTACTTTTGGTATGGTTTTTAGAGAGAAGTTTGTGAGTTTTTTGACTTTAACATTTTGTATGGTTTTTATTGTGAAATTGGTGAGTTTTTTAAATACGAAATTTTGTTATGGTTTTTATAGTGAAGTTGTTGAAATATTGGCTTTGAACATTAGAAATGGTTTTTATAGTGAAATTGGGTACTTTTTCACTTGAAACTTTTGTAATGGCCATTATAGTGAAATTGGTGTGCTTTTTGACTTGGAAATTTTCTTATGGTGTTTATAGTGAAATTGTCGAATTTTTTGACTTGGAACTTTTGAAATGGTTTTATGGTGAAATTGCTGAATTTTTTCACTTGAAACATTTGTAATGGTTATTATAGTGAAATTGGCGAGTTGTTTCACTTGGAAGATTCGTAATGGTCTTTATAGTTAAATTGATGAGTTTTTTCACTTGGAACTGTTGTTATAATTTGTAGAGTGAAACTGGGGAGTTTTTAAACTTTGAATATTCGAAATGGTCATTTAGTGAAATTAGTGTATTTTTTCACATAAAACATTTCTTGTGGTTTTTATAGTGAAATTAGTGTTTTTTTTTCACTTTTGACTTTTGGTATGGTTTTTAGAGAGAAGTTAGTGAGTTTTTTGAGTTTAACATTTTGTATGGTTTTTATTGTGAAATTGGTGAGTTTTTTAAATACGAAATTTTGTTATGGTTTTTATAGTGAAATTGTTGAATTATTGGCTTTGAACATTAGAAATGGTTTTTATAGTGAAATTGGGTACTTTTTTACTTGAAACTTTTGTAATGGCCATTATAGTGAAATTGGTGCAATTTTTCACATGGAACATTCAAATGGTCTTTATAGTGAAATTGATGAGTTTTTTCACGTGGAACTTTTTTAATGGTTTTTATAGTGAAATTGGGTAGTTTTTTGTTTTTAACTTTGAACTTTTGTTTAGAGAGAAATTGGTGATTTTTAAAATTTCAACTTTTGTAATGGTTTTTATGGTGAAATTAGTGAGTTTTTTTTCACTTGGATCTTTTGGTATGGTCTTTTACTGAAATTTGTGAGCTTTTTACTTTGTAACTTGTGTAATGGTTTTTATAGTGAAATTGGTGTGCTTTTTGACTTGGAAATTTTCTTATGGTGTTTATAGTGAAACTGTCGAATTTTTTGACTTGGAACTTTTGAAATGGTTTTATAGTGAAATTGGTGAATTTTTTCAGTTGAAACATTTGTAATGGTTATTATAGTGAAATTGGCGAGTTTTTTCACTTGGAACATTCCTAATGGTCTTTATAGTTAAATTGATGAGTTTTTTCACTTTGAACTTTTGTTATAATTTATAGAGTGAAATTGGGGAGTTTTTTAACTTTGAATATTCGAAATGGTCATTTAGTGAAATTAGTGTATTTTTTCACTTAAAACATTTGTTGTGGTTTTTATAGTGAAATTAGTGTTTTTTTTTCACTTTCTACTTTTGGTATGCTTTTTAGAGAGAAGTTAGTGAGTTTTTTGACTTTAACATTTTGTATGGTTTTTATTGTGAAATTGGTGAGTTTTTTAAATACGAAATTTTGTTATGGTTTTTATAGTGAAGTTGTTGAATTATTGGCTTTGAACATTAGAAATGGTTTTTATAGTGAAATTGGGTACTTTTTCACTTGAAACTTTTGTAATGGCCATTATAGTGAAATTGGTGTGCTTTTGACTTGGAAATTTTCTTATGGTGTTTATAGTGAAATTGTCGAATTTTTTGACTTGAAACTTTTGAAATGGTTTTATTGTGAAATTGGTGAATTTTTCACTTGAAACATTTGTAATGGTTATTATAGTGAAATTTGCGAGTTTTTTCACTTGGAACATTCGTAATGGTCTTTATAGTTAAATTGATGAGTTTTAGCACTTTGAACTTTTGTTAAAATTTATAGAGTGAAATTGGGGAGTTTTTTAACTTTGAATATTCGAAATGGTCATTTAGTGAAATTAGTGTATTTTTTCACTTAAAACATTTGTTGTGGTTTTTATAGTGAAATTAGTGTTTTTTTTTCACTTTTTACTTTTGGTATGGTTTTTAGAGAGAAGTTTGTGAGTTTTTTGACTTTAACATTTTGTATGGTTTTTATTGTGAAATTGGTGAGTTTTTTAAATACGAAATTTTGTTATGGTTTTTATAGTGAAGTTGTTGAATTATTGGCTTTGAACATTAGAAATGGTTTTTATAGTGAAATTGGGTACTTTTTCACTTGAAACTTTTGTAATGGCCATTATAGTGAAATTGGTGTGCTTTTTGACTTGGAAATTTTCTTATGGTGTTTATAGTGAAATTGTCGAATTTTTTGACTTGGAACTTTTGAAATGGTTTTATGGTGAAATTGCTGAATTTTTTCACTTGAAACATTTGTAATGGTTATTATAGTGAAATTGGCGAGTTGTTTCACTTGGAAGATTCGTAATGGTCTTTATAGTTAAATTGATGAGTTTTTTCACTTGGAACTGTTGTTATAATTTGTAGAGTGAAACTGGGGAGTTTTTAAACTTTGAATATTCGAAATGGTCATTTAGTGAAATTAGTGTATTTTTTCACATAAAACATTTCTTGTGGTTTTTATAGTGAAATTAGTGTTTTTTTTTTCACTTTTGACTTTTGGTATGGTTTTTAGAGAGAAGTTAGTGAGTTTTTTGAGTTTAACATTTTGTATGGTTTTTATTGTGAAATTGGTGAGTTTTTTAAATACGAAATTTTGTTATGGTTTTTATAGTGAAATTGTTGAATTATTGGCTTTGAACATTAGAAATGGTTTTTATAGTGAAATTGGGTACTTTTTTACTTGAAACTTTTGTAATGGCCATTATAGTGAAATTGGTGCAATTTTTCACATGGAACATTCAAATGGTCTTTATAGTGAAATTGATGAGTTTTTTTCACGTGGAACTTTTTTAATGGTTTTTATAGTGAAATTGGGTAGTTTTTTGTTTTTAACTTTGAACTTTTGTTTAGAGAGAAATTGGTGATTTTTAAAATTTCAACTTTTGTAATGGTTTTTATGGTGAAATTAGTGAGTTTTTTTCACTTGGATCTTTTGGTATGGTCTTTTACTGAAATTTGTGAGCTTTTTACTTTGTAACTTGTGTAATGGTTTTTATAGTGAAATTGGTGTGCTTTTTGACTTGGAAATTTTCTTATGGTGTTTATAGTGAAACTGTCGAATTTTTTGACTTGGAACTTTTGAAATGGTTTTATAGTGAAATTGGTGAATTTTTTCAGTTGAAACATTTGTAATGGTTATTATAGTGAAATTGGCGAGTTTTTTCACTTGGAACATTCCTAATGGTCTTTATAGTTAAATTGATGAGTTTTTTCACTTTGAACTTTTGTTATAATTTATAGAGTGAAATTGGGGAGTTTTTTAACTTTGAATATTCGAAATGGTCATTTAGTGAAATTAGTGTATTTTTTCACTTAAAACATTTGTTGTGGTTTTTATAGTGAAATTAGTGTTTTTTTTCACTTTCTACTTTTGGTATGCTTTTTAGAGAGAAGTTAGTGAGTTTTTTGACTTTAACATTTTGTATGGTTTTTATTGTGAAATTGGTGAGTTTTTTAAATACGAAATTTTGTTATGGTTTTTATAGTGAAGTTGTTGAATTATTGGCTTTGAACATTAGAAATGGTTTTTATAGTGAAATTGGGTACTTTTTCACTAGAAACTTTTGTAATGGCCATTATAGTGAAATTGGTGTGCTTTTTGACTTGGAAATTTTCTTATGGTGTTTATAGTGAAATTGTCGAATTTTTTGACTTGAAACTTTTGAAATGGTTTTATTGTGAAATTGGTGAATTTTTCACTTGAAACATTTGTAATGGTTATTATAGTGAAATTTGCGAGTTTTTTCACTTGGAACATTCGTAATGGTCTTTATAGTTAAATTGATGAGTTTTAGCACTTTGAACTTTTGTTATAATTTATAGAGTGAAATTGGGGAGTTTTTTAACTTTGAATATTCGAAATGGTCATTTAGTGAAATTAGTGTATTTTTTCACTTAAAACATTTGTTGTGGTTTTTATAGTGAAATTAGTGTTTTTTTTTCACTTTTTACTTTTGGTATGGTTTTTAGAGAGAAGTTTGTGAGTTTTTTGACTTTAACATTTTGTATGGTTTTTATTGTGAAATTGGTGAGTTTTTTAAATACGAAATTTTGTTATGGTTTTTATAGTGAAGTTGTTGAAATATTGGCTTTGAACATTAGAAATGGTTTTTATAGTGAAATTGGGTACTTTTTCACTTGAAACTTTTGTAATGGCCATTATAGTGAAATTGGTGTGCTTTTTGACTTGGAAATTTTCTTATGGTGTTTATAGTGAAATTGTCGAATTTTTTGACTTGGAACTTTTGAAATGGTTTTATGGTGAAATTGCTGAATTTTTTCACTTGAAACATTTGTAATGGTTATTATAGTGAAATTGGCGAGTTGTTTCACTTGGAAGATTCGTAATGGTCTTTATAGTTAAATTGATGAGTTTTTTCACTTGGAACTGTTGTTATAATTTGTAGAGTGAAACTGGGGAGTTTTTAAACTTTGAATATTCGAAATGGTCATTTAGTGAAATTAGTGTATTTTTTCACATAAAACATTTCTTGTGGTTTTTATAGTGAAATTAGTGTTTTTTTTTCACTTTTGACTTTTGGTATGGTTTTTAGAGAGAAGTTAGTGAGTTTTTTGAGTTTAACATTTTGTATGGTTTTTATTGTGAAATTGGTGAGTTTTTTAAATACGAAATTTTGTTATGGTTTTTATAGTGAAATTGTTGAATTATTGGCTTTGAACATTAGAAATGGTTTTTATAGTGAAATTGGGTACTTTTTTACTTGAAACTTTTGTAATGGCCATTATAGTGAAACTGGTGCGATTTTCACATGGAACATTCAAATGGTCTTTATAGTGAAATTGATGAGTTTTTTCACGTGGAACTTTTTTAATGGTTTTTATAGTGAAATTGGGTAGTTTTTTGTTTTTAACTTTGAACTTTTGTTTAGAGAGAAATTGGTGATTTTTAAAATTTCAACTTTTGTAATGGTTTTTATGGTGAAATTAGTGAGTTTTTTTCACTTGGATCTTTTGGTATGGTCTTTTACTGAAATTTGTGAGCTTTTTACTTTGTAACTTGTGTAATGGTTTTTATAGTGAAATTGGTGTGCTTTTTGACTTGGAAATTTTCTTATGGTGTTTATAGTGAAACTGTCGAATTTTTTGACTTGGAACTTTTGAAATGGTTTTATAGTGAAATTGGTGAATTTTTTCAGTTGAAACATTTGTAATGGTTATTATAGTGAAATTGGCGAGTTTTTTCACTTGGAACATTCCTAATGGTCTTTATAGTTAAATTGATGAGTTTTTTCACTTTGAACTTTTGTTATAATTTATAGAGTGAAATTGGGGAGTTTTTTAACTTTGAATATTCGAAATGGTCATTTAGTGAAATTAGTGTATTTTTTCACTTAAAACATTTGTTGTGGTTTTTATAGTGAAATTAGTGTTTTTTTTTCACTTTCTACTTTTGGTATGCTTTTTAGAGAGAAGTTAGTGAGTTTTTTGACTTTAACATTTTGTATGGTTTTTATTGTGAAATTGGTGAGTTTTTTAAATACGAAATTTTGTTATGGTTTTTATAGTGAAGTTGTTGAATTATTGGCTTTGAACATTAGAAATGGTTTTTATAGTGAAATTGGGTACTTTTTCACTTGAAACTTTTGTAATGGCCATTATAGTGAAATTGGTGTGCTTTTTGACTTGGAAATTTTCTTATGGTGTTTATAGTGAAATTGTCGAATTTTTTGACTTGAAACTTTTGAAATGGTTTTATTGTGAAATTGGTGAATTTTCCTTTTGAAACATTTGTAATGGTTATTATAGTGAAATTTGCGAGTTTTTTCACTTGGAACATTCGTAATGGTCTTTATAGTTAAATTGATGAGTTTTAGCACTTTGAACTTTTGTTATAATTTATAGAGTGAAATTGGGGAGTTTTTTTAACTTTGAATATTCGAAATGGTCATTTATTGAAATTAGTGTATTTTTTCACTTAAAACATTTGTTGTGGTTTTTATAGTGAAATTAGTGTTTTTTTTTCACTTTTTACTTTTGGTATGGTTTTTAGAGAGAAGTTTGTGAGTTTTTTGACTTTAACATTTTGTATGGTTTTTATTGTGAAATTGGTGAGTTTTTTAAATACGAAATTTTGTTATGGTTTTTATAGTGAAGTTGTTGAAATATTGGCTTTGAACATTAGAAATGGTTTTTATAGTGAAATTGGGTACTTTTTCACTTGAAACTTTTGTAATGGCCATTATAGTGAAATTGGTGTGCTTTTTGACTTGGAAATTTTCTTATGGTGTTTATAGTGAAATTGTCGAATTTTTTGACTTGGAACTTTTGAAATGGTTTTATGGTGAAATTGCTGAATTTTTTCACTTGAAACATTTGTAATGGTTATTATAGTGAAATTGGCGAGTTGTTTCACTTGGAAGATTCGTAATGGTCTTTATAGTTAAATTGATGAGTTTTTTCACTTGGAACTGTTGTTATAATTTGTAGAGTGAAACTGGGGAGTTTTTAAACTTTGAATATTCGAAATGGTCATTTAGTGAAATTAGTGTATTTTTTCACATAAAACATTTCTTGTGGTTTTTATAGTGAAATTAGTGTTTTTTTTTCACTTTTGACTTTTGGTATGGTTTTTAGAGAGAAGTTAGTGAGTTTTTTGAGTTTAACATTTTGTATGGTTTTTATTGTGAAATTGGTGAGTTTTTTAAATACGAAATTTTGTTATGGTTTTTATAGTGAAATTGTTGAATTATTGGCTTTGAACATTAGAAATGGTTTTTATAGTGAAATTGGGTACTTTTTTACTTGAAACTTTTGTAATGGCCATTATAGTGAAATTGGTGCAATTTTTCACATGGAACATTCAAATGGTCTTTATAGTGAAATTGATGAGTTTTTTCACGTGGAACTTTTTTAATGGTTTTTATAGTGAAATTGGGTAGTTTTTTGTTTTTAACTTTGAACTTTTGTTTAGAGAGAAATTGGTGATTTTTAAAATTTCAACTTTTGTAATGGTTTTTATGGTGAAATTAGTGAGTTTTTTTCACTTGGATCTTTTGGTATGGTCTTTTACTGAAATTTGTGAGCTTTTTACTTTGTAACTTGTGTAATGGTTTTTATAGTGAAATTGGTGTGCTTTTTGACTTGGAAATTTTCTTATGGTGTTTATAGTGAAACTGTCGAATTTTTTGACTTGGAACTTTTGAAATGGTTTTATAGTGAAATTGGTGAATTTTTTCAGTTGAAACATTTGTAATGGTTATTATAGTGAAATTGGCGAGTTTTTTCACTTGGAACATTCCTAATGGTCTTTATAGTTAAATTGATGAGTTTTTTCACTTTGAACTTTTGTTATAATTTATAGAGTGAAATTGGGGAGTTTTTTAACTTTGAATATTCGAAATGGTCATTTAGTGAAATTAGTGTATTTTTTCACTTAAAACATTTGTTGTGGTTTTTATAGTGAAATTAGTGTTTTTTTTTCACTTTCTACTTTTGGTATGCTTTTTAGAGAGAAGTTAGTGAGTTTTTTGACTTTAACATTTTGTATGGTTTTTATTGTGAAATTGGTGAGTTTTTTAAATACGAAATTTTGTTATGGTTTTTATAGTGAAGTTGTTGAATTATTGGCTTTGAACATTAGAAATGGTTTTTATAGTGAAATTGGGTACTTTTTCACTTGAAACTTTTGTAATGGCCATTATAGTGAAATTGGTGTGCTTTTTGACTTGGAAATTTTCTTATGGTGTTTATAGTGAAATTGTCGAATTTTTTGACTTGAAACTTTTGAAATGGTTTTATTGTGAAATTGGTGAATTTTTCTTTTGAAACATTTGTAATGGTTATTATAGTGAAATTTGCGAGTTTTTTCACTTGGAACATTCGTAATGGTCTTTATAGTTAAATTGATGAGTTTTAGCACTTTGAACTTTTGTTATAATTTATAGAGTGAAATTGGGGAGTTTTTTAACTTTGAATATTCGAAATGGTCATTTAGTGAAATTAGTGTATTTTTTCACTTAAAACATTTGTTGTGGTTTTTATAGTGAAATTAGTGTTTTTTTTTCACTTTTTACTTTTGGTATGGTTTTTAGAGAGAAGTTTGTGAGTTTTTTGACTTTAACATTTTGTATGGTTTTTATTGTGAAATTGGTGAGTTTTTTAAATACGAAATTTTGTTATGGTTTTTATAGTGAAGTTGTTGAAATATTGGCTTTGAACATTAGAAATGGTTTTTATAGTGAAATTGGGTACTTTTTCACTTGAAACTTTTGTAATGGCCATTATAGTGAAATTGGTGTGCTTTTTGACTTGGAAATTTTCTTATGGTGTTTATAGTGAAATTGTCGAATTTTTTGACTTGGAACTTTTGAAATGGTTTTATGGTGAAATTGCTGAATTTTTTCACTTGAAACATTTGTAATGGTTATTATAGTGAAATTGGCGAGTTGTTTCACTTGGAAGATTCGTAATGGTCTTTATAGTTAAATTGATGAGTTTTTTCACTTGGAACTGTTGTTATAATTTGTAGAGTGAAACTGGGGAGTTTTTAAACTTTGAATATTCGAAATGGTCATTTAGTGAAATTAGTGTATTTTTTCACATAAAACATTTCTTGTGGTTTTTATAGTGAAATTAGTGTTTTTTTTTCACTTTTGACTTTTGGTATGGTTTTTAGAGAGAAGTTAGTGAGTTTTTTGAGTTTAACATTTTGTATGGTTTTTATTGTGAAATTGGTGAGTTTTTTAAATACGAAATTTTGTTATGGTTTTTATAGTGAAATTGTTGAATTATTGGCTTTGAACATTAGAAATGGTTTTTATAGTGAAATTGGGTACTTTTTTACTTGAAACTTTTGTAATGGTCATTATAGTGAAATTGGTGCGATTTTTCACATGGAACATTCAAATGGTCTTTATAGTGAAATTGATGAGTTTTTTCACGTGGAACTTTTTTAATGGTTTTTATAGTGAAATTGGGTAGTTTTTTGTTTTTAACTTTGAACTTTTGTTTAGAGAGAAATTAGTTATTTTTAAAATTTCAACTTTTGTAATGGTTTTTATGGTGAAATTAGTGAGTTTTTTTCACTTGGGTCTTTTGGTATGGTCTTTTACTGAAATTTGTGAGCTTTTTACTTTGTAACTTGTGTAATGGTTTTTATAGTGAAATTGGTGTGCTTTTTGACTTGGAAATTTTCTTATGGTGTTTATAGTGAAACTGTCGAATTTTTTGACTTGGAACTTTTGAAATGGTTTTATAGTGAAATTGGTGAATTTTTTCAGTTGAAACATTTGTAATGGTTATTATAGTGAAATTGGCGAGTTTTTTCACTTGGAACATTCCTAATGGTCTTTATAGTTAAATTGATGAGTTTTTTCACTTTGAACTTTTGTTATAATTTATAGAGTGAAATTGGGGAGTTTTTTAACTTTGAATATTCGAAATGGTCATTTAGTGAAATTAGTGTATTTTTTCACTTAAAACATTTGTTGTGGTTTTTATAGTGAAATTAGTGTTTTTTTTTCACTTTCTACTTTTGGTATGCTTTTTAGAGAGAAGTTAGTGAGTTTTTTGACTTTAACATTTTGTGTGGTTTTTATTGTGAAATTTTTAGAGTTTTTTAAATACGAAATTTTGTTATGGTTTTTATAGTGAAGTTGTTGAATTATTGGCTTTGAACATTAGAAATGGTTTTTATAGTGAAATTGGGTACTTTTTCACTTGAAACTTTTGTAATGGCCATTATAGTGAAATTGGTGTGCTTTTTGACTTGGAAATTTTCTTATGGTGTTTATAGTGAAATTGTCGAATTTTTTGACTTGAAACTTTTGAAATGGTTTTATTGTGAAATTGGTGAATTTTTCACTTGAAACATTTGTAATGGTTATTATAGTGAAATTTGCGAGTTTTTTCACTTGGAACATTCGTAATGGTCTTTATAGTTAAATTGATGAGTTTTAGCACTTTGAACTTTTGTTATAATTTATAGAGTGAAATTGGGGAGTTTTTTAACTTTGAATATTCGAAATGGTCATTTAGTGAAATTAGTGTATTTTTTCACTTAAAACATTTGTTGTGGTTTTTATAGTGAAATTAGTGTTTTTTTTCACTTTTTACTTTTGGTATGGTTTTTAGAGAGAAGTTTGTGAGTTTTTTTACTTTAACATTTTGTATGGTTTTTATTGTGAAATTGGTGAGGTTTTTAAATACGAAATTTTGTTATGGTTTTTATAGTGAAGTTGTTGAATTATTGGCTTTGAACATTAGAAATGGTTTTTATAGTGAAATTGGGTACTTTTTCACTTGAAACTTTTGTAATGGCCATTATAGTGAAATTGGTGTGCTTTTTGACTTGGAAATTTTCTTATGGTGTTTATATTGAAATTGTCAAATTTTTTGACTTGGAACTTTTGAAATGGTTTTATGGTGAAATTGCTGAATTTTTTCACTTGAAACATTTGTAATGGTTATTATAGTGAAATTGGCGAGTTGTTTCACTTGGAAGATTCGTAATGGTCTTTATAGTTAAATTGATGAATTTTTTCACTTGGAACTGTTGTTATAATTTGTAGAGTGAAACTGGGGAGTTTTTAAACTTTGAATATTCGAAATGGTCATTTAGTGAAATTAGTGTATTTTTTCACATAAAACATTTCTTGTGGTTTTTATAGTGAAATTAGTGTTTTTTTTTTCACTTTTGACTTTTGGTATGGTTTTT
Source organism: Lathyrus sativus (assembly GCA_963859935.3). NCBI lineage: Eukaryota > Viridiplantae > Streptophyta > Magnoliopsida > Fabales > Fabaceae > Lathyrus > Lathyrus sativus. Next base: position 669,802 of record CAWUDS030001559.1, read on the forward strand.
AGAGAGAAGTTAGTGAGTTTTTTGAGTTTAACATTTTGTATGGTTTTTATTGTGAAATTGGTGAGTTTTTTAAATACGAAATTTTGTTATGGTTTTTATAGTGAAATTGTTGAATTATTGGCTTTGAACATTAGAAATGGTTTTTATAGTGAAATTGGGTACTTTTTTACTTGAAACTTTTGTAATGGCCATTATAGTGAAATTGGTGCGATTTTTCACATGGAACATTCAAATGGTCTTTATAGTGAAATTGATGAGTTTTTTCACGTGGAACTTTTTTAATGGTTTTTATAGTGAAATTGGGTAGTTTTTTGTTTTTAACTTTGAACTTTTGTTTAGAGAGAAATTGGTGATTTTTAAAATTTCAACTTTTGTAATGGTTTTTATGGTGAAATTAGTGAGTTTTTTTCACTTGGATCTTTTGGTATGGTCTTTTACTGAAATTTGTGAGCTTTTTACTTTGTAACTTGTGTAATGGTTTTTATAGTGAAATTAGTGTGCTTTTTGACTTGGAAATTTTCTTATGGTGTTTATAGTGAAACTGTCGAATTTTTTGACTTGGAACTTTTGAAATGGTTTTATAGTGAAATTGGTGAATTTTTTCAGTTGAAACATTTGTAATGGTTATTATAGTGAAATTGGCGAGTTTTTTCACTTGGAACATTCCTAATGGTCTTTATAGTTAAATTGATGAGTTTTTTCACTTTGAACTTTTGTTATAATTTATAGAGTGAAATTGGGGAGTTTTTTAACTTTGAATATTCGAAATGGTCATTTAGTGAAATTAGTGTATTTTTTCACTTAAAACATTTGTTGTGGTTTTTATAGTGAAATTAGTGTTTTTTTTTCACTTTCTACTTTTGGTATGCTTTTTAGAGAGAAGTTAGTGAGTTTTTTGACTTTAACATTTTGTATGGTTTTTATTGTGAAATTGGTGAGTTTTTTAAATACGAAATTTTGTTATGGTTTTTATAGTGAAGTTGTTGAATTATTGGCTTTGAACATTAGAAATGGTTTTTATAGTGAAATTGGGTACTTTTTCACTAGAAACTTTTGTAATGGCCATTATAGTGAAATTGGTGTGCTTTTTGACTTGGAAATTTTCTTATGGTGTTTATAGTGAAATTGTCGAATTTTTTGACTTGAAACTTTTGAAATGGTTTTATTGTGAAATTGGTGAATTTTTCACTTGAAACATTTGTAATGGTTATTATAGTGAAATTTGCGAGTTTTTTCACTTGGAACATTCGTAATGGTCTTTATAGTTAAATTGATGAGTTTTAGCACTTTGAACTTTTGTTATAATTTATAGAGTGAAATTGGGGAGTTTTTTAACTTTGAATATTCGAAATGGTCATTTAGTGAAATTAGTGTATTTTTTCACTTAAAACATTTGTTGTGGTTTTTATAGTGAAATTAGTGTTTTTTTTTCACTTTTTACTTTTGGTATGGTTTTTAGAGAGAAGTTTGTGAGTTTTTTGACTTTAACATTTTGTATGGTTTTTATTGTGAAATTGGTGAGTTTTTTAAATACGAAATTTTGTTATGGTTTTTATAGTGAAGTTGTTGAAATATTGGCTTTGAACATTAGAAATGGTTTTTATAGTGAAATTGGGTACTTTTTCACTTGAAACTTTTGTAATGGCCATTATAGTGAAATTGGTGTGCTTTTTGACTTGGAAATTTTCTTATGGTGTTTATAGTGAAATTGTCGAATTTTTTGACTTGGAACTTTTGAAATGGTTTTATGGTGAAATTGCTGAATTTTTTCACTTGAAACATTTGTAATGGTTATTATAGTGAAATTGGCGAGTTGTTTCACTTGGAAGATTCGTAATGGTCTTTATAGTTAAATTGATGAGTTTTTTCACTTGGAACTGTTGTTATAATTTGTAGAGTGAAACTGGGGAGTTTTTAAACTTTGAATATTCGAAATGGTCATTTAGTGAAATTAGTGTATTTTTTCACATAAAACATTTCTTGTGGTTTTTATAGTGAAATTAGTGTTTTTTTTCACTTTTTACTTTTGGTATGGTTTTTAGAGAGAAGTTTGTGAGTTTTTTTACTTTAACATTTTGTATGGTTTTTATTGTGAAATTGGTGAGGTTTTTAAATACGAAATTTTCTTATGGTTTTTATAGTGAAGTTGTTGAATTATTGGCTTTGAACATTAGAAATGGTTTTTATAGTGAAATTGGGTACTTTTTCACTTGAAACTTTTGTAATGGCCATTATAGTGAAATTGGTGTGCTTTTTGACTTGGAAATTTTCTTATGGTGTTTATAGTGAAATTGTCGAATTTTTTGACTTGAAACTTTTGAAATGGTTTTATTGTGAAATTGGTGAATTTTCCTTTTGAAACATTTGTAATGGTTATTATAGTGAAATTTGTGAGTTTTTTCACTTGGAACATTCGTAATGGTCTTTATAGTTAAATTGATGAGTTTTAGCACTTTGAACTTTTGTTATAATTTATAGAGTGAAATTGGGGAGTTTTTTAACTTTGAATATTCGAAATGGTCATTTATTGAAATTAGTGTATTTTTTCACTTAAAACATTTGTTGTGGTTTTTATAGTGAAATTAGTGTTTTTTTTTCACTTTTGACTTTTGGTATGGTTTTTAGAGAGAAGTTTGTGAGTTTTTTGACTTTAACATTTTGTATGGTTTTTATTGTGAAATTGGTGAGTTTTTTAAATACGAAATTTTGTTATGGTTTTTATAGTGAAATTGTTGAATTATTGGCTTTGAACATTAGAAATGGTTTTTATAGTGAAATTGGGTACTTTTTTACTTGAAACTTTTGTAATGGCCATTATAGTGAAATTGGTGCGATTTTTCACATGGAACATTCAAATGGTCTTTATAGTGAAATTGATGAGTTTTTTCACGTGGAACTTTTTTAATGGTTTTTATAGTGAAATTGGGTAGTTTTTTGTTTTTAACTTTGAACTTTTGTTTAGAGAGAAATTGGTGATTTTTAAAATTTCAACTTTTGTAATGGTTTTTATGGTGAAATTAGTGAGTTTTTTTCACTTGGATCTTTTGGTATGGTCTTTTACTGAAATTTGTGAGCTTTTTACTTTGTAACTTGTGTAATGGTTTTTATAGTGAAATTGGTGTGCTTTTTGACTTGGAAATTTTCTTATGGTGTTTATAGTGAAACTGTCGAATTTTTTGACTTGGAACTTTTGAAATGGTTTTATAGTGAAATTGGTGAATTTTTTCAGTTGAAACATTTGTAATGGTTATTATAGTGAAATTGGTGAGTTTTTTCACTTGGAACATTCCTAATGGTCTTTATAGTTAAATTGATGAGTTTTTTCACTTTGAACTTTTGTTATAATTTATAGAGTGAAATTGGGGAGTTTTTTAACTTTGAATATTCGAAATGGTCATTTAGTGAAATTAGTGTATTTTTTCACTTAAAACATTTGTTGTGGTTTTTATAGTGAAATTAGTGTTTTTTTTTCACTTTCTACTTTTGGTATGCTTTTTAGAGAGAAGTTAGTGAGTTTTTTGACTTTAACATTTTGTATGGTTTTTATTGTGAAATTGGTGAGTTTTTTAAATACGAAATTTTGTTATGGTTTTTATAGTGAAGTTGTTGAATTATTGGCTTTGAACATTAGAAATGGTTTTTATAGTGAAATTGGGTACTTTTTCACTAGAAACTTTTGTAATGGCCATTATAGTGAAATTGGTGTGCTTTTTGACTTGGAAATTTTCTTATGGTGTTTATAGTGAAATTGTCGAATTTTTTGACTTGAAACTTTTGAAATGGTTTTATTGTGAAATTGGTGAATTTTTCACTTGAAACATTTGTAATGGTTATTATAGTGAAATTTGCGAGTTTTTTCACTTGGAACATTCGTAATGGTCTTTATAGTTAAATTGATGAGTTTTAGCACTTTGAACTTTTGTTATAATTTATAGAGTGAAATTGGGGAGTTTTTTAACTTTGAATATTCGAAATGGTCATTTAGTGAAATTAGTGTATTTTTTCACTTAAAACATTTGTTGTGGTTTTTATAGTGAAATTAGTGTTTTTTTTTCACTTTTTACTTTTGGTATGGTTTTTAGAGAGAAGTTTGTGAGTTTTTTGACTTTAACATTTTGTATGGTTTTTATTGTGAAATTGGTGAGTTTTTTAAATACGAAATTTTGTTATGGTATTTATAGTGAAGTTGTTGAAATATTGGCTTTGAACATTAGAAATGGTTTTTATAGTGAAATTGGGTACTTTTTCACTTGAAACTTTTGTAATGGCCATTATAGTGAAATTGGTGTGCTTTTTGACTTGGAAATTTTCTTATGGTGTTTATAGTGAAATTGTCGAATTTTTTGACTTGGAACTTTTGAAATGGTTTTATGGTGAAATTGCTGAATTTTTTCACTTGAAACATTTGTAATGGTTATTATAGTGAAATTGGCGAGTTGTTTCACTTGGAAGATTCGTAATGGTCTTTATAGTTAAATTGATGAGTTTTTTCACTTGGAACTGTTGTTATAATTTGTAGAGTGAAACTGGGGAGTTTTTAAACTTTGAATATTCGAAATGGTCATTTAGTGAAATTAGTGTATTTTTTCACATAAAACATTTCTTGTGGTTTTTATAGTGAAATTAGTGTTTTTTTTTTCACTTTTTACTTTTGGTATGGTTTTTAGAGAGAAGTTTGTGAGTTTTTTTACTTTAACATTTTGTATGGTTTTTATTGTGAAATTGGTGAGGTTTTTAAATACGAAATTTTCTTATGGTTTTTATAGTGAAGTTGTTGAATTATTGGCTTTGAACATTAGAAATGGTTTTTATAGTGAAATTGGGTACTTTTTCACTTGAAACTTTTGTAATGGCCATTATAGTGAAATTGGTGTGCTTTTTGACTTGGAAATTTTCTTATGGTGTTTATAGTGAAATTGTCGAATTTTTTGACTTGAAACTTTTGAAATGGTTTTATTGTGAAATTGGTGAATTTTCCTTTTGAAACATTTGTAATGGTTATTATAGTGAAATTTGCGAGTTTTTTCACTTGGAACATTCGTAATGGTCTTTATAGTTAAATTGATGAGTTTTAGCACTTTGAACTTTTGTTATAATTTATAGAGTGAAATTGGGGAGTTTTTTAACTTTGAATATTCGAAATGGTCATTTATTGAAATTAGTGTATTTTTTCACTTAAAACATTTGTTGTGGTTTTTATAGTGAAATTAGTGTTTTTTTTTCACTTTTGACTTTTGGTATGGTTTTTAGAGAGAAGTTTGTGAGTTTTTTGACTTTAACATTTTGTATGGTTTTTATTGTGAAATTGGTGAGTTTTTTAAATACGAAATTTTGTTATGGTTTTTATAGTGAAATTGTTGAATTATTGGCTTTGAACATTAGAAATGGTTTTTATAGTGAAATTGGGTACTTTTTTACTTGAAACTTTTGTAATGGCCATTATAGTGAAATTGGTGCGATTTTTCACATGGAACATTCAAATGGTCTTTATAGTGAAATTGATGAGTTTTTTCACGTGGAACTTTTTTAATGGTTTTTATAGTGAAATTGGGTAGTTTTTTGTTTTTAACTTTGAACTTTTGTTTAGAGAGAAATTGGTGATTTTTAAAATTTCAACTTTTGTAATGGTTTTTATGGTGAAATTAGTGAGTTTTTTTCACTTGGATCTTTTGGTATGGTCTTTTACTGAAATTTGTGAGCTTTTTACTTTGTAACTTGTGTAATGGTTTTTATAGTGAAATTGGTGTGCTTTTTGACTTGGAAATTTTCTTATGGTGTTTATAGTGAAACTGTCGAATTTTTTGACTTGGAACTTTTGAAATGGTTTTATAGTGAAATTGGTGAATTTTTTCAGTTGAAACATTTGTAATGGTTATTATAGTGAAATTGGCGAGTTTTTTCACTTGGAACATTCCTAATGGTCTTTATAGTTAAATTGATGAGTTTTTTCACTTTGAACTTTTGTTATAATTTATAGAGTGAAATTGGGGAGTTTTTTAACTTTGAATATTCGAAATGGTCATTTAGTGAAATTAGTGTATTTTTTCACTTAAAACATTTGTTGTGGTTTTTATAGTGAAATTAGTGTTTTTTTTCACTTTCTACTTTTGGTATGCTTTTTAGAGAGAAGTTAGTGAGTTTTTTGACTTTAACATTTTGTATGGTTTTTATTGTGAAATTGGTGAGTTTTTTAAATACGAAATTTTGTTATGGTTTTTATAGTGAAGTTGTTGAATTATTGGCTTTGAACATTAGAAATGGTTTTTATAGTGAAATTGGGTACTTTTTCACTAGAAACTTTTGTAATGGCCATTATAGTGAAATTGGTGTGCTTTTTGACTTGGAAATTTTCTTATGGTGTTTATAGTGAAATTGTCGAATTTTTTGACTTGAAACTTTTGAAATGGTTTTATTGTGAAATTGGTGAATTTTTCACTTGAAACATTTGTAATGGTTATTATAGTGAAATTTGCGAGTTTTTTCACTTGGAACATTCGTAATGGTCTTTATAGTTAAATTGATGAGTTTTAGCACTTTGAACTTTTGTTATAATTTATAGAGTGAAATTGGGGAGTTTTTTAACTTTGAATATTCGAAATGGTCATTTAGTGAAATTAGTGTATTTTTTCACTTAAAATATTTGTTGTGGTTTTTATAGTGAAATTAGTGTTTTTTTTTCACTTTTTACTTTTGGTATGGTTTTTAGAGAGAAGTTTGTGAGTTTTTTGACTTTAACATTTTGTATGGTTTTTATTGTGAAATTGGTGAGTTTTTTAAATACGAAATTTTGTTATGGTTTTTATAGTGAAGTTGTTGAAATATTGGCTTTGAACATTAGAAATGGTTTTTATAGTGAAATTGGGTACTTTTTCACTTGAAACTTTTGTAATGGCCATTATAGTGAAATTGGTGTGCTTTTTGACTTGGAAATTTTCTTATGGTGTTTATAGTGAAATTGTCGAATTTTTTGACTTGGAACTTTTGAAATGGTTTTATGGTGAAATTGCTGAATTTTTTCACTTGAAACATTTGTAATGGTTATTATAGTGAAATTGGCGAGTTGTTTCACTTGGAAGATTCGTAATGGTCTTTATAGTTAAATTGATGAGTTTTTTCACTTGGAACTGTTGTTATAATTTGTAGAGTGAAACTGGGGAGTTTTTAAACTTTGAATATTCGAAATGGTCATTTAGTGAAATTAGTGTATTTTTTCACATAAAACATTTCTTGTGGTTTTTATAGTGAAATTAGTGTTTTTTTTCACTTTTTACTTTTGGTATGGTTTTTAGAGAGAAGTTTGTGAGTTTTTTTACTTTAACATTTTGTATGGTTTTTATTGTGAAATTGGTGAGGTTTTTAAATACGAAATTTTCTTATGGTTTTTATAGTGAAGTTGTTGAATTATTGGCTTTGAACATTAGAAATGGTTTTTATAGTGAAATTGGGTACTTTTTCACTTGAAACTTTTGTAATGGCCATTATAGTGAAATTGGTGTGCTTTTTGACTTGGAAATTTTCTTATGGTGTTTATAGTGAAATTGTCGAATTTTTTGACTTGAAACTTTTGAAATGGTTTTATTGTGAAATTGGTGAATTTTCCTTTTGAAACATTTGTAATGGTTATTATAGTGAAATTTGCGAGTTTTTTCACTTGGAACATTCGTAATGGTCTTTATAGTTAAATTGATGAGTTTTAGCACTTTGAACTTTTGTTATAATTTATAGAGTGAAATTGGGGAGTTTTTTAACTTTGAATATTCGAAATGGTCATTTATTGAAATTAGTGTATTTTTTCACTTAAAACATTTGTTGTGGTTTTTATAGTGAAATTAGTGTTTTTTTTTCACTTTTGACTTTTGGTATGGTTTTTAGAGAGAAGTTTGTGAGTTTTTTGACTTTAACATTTTGTATGGTTTTTATTGTGAAATTGGTGAGTTTTTTAAATACGAAATTTTGTTATGGTTTTTATAGTGAAATTGTTGAATTATTGGCTTTGAACATTAGAAATGGTTTTTATAGTGAAATTGGGTACTTTTTTACTTGAAACTTTTGTAATGGCCATTATAGTGAAATTGGTGCGATTTTTCACATGGAACATTCAAATGGTCTTTATAGTGAAATTGATGAGTTTTTTCACGTGGAACTTTTTTAATGGTTTTTATAGTGAAATTGGGTAGTTTTTTGTTTTTAACTTTGAACTTTTGTTTAGAGAGAAATTGGTGATTTTTAAAATTTCAACTTTTGTAATGGTTTTTATGGTGAAATTAGTGAGTTTTTTTCACTTGGATCTTTTGGTATGGTCTTTTACTGAAATTTGTGAGCTTTTTACTTTGTAACTTGTGTAATGGTTTTTATAGTGAAATTGGTGTGCTTTTTGACTTGGAAATTTTCTTATGGTGTTTATAGTGAAACTGTCGAATTTTTTGACTTGGAACTTTTGAAATGGTTTTATAGTGAAATTGGTGAATTTTTTCAGTTGAAACATTTGTAATGGTTATTATAGTGAAATTGGCGAGTTTTTTCACTTGGAACATTCCTAATGGTCTTTATAGTTAAATTGATGAGTTTTTTCACTTTGAACTTTTGTTATAATTTATAGAGTGAAATTGGGGAGTTTTTTAACTTTGAATATTCGAAATGGTCATTTAGTGAAATTAGTGTATTTTTTCACTTAAAACATTTGTTGTGGTTTTTATAGTGAAATTAGTGTTTTTTTTTCACTTTTTACTTTTGGTATGGTTTTTAGAGAGAAGTTTGTGAGTTTTTTGACTTTAACATTTTGTATGGTTTTTATTGTGAAATTGGTGAGTTTTTTAAATACGAAATTTTGTTATGGTTTTTATAGTGAAGTTGTTGAAATATTGGCTTTGAACATTAGAAATGGTTTTTATAGTGAAATTGGGTACTTTTTCACTTGAAACTTTTGTAATGGCCATTATAGTGAAATTGGTGTGCTTTTTGACTTGGAAATTTTCTTATGGTGTTTATAGTGAAATTGTCGAATTTTTTGACTTGGAACTTTTGAAATGGTTTTATGGTGAAATTGCTGAATTTTTTCACTTGAAACATTTGTAATGGTTATTATAGTGAAATTGGCGAGTTGTTTCACTTGGAAGATTCGTAATGGTCTTTATAGTTAAATTGATGAGTTTTTTCACTTGGAACTGTTGTTATAATTTGTAGAGTGAAACTGGGGAGTTTTTAAACTTTGAATATTCGAAATGGTCATTTAGTGAAATTAGTGTATTTTTTCACATAAAACATTTCTTGTGGTTTTTATAGTGAAATTAGTGTTTTTTTTCACTTTTTACTTTTGGTATGGTTTTTAGAGAGAAGTTTGTGAGTTTTTTTACTTTAACATTTTGTATGGTTTTTATTGTGAAATTGGTGAGGTTTTTAAATACGAAATTTTCTTATGGTTTTTATAGTGAAGTTGTTGAATTATTGGCTTTGAACATTAGAAATGGTTTTTATAGTGAAATTGGGTACTTTTTCACTTGAAACTTTTGTAATGGCCATTATAGTGAAATTGGTGTGCTTTTTGACTTGGAAATTTTCTTATGGTGTTTATAGTGAAATTGTCGAATTTTTTGACTTGAAACTTTTGAAATGGTTTTATTGTGAAATTGGTGAATTTTCCTTTTGAAACATTTGTAATGGTTATTATAGTGAAATTTGCGAGTTTTTTCACTTGGAACATTCGTAATGGTCTTTATAGTTAAATTGATGAGTTTTAGCACTTTGAACTTTTGTTATAATTTATAGAGTGAAATTGGGGAGTTTTTTAACTTTGAATATTCGAAATGGTCATTTATTGAAATTAGTGTATTTTTTCACTTAAAACATTTGTTGTGGTTTTTATAGTGAAATTAGTGTTTTTTTTTCACTTTTGACTTTTGGTATGGTTTTTAGAGAGAAGTTTGTGAGTTTTTTGACTTTAACATTTTGTATGGTTTTTATTGTGAAATTGGTGAGTTTTTTAAATACGAAATTTTGTTATGGTTTTTATAGTGAAATTGTTGAATTATTGGCTTTGAACATTAGAAATGGTTTTTATAGTGAAATTGGGTACTTTTTTACTTGAAACTTTTGTAATGGCCATTATAGTGAAATTGGTGCGATTTTTCACATGGAACATTCAAATGGTCTTTATAGTGAAATTGATGAGTTTTTTCACGTGGAACTTTTTTAATGGTTTTTATAGTGAAATTGGGTAGTTTTTTGTTTTTAACTTTGAACTTTTGTTTAGAGAGAAATTGGTGATTTTTAAAATTTCAACTTTTGTAATGGTTTTTATGGTGAAATTAGTGAGTTTTTTTCACTTGGATCTTTTGGTATGGTCTTTTACTGAAATTTGTGAGCTTTTTACTTTGTAACTTGTGTAATGGTTTTTATAGTGAAATTGGTGTGCTTTTTGACTTGGAAATTTTCTTATGGTGTTTATAGTGAAACTGTCGAATTTTTTGACTTGGAACTTTTGAAATGGTTTTATAGTGAAATTGGTGAATTTTTTCAGTTGAAACATTTGTAATGGTTATTATAGTGAAATTGGCGAGTTTTTTCACTTGGAACATTCCTAATGGTCTTTATAGTTAAATTGATGAGTTTTTTCATTTTGAACTTTTGTTATAATTTATAGAGTGAAATTGGGGAGTTTTTTAACTTTGAATATTCGAAATGGTCATTTAGTGAAATTAGTGTATTTTTTCACTTAAAACATTTGTTGTGGTTTTTATAGTGAAATTAGTGTTTTTTTTTCACTTTTTACTTTTGGTATGGTTTTTAGAGAGAAGTTTGTGAGTTTTTTGACTTTAACATTTTGTATGGTTTTTATTGTGAAATTGGTGAGTTTTTTAAATACGAAATTTTGTTATGGTTTTTATAGTGAAGTTGTTGAAATATTGGCTTTGAACATTAGAAATGGTTTTTATAGTGAAATTGGGTACTTTTTCACTTGAAACTTTTGTAATGGCCATTATAGTGAAATTGGTGTGCTTTTTGACTTGGAAATTTTCTTATGGTGTTTATAGTGAAATTGTCGAATTTTTTGACTTGGAACTTTTGAAATGGTTTTATGGTGAAATTGCTGAATTTTTTCACTTGAAACATTTGTAATGGTTATTATAGTGAAATTGGCGAGTTGTTTCACTTGGAAGATTCGTAATGGTCTTTATAGTTAAATTGATGAGTTTTTTCACTTGGAACTGTTGTTATAATTTGTAGAGTGAAACTGGGGAGTTTTTAAACTTTGAATATTCGAAATGGTCATTTAGTGAAATTAGTGTATTTTTTCACATAAAACATTTCTTGTGGTTTTTATAGTGAAATTAGTGTTTTTTTTCACTTTTTACTTTTGGTATGGTTTTTAGAGAGAAGTTTGTGAGTTTTTTTACTTTAACATTTTGTATGGTTTTTATTGTGAAATTGGTGAGGTTTTTAAATACGAAATTTTCTTATGGTTTTTATAGTGAAGTTGTTGAATTATTGGCTTTGAACATTAGAAATAGTTTTTATAGTGAAATTGGGTACTTTTTCACTTGAAACTTTTGTAATGGCCATTATAGTGAAATTGGTGTGCTTTTTGACTTGGAAATTTTCTTATGGTGTTTATAGTGAAATTGTCGAATTTTTTGACTTGAAACTTTTGAAATGGTTTTATTGTGAAATTGGTGAATTTTCCTTTTGAAACATTTGTAATGGTTATTATAGTGAAATTTGCGAGTTTTTTCACTTGGAACATTCGTAATGGTCTTTATAGTTAAATTGATGAGTTTTAGCACTTTGAACTTTTGTTATAATTTATAGAGTGAAATTGGGGAGTTTTTTAACTTTGAATATTCGAAATGGTCATTTAGTTAAATTAGTGTATTTTTTCACTTAAAACATTTGTTGTGGTTTTTATAGTGAAATTAGTGTTTTTTTTTCACTTTTGACTTTTGGTATGGTTTTTAGAGAGAAGTTTGTGAGTTTTTTGACTTTAACATTTTGTATGGTTTTTATTGTGAAATTGGTGAGTTTTTTAAATACGAAATTTTGTTATGGTTTTTATAGTGAAATTGTTGAATTATTGGCTTTGAACATTAGAAATGGTTTTTATAGTGAAATTGGGTACTTTTTTACTTGAAACTTTTGTAATGGCCATTATAGTGAAATTGGTGCGATTTTTCACATGGAACATTCAAATGGTCTTTATAGTGAAATTGATGAGTTTTTTCACGTGGAACTTTTTTAATGGTTTTTATAGTGAAATTGGGTAGTTTTTTGTTTTTAACTTTGAACTTTTGTTTAGAGAGAAATTGGTGATTTTTAAAATTTCAACTTTTGTAATGGTTTTTATGGTGAAATTAGTGAGTTTTTTTCACTTGGATCTTTTGGTATGGTCTTTTACTGAAATTTGTGAGCTTTTTACTTTGTAACTTGTGTAATGGTTTTTATAGTGAAATTGGTGTGCTTTTTGACTTGGAAATTTTCTTATGGTGTTTATAGTGAAACTGTCGAATTTTTTGACTTGGAACTTTTGAAATGGTTTTATAGTGAAATTGGTGAATTTTTTCAGTTGAAACATTTGTAATGGTTATTATAGTGAAATTGGCGAGTTTTTTCACTTGGAACATTCCTAATGGTCTTTATAGTTAAATTGATGAGTTTTTTCACTTTGAACTTTTGTTATAATTTATAGAGTGAAATTGGGGAGTTTTTTAACTTTGAATATTCGAAATGGTCATTTAGTGAAATTAGTGTATTTTTTCACTTAAAACATTTGTTGTGGTTTTTATAGTGAAATTAGTGTTTTTTTTTCACTTTCTACTTTTGGTATGCTTTTTAGAGAGAAGTTAGTGAGTTTTTTGACTTTAACATTTTGTATGGTTTTTATTGTGAAATTGGTGAGTTTTTTAAATACGAAATTTTGTTATGGTTTTTATAGTGAAGTTGTTGAATTATTGGCTTTGAACATTAGAAATGGTTTTTATAGTGAAATTGGGTACTTTTTCACTTGAAACTTTTGTAATGGCCATTATAGTGAAATTGGTGTGCTTTTTGACTTGGAAATTTTCTTATGGTGTTTATAGTGAAATTGTCGAATTTTTTGACTTGAAACTTTTGAAATGGTTTTATTGTGAAATTGGTGAATTTTCCTTTTGAAACATTTGTAATGGTTATTATAGTGAAATTTGCGAGTTTTTTCACTTGGAACATTCGTAATGGTCTTTATAGTTAAATTGATGAGTTTTAGCACTTTGAACTTTTGTTATAATTTATAGAGTGAAATTGGGGAGTTTTTTAACTTTGAATATTCGAAATGGTCATTTATTGAAATTAGTGTATTTTTTCACTTAAAACATTTGTTGTGGTTTTTATAGTGAAATTAGTGTTTTTTTTTCACTTTTGACTTTTGGTATGGTTTTTAGAGAGAAGTTTGTGAGTTTTTTGACTTTAACATTTTGTATGGTTTTTATTGTGAAATTGGTGAGTTTTTTAAATACGAAATTTTGTTATGGTTTTTATAGTGAAATTGTTGAATTATTGGCTTTGAACATTAGAAATGGTTTTTATAGTGAAATTGGGTACTTTTTTACTTGAAACTTTTGTAATGGCCATTATAGTGAAATTGGTGCGATTTTTCACATGGAACATTCAAATGGTCTTTATAGTGAAATTGATGAGTTTTTTCACGTGGAACTTTTTTAATGGTTTTTATAGTGAAATTGGGTAGTTTTTTGTTTTTAACTTTGAACTTTTGTTTAGAGAGAAATTGGTGATTTTTAAAATTTCAACTTTTGTAATGGTTTTTATGGTGAAATTAGTGAGTTTTTTTCACTTGGATCTTTTGGTATGGTCTTTTACTGAAATTTGTGAGCTTTTTACTTTGTAACTTGTGTAATGGTTTTTATAGTGAAATTGGTGTGCTTTTTGACTTGGAAATTTTCTTATGGTGTTTATAGTGAAACTGTCGAATTTTTTGACTTGGAACTTTTGAAATGGTTTTATAGTGAAATTGGTGAATTTTTTCAGTTGAAACATTTGTAATGGTTATTATAGTGAAATTGGCGAGTTTTTTCACTTGGAACATTCCTAATGGTCTTTATAGTTAAATTGATGAGTTTTTTCACTTTGAACTTTTGTTATAATTTATAGAGTGAAATTGGGGAGTTTTTTAACTTTGAATATTCGAAATGGTCATTTAGTGAAATTAGTGTATTTTTTCACTTAAAACATTTGTTGTGGTTTTTATAGTGAAATTAGTGTTTTTTTTTCACTTTCTACTTTTGGTATGCTTTTTAGAGAGAAGTTAGTGAGTTTTTTGACTTTAACATTTTGTATGGTTTTTATTGTGAAATTGGTGAGTTTTTTAAATACGAAATTTTGTTATGGTTTTTATAGTGAAGTTGTTGAATTATTGGCTTTGAACATTAGAAATGGTTTTTATAGTGAAATTGGGTACTTTTTCACTTGAAACTTTTGTAATGGCCATTATAGTGAAATTGGTGTGCTTTTTGACTTGGAAATTTTCTTATGGTGTTTATAGTGAAATTGTCGAATTTTTTGACTTGAAACTTTTGAAATGGTTTTATTGTGAAATTGGTGAATTTTCCTTTTGAAACATTTGTAATGGTTATTATAGTGAAATTTGCGAGTTTTTTCACTTGGAACATTCGTAATGGTCTTTATAGTTAAATTGATGAGTTTTAGCACTTTGAACTTTTGTTATAATTTATAGAGTGAAATTGGGGAGTTTTTTAACTTTGAATATTCGAAATGGTCATTTAGTGAAATTAGTGTATTTTTTCACTTAAAACATTTGTTGTGGTTTTTATAGTGAAATTAGTGTTTTTTTTTCACTTTTTACTTTTGGTATGGTTTTTAGAGAGAAGTTTGTGAGTTTTTTGACTTTAACATTTTGTATGGTTTTTATTGTGAAATTGGTGAGTTTTTTAAATACGAAATTTTGTTATGGTTTTTATAGTTAAGTTGTTGAAATATTGGCTTTGAACATTAGAAATGGTTTTTATAGTGAAATTGGGTACTTTTTCACTTGAAACTTTTGTAATGGCCATTATAGTGAAATTGGTGTGCTTTTTGACTTGGAAATTTTCTTATGGTGTTTATAGTGAAATTGTCGAATTTTTTGACTTGGAACTTTTGAAATGGTTTTATGGTGAAATTGCTGAATTTTTTCACTTGAAACATTTGTAATGGTTATTATAGTGAAATTGGCGAGTTGTTTCACTTGGAAGATTCGTAATGGTCTTTATAGTTAAATTGATGAGTTTTTTCACTTGGAACTGTTGTTATAATTTGTAGAGTGAAACTGGGGAGTTTTTAAACTTTGAATATTCGAAATGGTCATTTAGTGAAATTAGTGTATTTTTTCACATAAAACATTTCTTGTGGTTTTTATAGTGAAATTAGTGTTTTTTTTTTCACTTTTGACTTTTGGTATGGTTTTTAGAGAGAAGTTAGTGAGTTTTTTGAGTTTAACATTTTGTATGGTTTTTATTGTGAAATTGGTGAGTTTTTTAAATACGAAATTTTGTTATGGTTTTTATAGTGAAATTGTTGAATTATTGGCTTTGAACATTAGAAATGGTTTTTATAGTGAAATTGGGTACTTTTTTACTTGAAACTTTTGTAATGGCCATTATAGTGAAATTGGTGCAATTTTTCACATGGAACATTCAAATGGTCTTTATAGTGAAATTGATGAGTTTTTTCACGTGGAACTTTTTTAATGGTTTTTATAGTGAAATTGGGTAGTTTTTTGTTTTTAACTTTGAACTTTTGTTTAGAGAGAAATTGGTGATTTTTAAAATTTCAACTTTTGTAATGGTTTTTATGGTGAAATTAGTGAGTTTTTTTCACTTGGATCTTTTGGTATGGTCTTTTACTGAAATTTGTGAGCTTTTTACTTTGTAACTTGTGTAATGGTTTTTATAGTGAAATTGGTGTGCTTTTTGACTTGGAAATTTTCTTATGGTGTTTATAGTGAAACTGTCGAATTTTTTGACTTGGAACTTTTGAAATGGTTTTATAGTGAAATTGGTGAATTTTTTCAGTTGAAACATTTGTAATGGTTATTATAGTGAAATTGGCGAGTTTTTTCACTTGGAACATTCCTAATGGTCTTTATAGTTAAATTGATGAGTTTTTTCACTTTGAACTTTTGTTATAATTTATAGAGTGAAATTGGGGAGTTTTTTAACTTTGAATATTCGAAATGGTCATTTAGTGAAATTAGTGTATTTTTTCACTTAAAACATTTGTTGTGGTTTTTATAGTGAAATTAGTGTTTTTTTTTCACTTTCTACTTTTGGTATGCTTTTTAGAGAGAAGTTAGTGAGTTTTTTGACTTTAACATTTTGTATGGTTTTTATTGTGAAATTGGTGAGTTTTTTAAATACGAAATTTTGTTATGGTTTTTATAGTGAAGTTGTTGAATTATTGGCTTTGAACATTAGAAATGGTTTTTATAGTGAAATTGGGTACTTTTTCACTTGAAACTTTTGTAATGGCCATTATAGTGAAATTGGTGTGCTTTTTGACTTGGAAATTTTCTTATGGTGTTTATAGTGAAATTGTCGAATTTTTTGACTTGAAACTTTTGAAATGGTTTTATTTTGAAATTGGTGAATTTTTCTTTTGAAACATTTGTAATGGTTATTATAGTGGAATTTGCGAGTTTTTTCACTTGGAACATTCGTAATGGTCTTTATAGTTAAATTGATGAGTTTTAGCACTTTGAACTTTTGTTATAATTTATAGAGTGAAATTGGGGAGTTTTTTAACTTTGAATATTCGAAATGGTCATTTAGTGAAACTAGTGTATTTTTTCACTTAAAACATTTGTTGTGGTTTTTATAGTGAAATTAGTGTTTTTTTTTCACTTTTTACTTTTGGTATGGTTTTTAGAGAGAAGTTTGTGAGTTTTTTGACTTTAACATTTTGTATGGTTTTTATTGTGAAATTGGTGAGTTTTTTAAATACGAAATTTTGTTATGGTTTTTATAGTGAAGTTGTTGAAATATTGGCTTTGAACATTAGAAATGGTTTTTATAGTGAAATTGGGTACTTTTTCACTTGAAACTTTTGTAATGGCCATTATAGTGAAATTGGTGTGCTTTTTGACTTGGAAATTTTCTTATGGTGTTTATAGTGAAATTGTCGAATTTTTTGACTTGGAACTTTTGAAATGGTTTTATGGTGAAATTGCTGAATTTTTTCACTTGAAACATTTGTAATGGTTATTATAGTGAAATTGGCGAGTTGTTTCACTTGGAAGATTCGTAATGGTCTTTATAGTTAAATTGATGAGTTTTTTCACTTGGAACTGTTGTTATAATTTGTAGAGTGAAACTGGGGAGTTTTTAAACTTTGAATATTCGAAATGGTCATTTAGTGAAATTAGTGTATTTTTTCACATAAAACATTTCTTGTGGTTTTTATAGTGAAATTAGTGTTTTTTTTTCACTTTTGACTTTTGGTATGGTTTTTAGAGAGAAGTTAGTGAGTTTTTTGAGTTTAACATTTTGTATGGTTTTTATTGTGAAATTGGTGAGTTTTTTAAATACGAAATTTTGTTATGGTTTTTATAGTGAAATTGTTGAATTATTGGCTTTGAACATTAGAAATGGTTTTTATAGTGAAATTGGGTACTTTTTTACTTGAAACTTTTGTAATGGTCATTATAGTGAAATTGGTGCGATTTTTCACATGGAACATTCAAATGGTCTTTATAGTGAAATTGATGAGTTTTTTCACGTGGAACTTTTTTAATGGTTTTTATAGTGAAATTGGGTAGTTTTTTGTTTTTAACTTTGAACTTTTGTTTAGAGAGAAATTAGTTATTTTTAAAATTTCAACTTTTGTAATGGTTTTTATGGTGAAATTAGTGAGTTTTTTTCACTTGGATCTTTTGGTATGGTCTTTTACTGAAATCTGTGAGCTTTTTACTTTGTAACTTGTGTAATGGTTTTTATAGTGAAATTGGTGTGCTTTTTGACTTGGAAATTTTCTTATGGTGTTTATAGTGAAACTGTCGAATTTTTTGACTTGGAACTTTTGAAATGGTTTTATAGTGAAATTGGTGAATTTTTTCAGTTGAAACATTTGTAATGGTTATTATAGTGAAATTGGCGAGTTTTTTCACTTGGAACATTCCTAATGGTCTTTATAGTTAAATTGATGAGTTTTTTCACTTTGAACTTTTGTTATAATTTATAGAGTGAAATTGGGGAGTTTTTT
The DNA here is from genome assembly GCA_963859935.3 of Lathyrus sativus. Taxonomy (NCBI): domain Eukaryota; kingdom Viridiplantae; phylum Streptophyta; class Magnoliopsida; order Fabales; family Fabaceae; genus Lathyrus; species Lathyrus sativus. The sequence goes on from CAWUDS030001559.1 coordinate 688,042, forward strand.
AACTTTGAATATTCGAAATGGTCATTTAGTGAAATTAGTGTATTTTTTCACTTAAAACATTTGTTGTGGTTTTTATAGTGAAATTAGTGTTTTTTTTTCACTTTCTACTTTTGGTATGCTTTTTAGAGAGAAGTTAGTGAGTTTTTTGACTTTAACATTTTGTATGGTTTTTATTGTGAAATTGGTGAGTTTTTTAAATACGAAATTTTGTTATGGTTTTTATAGTGAAGTTGTTGAATTATTGGCTTTGAACATTAGAAATGGTTTTTATAGTGAAATTGGGTACTTTTTCACTTGAAACTTTTGTAATGGCCATTATAGTGAAATTGGTGTGCTTTTGGACTTGGAAATTTTCTTATGGTGTTTATAGTGAAATTGTCGAATTTTTTGACTTGAAACTTTTGAAATGGTTTTATTGTGAAATTGGTGAATTTTTCACTTGAAACATTTGTAATGGTTATTATAGTGAAATTTGCGAGTTTTTTCACTTGGAACATTCGTAATGGTCTTTATAGTTAAATTGATGAGTTTTAGCACTTTGAACTTTTGTTATAATTTATAGAGTGAAATTGGGGAGTTTTTTAACTTTGAATATTCGAAATGGTCATTTAGTGAAATTAGTGTATTTTTTCACTTAAAACATTTGTTGTGGTTTTTATAGTGAAATTAGTGTTTTTTTTCACTTTTTACTTTTGGTATGGTTTTTAGAGAGAAGTTTGTGAGTTTTTTTACTTTAACATTTTGTATGGTTTTTATTGTGAAATTGGTGAGGTTTTTAAATACGAAATTTTGTTATGGTTTTTATAGTGAAGTTGTTGAATTATTGGCTTTGAACATTAGAAATGGTTTTTATAGTGAAATTGGGTACTTTTTCACTTGAAACTTTTGTAATGGCCATTATAGTGAAATTGGTGTGCTTTTTGACTTGGAAATTTTCTTATGGTGTTTATAGTGAAATTGTCGAATTTTTTGACTTGAAACTTTTGAAATGGTTTTATTGTGAAATTGGTGAATTTTTCACTTGAAACATTTGTAATGGTTATTATAGTGAAATTTGCGAGTTTTTTCACTTGGAACATTCGTAATGGTCTTTATAGTTAAATTGATGAGTTTTAGCACTTTGAACTTTTGTTATAATTTATAGAGTGAAATTGGGGAGTTTTTTAACTTTGAATATTCGAAATGGTCATTTAGTGAAATTAGTGTATTTTTTCACTTAAAACATTTGTTGTGGTTTTTATAGTGAAATTAGTGTTTTTTTTCACTTTTTACTTTTGGTATGGTTTTTAGAGAGAAGTTTGTGAGTTTTTTTACTTTAACATTTTGTATGGTTTTTATTGTGAAATTGGTGAGGTTTTTAAATACGAAATTTTGTTATGGTTTTTATAGTGAAGTTGTTGAATTATTGGCTTTGAACATTAGAAATGGTTTTTATAGTGAAATTGGGTACTTTTTCACTTGAAACTTTTGTAATGGCCATTATAGTGAAATTGGTGTGCTTTTTGACTTGGAAATTTTCTTATGGTGTTTATAGTGAAATTGTCGAATTTTTTGACTTGAAACTTTTGAAATGGTTTTATTGTGAAATTGGTGAATTTTTCACTTGAAACATTTGTAATGGTTATTATAGTGAAATTTGCGAGTTTTTTCACTTGGAACATTCGTAATGGTCTTTATAGTTAAATTGATGAGTTTTAGCACTTTGAACTTTTGTTATAATTTATAGAGTGAAATTGGGGAGTTTTTTAACTTTGAATATTCGAAATGGTCATTTAGTGAAATTAGTGTATTTTTTCACTTAAAACATTTGTTGTGGTTTTTATAGTGAAATTAGTGTTTTTTTTCACTTTTTACTTTTGGTATGGTTTTTAGAGAGAAGTTTGTGAGTTTTTTTACTTTAACATTTTGTATGGTTTTTATTGTGAAATTGGTGAGGTTTTTAAATACGAAATTTTGTTATGGTTTTTATAGTGAAGTTGTTGAATTATTGGCTTTGAACATTAGAAATGGTTTTTATAGTGAAATTGGGTACTTTTTCACTTGAAACTTTTGTAATGGCCATTATAGTGAAATTGGTGTGCTTTTTGACTTGGAAATTTTCTTATGGTGTTTATAGTGAAATTGTCGAATTTTTTGACTTGGAACTTTTGAAATGGTTTTATGGTGAAATTGCTGAATTTTTTCACTTGAAACATTTGTAATGGTTATTATAGTGAAATTGGCGAGTTGTTTCACTTGGAAGATTCGTAATGGTCTTTATAGTTAAATTGATGAGTTTTTTCACTTGGAACTGTTGTTATAATTTGTAGAGTGAAACTGGGGAGTTTTTAAACTTTGAATATTCGAAATGGTCATTTAGTGAAATTAGTGTATTTTTTCACATAAAACATTTCTTGTGGTTTTTATAGTGAAATTAGTGTTTTTTTTTTCACTTTTGACTTTTGGTATGGTTTTTAGAGAGAAGTTAGTGAGTTTTTGAGTTTAACATTTTGTATGGTTTTTATTGTGAAATTGGTGAGTTTTTTAAATACGAAATTTTGTTATGGTTTTTATAGTGAAATTGTTGAATTATTGGCTTTGAACATTAGAAATGGTTTTTATAGTGAAATTGGGTACTTTTTTACTTGAAACTTTTGTAATGGCCATTATAGTGAAATTGGTGCGATTTTTCACATGGAACATTCAAATGGTCTTTATAGTGAAATTGATGAGTTTTTTCACGTGGAACTTTTTTAATGGTTTTTATAGTGAAATTGGGTAGTTTTTTGTTTTTAACTTTGAACTTTTGTTTAGAGAGAAATTGGTGATTTTTAAAATTTCAACTTTTGTAATGGTTTTTATGGTGAAATTAGTGAGTTTTTTTCACTTGGATCTTTTGGTATGGTCTTTTACTGAAATTTGTGAGCTTTTTACTTTGTAACTTGTGTAATGGTTTTTATAGTGAAATTGGTGTGCTTTTTGACTTGGAAATTTTCTTATGGTGTTTATAGTGAAACTGTCGAATTTTTTGACTTGGAACTTTTGAAATGGTATTATAGTGAAATTATTGAATTTTTTCAGTTGAAACATTTGTAATGGTTATTATAGTGAAATTGGCGAGTTTTTTCACTTGGAACATTCCTAATGGTCTTTATAGTTAAATTGATGAGTTTTTTCACTTTGAACTTTTGTTATAATTTATAGAGTGAAATTGGGGAGTTTTTTAACTTTGAATATTCGAAATGGTCATTTAGTGAAATTAGTGTATTTTTTCACTTAAAACATTTGTTGTGGTTTTTATAGTGAAATTAGTGTTTTTTTTTCACTTTCTACTTTTGGTATGCTTTTTAGAGAGAAGTTAGTGAGTTTTTTGACTTTAACATTTTGTATGGTTTTTATTGTGAAATTGGTGAGTTTTTTAAATACGAAATTTTGTTATGGTTTTTATAGTGAAGTTGTTGAATTATTGGCTTTGAACATTAGAAATGGTTTTTATAGTGAAATTGGGTACTTTTTCACTTGAAACTTTTGTAATGGCCATTATAGTGAAATTGGTGTGCTTTTGGACTTGGAAATTTTCTTATGGTGTTTATAGTGAAATTGTCGAATTTTTTGACTTGAAACTTTTGAAATGGTTTTATTGTGAAATTGGTGAATTTTTCACTTGAAACATTTGTAATGGTTATTATAGTGAAATTTGCGAGTTTTTTCACTTGGAACATTCGTAATGGTCTTTATAGTTAAATTGATGAGTTTTAGCACTTTGAACTTTTGTTATAATTTATAGAGTGAAATTGGGGAGTTTTTTAACTTTGAATATTCGAAATGGTCATTTAGTGAAATTAGTGTATTTTTTCACTTAAAACATTTGTTGTGGTTTTTATAGTGAAATTAGTGTTTTTTTTCACTTTTTACTTTTGGTATGGTTTTTAGAGAGAATTTTGTGAGTTTTTTTACTTTAACATTTTGTATGGTTTTTATTGTGAAATTGGTGAGGTTTTTAAATACGAAATTTTGTTATGGTTTTTATAGTGAAGTTGTTGAATTATTGGCTTTGAACATTAGAAATGGTTTTTATAGTGAAATTGGGTACTTTTTCACTTGAAACTTTTGTAATGGCCATTATAGTGAAATTGGTGTGCTTTTTGACTTGGAAATTTTCTTATGGTGTTTATAGTGAAATTGTCGAATTTTTTGACTTGAAACTTTTGAAATGGTTTTATTGTGAAATTCGTGAATTTTTCACTTGAAACATTTGTAATGGTTATTATAGTGAAATTTGCGAGTTTTTTCACTTGGAACATTCGTAATGGTCTTTATAGTTAAATTGATGAGTTTTAGCACTTTGAACTTTTGTTATAATTTATAGAGTGAAATTGGGGAGTTTTTTAACTTTGAATATTCGAAATGGTCATTTAGTGAAATTAGTGTATTTTTTCACTTAAAACATTTGTTGTGGTTTTTATAGTGAAATTAGTGTTTTTTTTCACTTTTTACTTTTGGTATGGTTTTTAGAGAGAAGTTTGTGAGTTTTTTGACTTTAACATTTTGTATGGTTTTTATTGTGAAATTGGTGAGTTTTTTAAATACGAAATTTTGTTATGGTTTTTATAGTGAAATTGTTGAATTATTGGCTTTGAACATTAGAAATGGTTTTTATAGTGAAATTGGGTACTTTTTCACTTGAAACTTTTGTAATGGCCATTATAGTGAAATTGGTGCGATTTTTCACTTGGAACATTCAAATGGTCTTTATAGTGAAATTGATGAGTTTTTTCACGTGGAACTTTTTTAATGGTTTTTATAGTGAAATTGGGTAGTTTTTTGTTTTTAACTTTGAACTTTTGTTTAGAGAGAAATTGGTGATTTTTTAAATTTAAACTTTTGTAATGGTTTTTATGGTGAAATTAGTGAGTTTTTTTCACTTGGATCTTTTGGTATGGTCTTTTTGTGAAATTTGTAAGCTTTTTACTTTGTAAATTTTGTAATGGTTTCTTATGGTGTTTATAGTGAAATTGTCGAATTTTTTGACTTGGAACTTTTGAAATGGTTTTATGGTGAAATTGCTGAATTTTTTCACTTGAAACATTTGTAATGGTTATTATAGTGAAATTCGCGAGTTTTTTAACTTGGAAGATTCGTAATGGTCTTTATAGTTAAATTGATGAGTTTTTTCACTTTGAACTGTTGTTATAATTTGTAGAGTGAAACTGGGGAGTTTTTAAACTTTGAATATTCGAAATGGTCATTTAGTGAAATTAGTGTATTTTTTCACTTAAAACATTTCTTGTGGTTTTTAAAGTGAAATTAGTGTTTTTTTTTTCACTTTTGACTTTTGGTATGGTTTTTAGAGAGAAGTTAGAGAGTTTTTTGAGTTTAACATTTTGTATGGTTTTTATTGTGAAATTGGTGAGTTTTTTAAATACGAAATTTTGTTATGGTTTTTATAGTGAAATTGTTGAATTGTTGGCTTTGAACATTAGAAATGGTTTTTATAGTGAAATTGGGTACTTTTTCACTGAAACTTTTGTAATGGCCATTATAGTGAAATTGGTGCGATTTTTTGACTTGGAATTGGTGCGATTTTTCACTTGGAACATTCAAATGGTCTTTATAGTGAAATTGATGAGTTTTTTCACGTGGAACTTTTGTAATGGTTTTTATGGTGAAATTGGGTAGTTTTTTGTTTTTAACTTTGAACTTTTGTTTAGAGAGAAATTGGTGATTTTTAAAATTTAAACTTTTGTAATGGTTTTTATAGTGAAATTGGTGTGGTTTTTGACTTGGAAATTTTCTTATGGTGTTTATAGTGAAATTGTCGAATTTTTTGACTTGGAACTTTTGAAATGGTTTTATGGTGAAATTGCTGAATTTTTTCACTTGAAACATTTGTAATGGTTATTATAGTGAAATTGACGAGTTTTTTCACTTGGAAGATTCGTAATGGTCTTTATAGTTAAATTGATGAGTTTTTTCACTTTGAACTGTTGTTATAATTTGTAGAGTGAAACTGGGGAGTTTTTAAACTTTGAATATTCGAAATGGTCATTTAGTTAAATTAGTGTATTTTTTCACTTAAAACATTTGTTGTGGTTTTTATAGTGAAATTAGTGTTTTTTTTTCACTTTTGACTTTTGGTATGGTTTTTAGAGAGAAGTTAGTGAGTTTTTGGACTTTAACATTTTGTATGGTTTTTATTGTGAAATTGGTGAGTTTTTTAAATACGAAATTTTGTTATGGTTTTTATAGTGAAGTTGTTGAATTATTGGCTTTGAACATTAGAAATGGTTTTTATAGTGAAATTGGGTACTTTTTCACTTGAAACTTTTGTAATGGCCATTATAGTGAAATTGGTACGATTTTTCACTTGGAACATTCAAATGGTCTTTATAGTGAAATTGATGAGTTTTTTCACGTGGAACTTTTGTAATGGTTTTTATGGTGAAATTGGGTAGTTTTTTGTTTTTAACTTTGAACTTTTGTTTAGAGAGAAATTGGTGATTTTTAAAATTTAAACTTTTGTAATTGTTTTTATGCTGAAATTAGTGAGTTTTTTTCACTTGGATCTTTTGGTATGGTCTTTTTGTGAAATTTGTAAGCTTTTTACTTTGTAACTTTTGTAATGGTTTTTATAGTGAAATTGGTGTGGTTTTTGACTTGGAAATTTTCTTATGGTGTTTATAGTGAAATTGTCGAATTTTTTGACTTGGAACTTTTGAAATGGTTTTATGGTGAAATTGCTGAATTTTTTCACTTGAAACATTTGTAATGGTTATTATAGTGAAATTGACGAGTTTTTTCACTTGGAAGATTCGTAATGGTCTTTATAGTTAAATTGATGAGTTTTTTCACTTTGAACTGTTGTTATAATTTGTAGAGTGAAACTGGGGAGTTTTTAAACTTTGAATATTCGAAATGGTCATTTAGTGAAATTAGTGTATTTTTTCACTTAAAACATTTGTTGTGGTTTTTATAGTGAAATTAGTGTTTTTTTTTTCACTTTTGACTTTTGGTATGGTTTTTAGAGAGAAGTTTGAGAGTTTTTTGAGTTTAACATTTTGTATGGTTTTTATTGTGAAATTGGTGAGTTTTTTAAATACGAAATTTTGTTATGGTTTTTATAGTGAAATTGTTGAATTATTGGCTTTGAACATTAGAAATGGTTTTTATAGTGAAATTGGGTACTTTTTTACTTGAAACTTTTGTAATGGCCATTATAGTGAAATTGGTGCGATTTTTCACTTGGAACATTCAAATGGTCTTTATAGTGAAATTGATGAGTTTTTTCACGTGGAACTTTTTTAATGGTTTTTATAGTGAAATTGGGTAGTTTTTTGTTTTTAACTTTGAACTTTTGTTTAGAGAGAAATTGGTGATTTTTAAAATTTCAACTTTTGTATTGGTTTTTATGGTGAAATTAGTGAGTTTTTTTCACTTGGATCTTTTGGTATGGTCTTTTAGTGAAATTTGTGAGCTTTTTACTTTGTTACTTGTGTAATGGTTTTTATAGTGAAATTGGTGTGCTTTTTGACTTGGAAATTTTCTTATGGTGTTTATAGTGAAATTGTCGAATTTTTTGACTTGGAACTTTTGAAATGGTTTTATAGTGAAATTGGTGAATTTTTTCACTTGAAACATTTGTAATGGTTATTATAGTGAAATCGGCGAGTTTTTTCACTTGGAACATTCCTAATGGTCTTTATAGTTAAATTGATGAGTTTTTTCACTTTGAACTTTTGTTATAATTTATAGAGTGAAATTGGGGAGTTTTTTAACTTTGACTATTCGAAATGGTCATTTAGTGAAATTAGTGTATTTTTTCACTTAAAACATTTGTTGTGGTTTTTATAGTGAAATTAGTGTTTTTTTTCACTTTCTACTTTTGGTATGCTTTTTAGAGAGAAGTTAGTGAGTTTTTTGACTTTAACATTTTGTATGGTTTTTATTGTGAAATTGGTGAGTTTTTTAAATACGAAATTTTGGTATGGTTTTTATAGTGACGTTGTTGAATTATTGGCTTTGAACATTAGAAATGGTTTTTATAGTGAAATTGGGTACTTTTTCACTTGAAACTTTTGTAATGGCCATTATAGTGGAATTGGTGTGCTTTTTTACTTGAAAATTTTCTTATGGTGTTTATAGTGAAATTGTCGAATTTTTTGACTTGAATCTTTTGAAATGGTTTTATAGTGAAATTCGTGAATTTTTCACTTGAAACATTTGTAATGGTTTTTATAGTGAAATTTGCGAGTTTTTTCACTTGGAACATTCGTAATGGTCTTTATAGTAAAATTGATGAGTTTTTTCACTTTGAACTTTTGTTATAATTTATAGAGTGAAATTGGGGAGTTTTTTAACTTTGAATATTCGAAATGGTCATTTAGTGAAATTAGTGTATTTTTTCACTTAAGACATTTGTTGTGGTTTTTATAGTGAAATTAGTGTTTTTTTTTCACTTTCTACTTTTGGTATGGTTTTTAGAGAGAAGTTTGTGAGTTTTTTAACTTTAACATTTTGTATGGTTTTTATTGTGAAATTGGTGAGTTTTTTAAATACGAAATTTTGTTATGGTTTTTATAGTGAAATTGTTGAATTATTGGCTTTGAACATTAGAAATGGTTTTTATAGTGAAATTGGGTACTTTTTCACTTGAAACTTTTGTAATGGCCATTATAGTGAAATTGTTGCGATTTTTCACTTGGAACATTCAAATGGTCTTTATAGTGAAATTGATGAGTTTTTTCACGTGGAACTTTTTTAATGGTTTTTATAGTGAAATTGGGTAGTTTTTTGTTTTTAACTTTGAACTTTTGTTTATAGAGAAATTGGTGATTTTTAAAATTTAAACTTTTGTAATGGTTTTTATGGTGAAATTAGTGATTTTTTTCACTTGGATCTTTTGGTATGGTCTTTTTGTGAAATTTGTAAGCTTTTTTACTTTGTAAATTTTGTAATGGTTTCTTATGGTGTTTATAGTGAAATTGTCGAATTTTTTGACTTGGAACTTTTGAAATGGTTTTATGGTGAAATTGCTGAATTTTTTCACTTGAAACATTTGTAATGGTTATTATAGTGAAATTGGCGAGTTTTTTCACTTGGAAGATTCGTAATGGTCTTTATAGTTAAATTGATGAGTTTTTTCACTTTGAACTTTTGTTATAATTTATAGAGTGAAATTGGGGAGTTTTTTAACTTTGAATATTCGAAATGGTCATTTAGTGAAATTAGTGTATTTTTTCACTTAAAACATTTGTTGTGGTTTTTATAGTGAAATTAGTGTTTTTTTTCACTTTCTACTTTTGGTATGCTTTTTAGAGAGAAGTTAGTGAGTTTTTTGACTTTAACATTTTGTATGGTTTTTATTGTGAAATTGGTGAGTTTTTTAAATACGAAATTTTGTTATGGTTTTTATAGTGAAGTTGTTGAATTATTGGCTTTGAACATTAGAAATGGTTTTTATATTGAAATTGGGTACTTTTTCACTTGAAACTTTTGTAATGGCCATTATAGTGAAATTGGTACAATTTTTCACTTGGAACATTCAAATGGTCTTTATAGTGAAATTGATGAGTTTTTTCACGTGGAACTTTTGTAATGGTTTTTATGGTGAAATTGGGTAGTTTTTTGTTTTTAACTTTGAACTTTTGTTTAGAGAGAAATTGGTGATTTTTAAAATTTAAACTTTTGTAATGGTTTTTATAGTGAAATTGGTGTGGTTTTTGACTTGGAAATTTTCTTATGGTGTTTATAGTGAAATTGTCGAATTTTTTGACTTGGAACTTTTGAAATGGTTTTATGGTGAAATTGGTGAATTTTTTCACTTGAAACATTTGTAATGGTTATTATAGTGAAATTGGCGAGTTTTTTCACTTGGAACATTCCTAATGGTCTTTATAGTTAAATTGATGAGTTTTTTCACTTTGAACTTTTGTTATAATTTATAGAGTGAAATTGGGGAGTTTTTTAACTTTGAATATTCGAAATGGTCATTTAGTGAAATTAGTGTATTTTTTCACTTAAAACATTTGTTGTGGTTTTTATAGTGAAATTAGTGTTTTTTTTCACTTTCTACTTTTGGTATGCTTTTTAGAGAGAAGTTAGTGAGTTTTTTGACTTTAACATTTTGTATGGTTTTTATTGTGAAATTGGTGAGTTTTTTAAATACGAAATTTTGTTATGGTTTTTATAGTGAAGTTGTTGAATTATTGGCTTTGAACATTAGAAATGGTTTTTATATTGAAATTGGGTACTTTTTCACTTGAAACTTTTGTAATGGCCATTATAGTGAAATTGGTACGATTTTTCACTTGGAACATTCAAATGGTCTTTATAGTGAAATTGATGAGTTTTTTCACGTGGAACTTTTGTAATGGTTTTTATGGTGAAATTGGGTAGTTTTTTGTTTTTAACTTTGAACTTTTGTTTAGAGAGAAATTGGTGATTTTTAAAATTTAAACTTTTGTAATGGTTTTTATGCTGAAATCAGTGAGTTTTTTTCACTTGGATCTTTTGGTATGGTCTTTTAGTGAAATTTGTGAGCTTTTTACTTTGTAACTTGTGTAATGGTTTTTATAGTGAAATTGGTTTGCTTTTTGACTTGGAAATTTTCTTATGCTGTTTTTAGTGAAAATGTCGAATTTTTTGACTTGGAACTTTTGAAATGGTTTTATGGTGAAATTGCTGAATTTTTTCACTTGAAACATTTGTAATGGTTATTATAGTGAAATTGGCGAGTTTTTTCACTTGGAAGATTCGTAATGGTCTTTATAGTTAAATTGATGAGTTTTTTCACTTTGAACTGTTGTTATAATTTGTAGAGTGAAACTGGGGAGTTTTTAAACTTTGAATATTCGAAATGGTCTTTATAGTTAAATTAGTGTATTTTTTCACTTAAAACATTTGTTGTGGTTTTTATAGTGAAATTAGTGTTTTTTTTCACTTTTGACTTTTGGTATGGTTTTTAGAGAGAAGTTTGTGAGTTTTTTGACTTTAACATTTTGTATGGTTTTTATTGTGAAATTGGTGAGTTTTTTAAATACGAAATTTTGTTATGGTTTTTATAGTGAAATTGTTGAATTTTTGGCTTTGAACATTAGAAATGGTTTTTATAGTGAAATTGGGTACTTTTTCACTTGAAACTTTTGTAATGGCCATTATAGTGAAATTGGTGCGATTTTTCACTTGGAACATTCAAATGGTCTTTATAGTGAAATTGATGAGTTTTTTCACGTGGAACTTTTGTAATGGTTTTTATAGTGAAATTGGGTAGTTTTTTGTTTTTACCCTTGAACTTTTGTTTTGAGAGAAATTGGTGATTTTTAAAATTTAAACTTTTGTATTGGTTTTTATGGTGAAATTAGTGAGTTTTTTTCACTTGGATCTTTTGGTATGGTCTTTTAGTGAAATTTGTGAGCTTTTTACTTTGTTACTTGTGTAATGGTTTTTATAGTGAAATTGGTGTGCTTTTTGACTTGGAAATTTTCTTATGGTGTTTATAGTGAAATTGTCGAATTTTTTGACTTGGAACTTTTGAAATGGTTTTATAGTGAAATTGGTGAATTTTTTCACTTGAAACATTTGTAATGGTTATTATAGTGAAATCGGCGAGTTTTTTCACTTGGAACATTCCTAATGGTCTTTATAGTTAAATTGATGAGTTTTTTCACTTTGAACTTTTGTTATAATTTATAGAGTGAAATTGGGGAGTTTTTTAACTTTGACTATTCGAAATGGTCATTTAGTGAAATTAGTGTATTTTTTCACTTAAAACATTTGTTGTGGTTTTTATAGTGAAATTAGTGTTTTTTTTCACTTTCTACTTTTGGTATGCTTTTTAGAGAGAAGTTAGTGAGTTTTTTGACTTTAACATTTTGTATGGTTTTTATTGTGAAATTGGTGAGTTTTTTAAATACGAAATTTTGGTATGGTTTTTATAGTGACGTTGTTGAATTATTGGCTTTGAACATTAGAAATGGTTTTTATAGTGAAATTGGGTACTTTTTCACTTGAAACTTTTGTAATGGCCATTATAGTGGAATTGGTGTGCTTTTTTACTTGAAAATTTTCTTATGGTGTTTATAGTGAAATTGTCGAATTTTTTGACTTGAATCTTTTGAAATGGTTTTATAGTGAAATTCGTGAATTTTTCACTTGAAACATTTGTAATGGTTTTTATAGTGAAATTTGCGAGTTTTTTCACTTGGAACATTCGTAATGGTCTTTATAGTAAAATTGATGAGTTTTTTCACTTTGAACTTTTGTTATAATTTATAGAGTGAAATTGGGGAGTTTTTTAACTTTGAATATTCGAAATGGTCATTTAGTGAAATTAGTGTATTTTTTCACTTAAGACATTTGTTGTGGTTTTTATAGTGAAATTAGTGTTTTTTTTTCACTTTCTACTTTTGGTATGGTTTTTAGAGAGAAGTTTGTGAGTTTTTTAACTTTAACATTTTGTATGGTTTTTATTGTGAAATTGGTGAGTTTTTTAAATACGAAATTTTGTTATGGTTTTTATAGTGAAATTGTTGAATTATTGGCTTTGAACATTAGAAATGGTTTTTATAGTGAAATTGGGTACTTTTTCACTTGAAACTTTTGTAATGGCCATTATAGTGAAATTGTTGCGATTTTTCACTTGGAACATTCAAATGGTCTTTATAGTGAAATTGATGAGTTTTTTCACGTGGAACTTTTTTAATGGTTTTTATAGTGAAATTGGGTAGTTTTTTGTTTTTAACTTTGAACTTTTGTTTATAGAGAAATTGGTGATTTTTAAAATTTAAACTTTTGTAATGGTTTTTATGGTGAAATTAGTGATTTTTTTCACTTGGATCTTTTGGTATGGTCTTTTTGTGAAATTTGTAAGCTTTTTTACTTTGTAAATTTTGTAATGGTTTCTTATGGTGTTTATAGTGAAATTGTCGAATTTTTTGACTTGGAACTTTTGAAATGGTTTTATGGTGAAATTGCTGAATTTTTTCACTTGAAACATTTGTAATGGTTATTATAGTGAAATTGGCGAGTTTTTTCACTTGGAAGATTCGTAATGGTCTTTATAGTTAAATTGATGAGTTTTTTCACTTTGAACTTTTGTTATAATTTATAGAGTGAAATTGGGGAGTTTTTTAACTTTGAATATTCGAAATGGTCATTTAGTGAAATTAGTGTATTTTTTCACTTAAAACATTTGTTGTGGTTTTTATAGTGAAATTAGTGTTTTTTTTCACTTTCTACTTTTGGTATGCTTTTTAGAGAGAAGTTAGTGAGTTTTTTGACTTTAACATTTTGTATGGTTTTTATTGTGAAATTGGTGAGTTTTTTAAATACGAAATTTTGTTATGGTTTTTATAGTGAAGTTGTTGAATTATTGGCTTTGAACATTAGAAATGGTTTTTATATTGAAATTGGGTACTTTTTCACTTGAAACTTTTGTAATGGCCATTATAGTGAAATTGGTACGATTTTTCACTTGGAACATTCAAATGGTCTTTATAGTGAAATTGATGAGTTTTTTCACGTGGAACTTTTGTAATGGTTTTTATGGTGAAATTGGGTAGTTTTTTGTTTTTAACTTTGAACTTTTGTTTAGAGAGAAATTGGTGATTTTTAAAATTTAAACTTTTGTAATGGTTTTTATAGTGAAATTGGTGTGGTTTTTGACTTGGAAATTTTCTTATGGTGTTTATAGTGAAATTGTCGAATTTTTTGACTTGGAACTTTTGAAATGGTTTTATGGTGAAATTGGTGAATTTTTTCACTTGAAACATTTGTAATGGTTATTATAGTGAAATTGGCGAGTTTTTTCACTTGGAACATTCCTAATGGTCTTTATAGTTAAATTCATGAGTTTTTTCACTTTGAACTTTTGTTATAATTTATAGAGTGAAATTGGGGAGTTTTTTAACTTTGAATATTCGAAATGGTCATTTAGTGAAATTAGTGTATTTTTTCACTTAAAACATTTGTTGTGGTTTTTATAGTGAAATTAGTGTTTTTTTTCACTTTCTACTTTTGGTATGCTTTTTAGAGAGAAGTTAGTGAGTTTTTTGACTTTAACATTTTGTATGGTTTTTATTGTGAAATTGGTGAGTTTTTTAAATACGAAATTTTGTTATGGTTTTTATAGTGAAGTTGTTGAATTATTGGCTTTGAACATTAGAAATGGTTTTTATATTGAAATTGGGTACTTTTTCACTTGAAACTTTTGTAATGGCCATTATAGTGAAATTGGTACGATTTTTCACTTGGAACATTCAAATGGTCTTTATAGTGAAATTGATGAGTTTTTTCACGTGGAACTTTTGTAATGGTTTTTATGGTGAAATTGGGTAGTTTTTTGTTTTTAACTTTGAACTTTTGTTTAGAGAGAAATTGGTGATTTTTAAAATTTAAACTTTTGTAATGGTTTTTATGCTGAAATCAGTGAGTTTTTTTCACTTGGATCTTTTGGTATGGTCTTTTAGTGAAATTTGTGAGCTTTTTACTTTGTAACTTGTGTAATGGTTTTTATAGTGAAATTGGTTTGCTTTTTAACTTGGAAATTTTCTTATGCTGTTTTTAGTGAAAATGTCGAATTTTTTGACTTGGAACTTTTGAAATGGTTTTATGGTGAAATTGCTGAATTTTTTCACTTGAAACATTTGTAATGGTTATTATAGTGAAATTGGCGAGTTTTTTCACTTGGAAGATTCGTAATGGTCTTTATAGTTAAATTGATGAGTTTTTTCACTTTGAACTGTTGTTATAATTTGTAGAGTGAAACTGGGGAGTTTTTAAACTTTGAATATTCGAAATGGTCTTTATAGTTAAATTAGTGTATTTTTTCACTTAAAACATTTGTTGTGGTTTTTATAGTGAAATTAGTGTTTTTTTTCACTTTTGACTTTTGGTATGGTTTTTAGAGAGAAGTTTGTGAGTTTTTTGACTTTAACATTTTGTATGGTTTTTATTGTGAAATTGGTGAGTTTTTTAAATACGAAATTTTGTTATGGTTTTTATAGTGAAATTGTTGAATTTTTGGCTTTGAACATTAGAAATGGTTTTTATAGTGAAATTGGGTACTTTTTCACTTGAAACTTTTGTAATGGCCATTATAGTGAAATTGGTGCGATTTTTCACTTGGAACATTCAAATGGTCTTTATAGTGAAATTGATGAGTTTTTTCACGTGGAACTTTTGTAATGGTTTTTATAGTGAAATTGGGTAGTTTTTTGTTTTTACCCTTGAACTTTTGTTTAGAGAGAAATTGGTGATTTTTAAAATTTAAACTTTTGTATTGGTTTTTATGGTGAAATTAGTGAGTTTTTTTCACTTGGATCTTTTGGTATGGTCTTTTAGTGAAATTTGTGAGCTTTTTACTTTGTAACTTTTGTAATGGCCATTATAGTGAAATTGGTGTGCTCTTTGACTTGGAAATTTTCTTATGGTGATTATAGTGAAATTGTCGAATTTTTTGACTTGGAACTTTTGAAATGGTTTTATAGTGTGAAATTGGTGAATTTTTTCACTTGAAACATTTGCAATGGTTATTATAGTGAAATCGGCAAGTTTTTTCACTTGGAACATTCGTAATGGTCTTTATAGTTAAATTGATGAGTTTTTTTCACTTTGAACTCTTGTTATATTTTGTAGAGTGAAACTGGGGAGTTTTTAAACTTTGAATATTCGAAATGGTCATTTAGTTAAATTAGTGTATTTTTTCACTTAAAACATTTGTTGTGGTTTTTATAGTGAAATTAGTGTTTTTTTTCACTTTTTACTTTTGGTATGGTTTTTAGAGAGAAGTTAGTGAGTTTTTTGACTTTAACATTTTGTATGGTTTTTATTGTGAAATTGGTGAGTTTTTTAAATACGAAATTTTGTTATGGTTTCTATAGTGAAATTGTTGAATTATTGGCTTTGAACATTAGAAATGGTTTTTATAGTGAAATTGGGTACTTTTTCACTAGAAACTTTTGTAATGGCCGTTATAGTGAAATTGGTGCGATTTTTCACTTGGAACATTCAAATGGTCTTTATAGTGAAATTGATGAGTTTTTTCACGTGGAACTTTTTTAATGGTTTTTATAGTGAAATTGGGTAGTTTTTTGTTCTTAACATTGAACTTTTGTTTAGAAAGAAATTGGTGATTTTTAAAATTTCAACTTTTGTAATGGTTTTTATGGTGAAATTAGTGAGTTTTTTTCACTTGGTTCTTTTGGTATGGTCTTTTAGTGAAATTTGTGAGCTTTTTACTTTGTAAATTTTGTAATGGTTTTTATAGTGAAATTGGTGTGCTTTTTGACTTGGAAATTTTCTTGTGGTGTTTATAGTGAAATTGTCGAATTTTTTGACTTGGAACTTTTGAAATGGATTTATAGTGAAATTGCTGAATTTTTTCACTTGAAACATTTGTAATGGTTATTATAGTGAAATTTGCGAGTTTTTTCACTTGGAACATTCGTAATGGTCTTTATAGTTAAATTGATGAGTTTTTTCACTTTGAACTTTTGTTATAATTTATAGAGTGAAATTGGGGAGTTTTTAAACTTTGAATATTCGAAATGGTCTTTATAGTTAAATTAGTGTATTTTTTCACTTAAAACATTTCTTGTGGTTTTTATAGTGAAATTAGTGTTTTTTTTCACTTTTTACTTTTGGTATGGTTTTTAGAGAGAAGTTTGTGAGTTTTTTGACTTTAACATTTTGTATGGTTTTTATTGTGAAATTGGAGAGTTTTTTAAATGCAAAATTTTGTTATGGTTTTTATAGTGAAATTGTTGAATTATTGGCTTTGAACATTAGAAATGGTTTTTATAGTGAAATTTGTAAGGTTTTTACTTTGTAACTTTTGTAATGGTTTTTATAGTGAAATTCGTGTGCTTTTTGACTTGGAAATTTTCTTATGGTGTTTATAGTGAAATTGTCGAATTTTTTGACTTGGAACTTTTGAAATGGTTTTATAGTGAAATTGGTGAATTTTTTCACTTGAAACATTTGTAATGGTTATTATAGTGAAATTGGCGAGTTTTTTCACTTGGAACATTCGTAATGGTCTTTATAGTTAAATTGATGAGTTTTTTCACTTTGAACTTTTGTTATAATTTATAGAGTTAAATTGGGGAGTTTTTTAACTTTGAATATTCGAAATGGTCATTTAGTGAAATTAGTGTATTTTTTCACTTAAAACATTTGTTGTGGTTTTTATAGTGAAATTAGTGTTTTTTTTTCACTTTCTACTTTTGGTATGGTTTTTAGAGAGAAGTTAGTGAGCTTTTTGACTTTAACATTTTGTATGGTTTTTATTGTGAAATTGGTGAGTTTTTTAAATACAAAATTTTGTTATGGTTTTTATAGTGAAATTGTTGAATTATTGGCTTTGAACATTAGAAATGGTTTTTATAGTGAAATTGGGTACTTTTTCACTTGAAACTTTTGTAATGGCCATTATAGTGAAATTGGTGCGATTTTTCACTTGGAACATTCAAATGGTCTTTATGGTGAAATTGATGAGTTTTTTCACGTGGAACTTTTGTAATGGTTTTTATAGTGAAATTGGTATTTTTTTGTTTTTAACTTTGAACTTTTGTTTAGAGAGAAATTGGTGATTTTTAAAATTTCAACTTTTGTAATGGTTTTTATGGTGAAATTAGTGAGTTTTTTTCACTTGGATCTTTTGGTATGGTCTTTTAGTGAAATTTGTGAGGTTTTTACTTTGTAACTTGTGTAATGGTTTTTATAGTGAAATTGATGTGCTTTTTGACATGGAAATTTCTTATGGTGTTTATAGTGAAAATGTCGAATTTTTTGACTTGGAACTTTTGAAATGGTTTTATAGTGAAAATACTGAATTATTTCACTTGAAACATTTGTAATGGTTATTATAGTGAAACTGGCGAGTTTTTTCACTTGGAACATTCGTAATGGTCTTTATAGTTAAATTGATGAGTTTTTTCACTTTTAACTGTTGTTATAATTTGTAGAGTGAAACTAGGGAGTTTTTAAACTTTGAATATTCGAAATGGTCTTTATAGTTAAATTAGTGTATTTTTTCACTTAAAACATTTGTTTTGGTTTTTATAGTGAAATTAGTGTTTTTTTTTTCACTTTTGACTTTTGGTATGGTTTTTAGAGAGAAGTTTGTGAGTTTTTTGACTTTAACATTCTGTATGGTTTTTATTGTGAAATTGGTGAGTTTTTTAAATACGAAATTTTGTTATGGTTTTTATAGTGAAATTGTTGAATTATTGGCTTTGAACATTAGGAATGGTTTTTATAGTGAAATTGGGTACTTTTTCACTTGAAACTTTTGTAATGGCCATTTTAGTGAAATTGGTGCGATTTTTCACTTGGAACATTCAAATGGTCTTTATAGTGAAATTGATGAGTTTTTTCACGTGGAACTTTTGTAATGGTGTTTATAGTGAAATTGGGTAGTTTTTTGTTTTTAACCTTGAACTTTTGTTTAGAGAGAAATTGGTGATTTTTAAAATTTCAACTTTTATAATGGTTTTTATGGTGAAATTAGTGAGTTTTTTTCACTTGGATCCTTTGGTATGATCTTTTAGTGAAAGTTGTGAGCTTTTTACTTTGTAACTTGTGTAATGGTTTTTATAGTGAAATTGATGTGCTTTTGACTTGGAAATTTCTTATGGTGTTTATAGTGAAAATGTCGAATTTTTTGACTTGGAACTTTTGAAATGGTTTTATAGTGAAATTGGTGAATTTTTTCACTTGAAACATTTGTAATGGTTATTATAGTGAAATTGGCGAGTTTTTTCACTTGGAACATTCGTAATGGTCTTTATAGTTAAATTGATGAGTTTTTTCACTTTGAACTTTTGTTATAATTTATAGGGTGAAATTGGGGAGTTTTTTAACTTTGAATATTCGAAATGGTCATTTAGTTAAATTAGTGTATTTTTTTCACTTAAAACATTTGTTGCAGTTTTTATAGTGAAATTAGTGTTTTTTTTTTCACTTTTGACTTTTGGTATGGTTTTTAGAGAGAAGTTAGTGAGTTTTT
Organism: Lathyrus sativus; assembly: GCA_963859935.3. Lineage (NCBI taxonomy): Eukaryota > Viridiplantae > Streptophyta > Magnoliopsida > Fabales > Fabaceae > Lathyrus > Lathyrus sativus. The sequence goes on from CAWUDS030001559.1 coordinate 707,027, forward strand.
TGACTTTAACATTTTGTATGATTTTTATTGTGAAATTGGTGAGTTTTTTAAATACGAAATTTTGTTATGGTTTTTATAGTGAAATTGTTGAATTATTGGTTTTGAACATTAGAAATGGTTTTTATAGTGAAATTGGGTACTTTTTCACTTGAAACTTTTATAATGGCCATTATAGTGAAATTGTTGCGATTTTTCACTTATAACATTCAAATGGTCTCTATAGTGAAATTGATGAGTTTTTTCACGTGGAACTTTTGTAATGGTTTTTATAGTGAAATTGGGTAGTTTTTTGTTTTTAACTTTGAACTTTTGTTTAGGGAGAAATTGGTGATTTTAAAAATTTCAACTTGTGTAATGGTTTTTATGGTGAAATTAGTGAGTTTTTTTCACTTGGATCTTTTGGTATGGTCTTTTAGTGAAAGTTGTGAGCTTTTTACTTTGTAACTTGTGTAATGGTTTTTATAGTGAAATTGATGTGCTTTTGACTTGGAAATTTCTTATGGTGTTTATAGTGAAAATGTCGAATTTTTTGACTTGGAACTTTTGAAATGGTTTTATAGTGAAATTGGTGAATTTTTTCACTTGAAACATTTGTAATGGTTATTATAGTGAAATTGGCGAGTTTTTTCACTTGGAACATTCGTAATGGTCTTTATAGTTAAATTGATGAGTTTTTTCACTTTGAACTTTTGTTATAATTTATAGAGTGAAATTGGGGAGTTTTTTAACTTTGAATATTCGAAATGGTCATTTAGTTAAATTAGTGTATTTTTTCACTTAAAACATTTGTTGTGGTTTTTATAGTGAAATTAGTGTTTTTTTTTGACTTTTGACTTTTGGTATGGTTTTTAGAGAGAAGTTAGTGAGTTTTTTGACTTTAACATTTTGTATGATTTTTATTGTGAAATTGGTGAGTTTTTTAAATACGAAATTTTGTTATGGTTTCTATAGTGAAATTGTTGAATTATTGGCTTTGAACATTAGAAATGGTTTTTATAGTGAAATTGGATACTTTTTCACTTGAAACTTTTGTAATGGCCATTATAGTGAAATTGGTGCGATTTTTCACTTGGAACATTCAAATGGTCTTTATAATGAAATTGATGAGTTTTTTCACGTGGAACATTTTTAATGGTTTTTATAGTGAAATTGGGTAGTTTTTTGTTTTTAACATTGAACTTTTGTTTAGAAATAAATTGGTGATTTTTAAAATTTCAACTTTTGTAATTGTTTTTATGGTGAAATTAGTGAGTTTTTTTCACTTGGTTCTTTTGGTATGGTCTTTTAGTGAAATTTGTAAGCTTTTTACTTTGTAACTTTTGTAATGATTTTTATAGTGAAATTGGTGTGCTTTTTGACTTGGAAATTTTCTTGTGGTGTTTATAGTAAAATTGTCGAATTTTTTGACTTGGAACTTTTGAAATGGTTTTATAGTGTGAAATTGGTGAATTTTTTCACTTGAAACATTTGTAATGGTTATTATAGTGAAATTGGCGAGTTTTTTCACTTGGAAGATTCGTAATGGTCTTTATAGTTAAATTGATGAGTTTTTTCACTTTGAACTGTTGTTATAATTTGTAGAGTGAAACTGGGGAGTTTTTAAACTTTGAATATTCGAAATGGTCATTTAGTTAAATTAGTGTATTTTTTCACTTAAAACATTTGTTGTGGTTTTTATAGTGTAATTAGTGTTTTTTTTCACTTTTTACTTTTGGTATGGTTTTTAGAGAGAAGTTAGTGAGTTTTTTGACTTTAACATTTTGTATGGTTTTTATTGTGAAATTGGTGAGTTTTTTAAATACGAAATTTTGTTATGGTTTCTATAGTGAAATTGTTGAATTATTGGCTTTGAACATTAGAAATGGTTTTTATAGTGAAATTGGATACTTTTTCACTTGAAACTTTTGTAATGGCCATTATAGTGAAATTGGTGCGATTTTTCACTTGGAACATTCAAATGGTCTTTATAATGAAATTGATGAGTTTTTTCACGTGGAACATTTTTAATGGTTTTTATAGTGAAATTGGGTAGTTTTTTGTTTTTAACATTGAACTTTTGTTTAGAAATAAATTGGTGATTTTTAAAATTTCAACTTTTGTAATTGTTTTTATGGTGAAATTAGTGAGTTTTTTTCACTTGGTTCTTTTGGTATGGTCTTTTAGTGAAATTTGTAAGCTTTTTACTTTGTAACTTTTGTAATGATTTTTATAGTGAAATTGGTGTGCTTTTTGACTTGGAAATTTTCTTGTGGTGTTTATAGTAAAATTGTCGAATTTTTTGACTTGGAACTTTTGAAATGGTTTTATAGTGTGAAATTGGTGAATTTTTTCACTTGAAACATTTGTAATGGTTATTATAGTGAAATTGGCGAGTTTTTTCACTTGGAAGATTCGTAATGGTCTTTATAGTTAAATTGATGAGTTTTTTCACTTTGAACTGTTGTTATAATTTGTAGAGTGAAACTGGGGAGTTTTTAAACTTTGAATATTCGAAATGGTCATTTAGTTAAATTAGTGTATTTTTTCACTTAAAACATTTGTTGTGGTTTTTATAGTGTAATTAGTGTTTTTTTTCACTTTTTACTTTTGGTATGGTTTTTAGAGAGAAGTTAGTGAGTTTTTTGACTTTAACATTTTGTATGGTTTTTATTGTGAAATTGGTGAGTTTTTTAAATACGAAATTTTGTTATGGTTTCTATAGTGAAATTGTTGAATTATTGGCTTTGAACATTAGAAATGGTTTTTATAGTGAAATTGGGTACTTTTTCACTTGAAACTTTTGTAATGGCCATTATAGTGAAATTGGTGCGATTTTTCACTTGGAACATTCAAATGGTCTTTATAGTGAAATTGATGAGTTTTTTCACGTGGAACTTTTGTAATGGTTTTTATAGTGAAATTGGGTAGTTTTTTGTTTTTAACTTTGAACTTTTGTTTAGAAAGAAATTGGTGATTTTTAAAATTTCAACTTTTGTAATTGTTTTTATGGTGAAATTAGTGAGTTTTTTCACTTGGATCTTTTCGTATGGTCTTTTTGTGAAATTTGTGAGCTTTTTACTTCGTAACTTTTGTAATGGTTTTTATAGTGAAATTGGTGTGCTTTTTGACTTGGAAATTTTCTTATGGTGTCTATAGTGAAATTGTCGAATTTTTTGACTTGGAACTTTTGAAATGGTTTTATAGTGAAATTGCTGAATTTTTTCACTTGAAACATTTGTAATGGTTATTATAGTGAAATTGGCGAGTTTTTTCACTTGGAACATTCCTAATGGTCTTTATAGTTAAATTGATGAGTTTTTTCACTTTGAACTTTTGTTATAATTTATAGAGTGAAATTGGGGAGTTTTTTAAGTTTGAATATTCGAAATGGTCATTTAGTTAAATTAGTGTATTTTTTCACTTAAAACATTTGTTGTGGTTTTTATAGTGAAATTAGTGTTTTTTTTTCACTTTTGACTTTTGGTATGGTTTTTAGAGAGAAGTTAGTGAGTTTTTTGACTTTAACATTTTGTATGATTTTTATTGTGAAATTGGTGAGTTTTTTAAATACGAAATTTTGTTATGGTTTCTATAGTGAAATTGTTGAATTATTGGCTTTGAACATTAGAAATGGTTTTTATAGTGAAATTGGATACTTTTTCACTTGAAACTTTTGTAATGGCCATTATAGTGAAATTGGTGCGATTTTTCACTTGGAACATTCAAATGGTCTTTATAATGAAATTGATGAGTTTTTTCACGTGGAACTTTTTTAATGGTTTTTATAGTGAAATTGGGTAGTTTTTTGTTTTTAACATTGAACTTTTGTTTAGAAATAAATTGGTGATTTTTAAAATTTCAACTTTTGTAATTGTTTTTATGGTGAAATTAGTGAGTTTTTTTCACTTGGTTCTTTTGGTATGGTCTTTTAGTGAAATTTGTAAGCTTTTTACTTTGTAACTTTTGTAATGATTTTTATAGTGAAATTGGTGTGCTTTTTGACTTGGAAATTTTCTTGTGGTGTTTATAGTAAAATTGTCGAATTTTTTGACTTGGAACTTTTGAAATGGTTTTATAGTGTGAAATTGGTGAATTTTTTCACTTGAAACATTTGTAATGGTTATTATAGTGAAATTGGCGAGTTTTTTCACTTGGAACATTCGTAATGGTCTTTATAGTTAAATTGATGAATTTTTTTCACTTTGAACTCTTGTTATATTTTGTAGAGTGAAACTGGGGAGTTTTTAAACTTTGAATATTCGAAATGGTCATTTAGTTAAATTAGTGTATTTTTTCACTTAAAACATTTGTTGTGGTTTTTATAGTGAAATTAGTGTTTTTTTTTCAATTTTTACTTTTGGTATGGTTTTTAGAGATAAGTTAGTGAGTTTTTTGAGTTTAACATTTTGTATGGTTTTTATTGTGAAATTGGTGAGTTTTTTAAATACGAAATTTTGTTATGGTTTTTATAGTGAAATTGTTGAATTATTGGCTTTGAACATTAGAAATGGTTTTTATAGTGAAATTGGATACTTTTTCACTTGAAACTTTTGTAATGGCCATTATAGTGAAATTGGTGCGATTTTTCACTTGGAACATTCAAATGGTATTTATAATGAAATTGATGAGTTTTTTCACGTGGAACTTTTTTAATGGTTTTTATAGTGAAATTGGGTAGTTTTTTGTTTTTAACATTGAACTTTTGTTTAGAAATAAATTGGTGATTTTTAAAATTTCAACTTTTGTAATGGTTTTTATGGTGAAATTAGTGAGTTTTTTTCACTTGGTTCTTTTGGTATGGTCTTTTAGTGAAATTTGTAAGCTTTTTACTTTGTAACTTTTGTAATGATTTTTATAGTGAAATTGGTGTGCTTTTTGACTTGGAAACTTTCTTGTGGTGTTTATAGTAAAATTGTCGAATTTTTTGACTTGGAACATTTGAAATGGTTTTATAGTGTGAAATTGGTGAATTTTTTCACTTGAAACATTTGTAATGGTTATTATAGTGAAATTGGCGAGTTTTTTCACTTGGAACATTCGTAATGGTCTTTATAGTTAAATTGATGAGTTTTTTTCACTTTGAACTCTTGTTATATTTTGTAGAGTGAAACTGGGGAGTTTTTAAACTTTGAATATTCGAAATGGTCATTTAGTTAAATTAGTGTATTTTTTCACTTAAAACATTTGTTGTGGTTTTTATAGTGAAATTAGTGTTTTTTTTCACTTTTTACTTTTGGTATGGTTTTTAGAGAGAAGTTAGTGAGTTTTTTGACTTTAACATTTTGTATGGTTTTTATTGTGAAATTGGTGAGTTTTTTAAATACGAAATTTTGTTATGGTTTCTATAGTGAAATTGTTGAATTATTGGCTTTGAACATTAGAAATGGTTTTTATAGTGAAATTGGGTACTTTTTCACTAGAAACTTTTGTAATGGCCATTATAGTGAAATTGGTGCGATTTTTCACTTGGAACATTCAAATGGTCTTTATAGTGAAATTGATGAGTTTTTTCACGTGGAACTTTTTTAATGGTTTTTATAGTGAAATTGGGTAGTTTTTTGTTCTTAACATTGAACTTTTGTTTAGAAAGAAATTGGTGATTTTTAAAATTTCAACTTTTGTAATGGTTTTTATGGTGAAATTAGTGAGTTTTTTTCACTTGGTTCTTTTGGTATGGTCTTTTAGTGAAATTTGTGAGCTTTTTACTTTGTAAATTTTGTAATGGTTTTTATAGTGAAATTGGTGTGCTTTTTGACTTGGAAATTTTCTTGTGGTGTTTATAGTGAAATTGTCGAATTTTTTGACTTGGAACTTTTGAAATGGATTTATAGTGAAATTGCTGAATTTTTTCACTTGAAACATTTGTAATGGTTATTATAGTGAAATTGGCGAGTTTTTTCACTTGGAAGATTCGTAATGGTCTTTATAGTTAAATTGATGAGTTTTTTCACTTTGAACTGTTGTTATAATTTGTAGAGTGAAACTGGGGAGTTTTTAAACTTTGAATATTCGAAATGGTCATTTAGTTAAATTAGTGTATTTTTTCACTTAAAACATTTGTTGTGGTTTTTATAGTGTAATTAGTGTTTTTTTTTCACTTTTTACTTTTGGTATGGATTTTAGAGAGAAGTTAGTGAGTTTTTTGACTTTAACATTTTGTATGGTTTTTATTGTGAAATTGGTGAGTTTTTTAAATACGAAATTTTGTTATGGTTTCTATAGTGAAATTGTTGAATTATTGGCTTTGAACATTAGAAATGGTTTTTATAGTGAAATTGGGTACTTTTTCACTTGAAACTTTTGTAATGGCCATTATAGTGAAATTGGTGCGATTTTTCACTTGGAACATTCAAATGGTCTTTATAGTGAAATTGATGAGTTTTTTCACGTGGAACTTTTGTAATGGTTTTTATAGTGAAATTGGGTAGTTTTTTGTTTTTAACTTTGAACTTTTGTTTAGAAAGAAATTGGTGATTTTTAAAATTTCAACTTTTGTAATGGTTTTTATGGTGAAATTAGTGAGTTTTTTCACTTGGATCTTTTCGTATGGTCTTTTTGTGAAATTTGTGAGCTTTTTACTTCGTAACTTTTGTAATGATTTTTATAGTGAAATTGGTGTGCTTTTTGACTTGGAAATTTTCTTATGGTGTCTATAGTGAAATTGTCGAATTTTTTGACTTGGAACTTTTGAAATGGTTTTATAGTGAAATTGCTGAATTTTTTCACTTGAAACATTTGTAATGGTTATTATAGTGAAATTGGCGAGTTTTTTCACTTGGAACATTCCTAATGGTCTTTATAGTTAAATTGATGAGTTTTTTCACTTTGAACTTTTGTTATAATTTATAGAGTGAAATTGGGGAGTTTTTTAACTTTGAATATTCGAAATGGTCATTTAGTTAAATTAGTGTATTTTTTCACTTAAAACATTTGTTGTGGTTTTTATAGTGAAATTAGTGTTTTTTTTTTCACTTTTGACTTTTCGTATGGTTTTTAGAGAGAAGTTAGTGAGTTTTTTGACTTTAACATTTTGTATGATTTTTATTGTGAAATTGGTGAGTTTTTTAAATACGAAATTTTGTTATGGTTTCTATAGTGAAATTGTTGAATTATTGGCTTTGAACATTAGAAATGGTTTTTATAGTGAAATTGGATACTTTTTCACTTGAAACTTTTGTAATGGCCATTATAGTGAAATTGGTGCGATTTTTCACTTGGAACATTCAAATGGTCTTTATAATGAAATTGATGAGTTTTTTCACGTGGAACTTTTTTAATGGTTTTTATAGTGAAATTGGGTAGTTTTTTGTTTTTAACATTGAACTTTTGTTTAGAAATAAATTGGTGATTTTTAAAATTTCAACTTTTGTAATTGTTTTTATGGTGAAATTAGTGAGTTTTTTTCACTTGGTTCTTTTGGTATGGTCTTTTAGTGAAATTTGTAAGCTTTTTACTTTGTAACTTTTGTAATGATTTTTATAGTGAAATTGGTGTGCTTTTTGACTTGGAAATTTTCTTGTGGTGTTTATAGTAAAATTGTCGAATTTTTTGACTTGGAACTTTTGAAATGGTTTTATAGTGTGAAATTGGTGAATTTTTTCACTTGAAACATTTGTAATGGTTATTATAGTGAAATTGGCGAGTTTTTTCACTTGGAACATTCGTAATGGTCTTTATAGTTAAATTGATGAATTTTTTTCACTTTGAACTCTTGTTATATTTTGTAGAGTGAAACTGGGGAGTTTTTAAACTTTGAATATTCGAAATGGTCATTTAGTTAAATTAGTGTATTTTTTCACTTAAAACATTTGTTGTGGTTTTTATAGTGAAATTAGTGTTTTTTTTTTAATTTTTACTTTTGGTATGGTTTTTAGAGAGAAGTTAGTGAGTTTTTTGAGTTTAACATTTTGTATGGTTTTTATTGTGAAATTGGCGAGTTTTTTAAATACGAAATTTTGTTATGGTTTTTATAGTGAAATTGTTGAATTATTGGCTTTGAACATTAGAAATGGTTTTTATAGTGAAATTGGATACTTTTTCACTTGAAACTTTTGTAATGGCCATTATAGTGAAATTGGTGCGATTTTTCACTTGGAACATTCAAATGGTATTTATAATGAAATTGATGAGTTTTTTCACGTGGAACTTTTTTAATGGTTTTTATAGTGAAATTGGGTAGTTTTTTGTTTTTAACATTGAACTTTTGTTTAGAAATAAATTGGTGATTTTTAAAATTTCAACTTTTGTAATGGTTTTTATGGTGAAATTAGTGAGTTTTTTTCACTTGGTTCTTTTGGTATGGTCTTTTAGTGAAATTTGTAAGCTTTTTACTTTGTAACTTTTGTAATGATTTTTATAGTGAAATTGGTGTGCTTTTTGACTTGGAAATTTTCTTGTGGTGTTTATAGTAAAATTGTCGAATTTTTTGACTTGGAACTTTTGAAATGGTTTTATAGTGTGAAATTGGTGAATTTTTTCACTTGAAACATTTGTAATGGTTATTATAGTGAAATTGGCGAGTTTTTTCACTTGGAACATTCGTAATGGTCTTTATAGTTAAATTGATGAGTTTTTTCACTTTGAACTCTTGTTATATTTTGTAGAGTGAAACTGGGGAGTTTTTAAACTTTGAATATTCGAAATGGTCATTTAGTTAAATTAGTGTATTTTTTCACTTAAAACATTTGTTGTGGTTTTTATAGTGAAATTAGTGTTTTTTTTCACTTTTTACTTTTGGTATGGTTTTTAGAGAGAAGTTAGTGAGTTTTTTGACTTTAACATTTTGTATGGTTTTTATTGTGAAATTGGTGAGTTTTTTAAATACGAAATTTTGTTATGGTTTCTATAGTGAAATTGTTGAATTATTGGCTTTGAACATTAGAAATGGTTTTTATAGTGAAATTGGGTACTTTTTCACTAGAAACTTTTGTAATGGCCATTATAGTGAAATTGGTGCGATTTTTCACTTGGAACATTCAAATGGTCTTTATAGTGAAATTGATGAGTTTTTTCACGTGGAACTTTTTTAATGGTTTTTATAGTGAAATTGGGTAGTTTTTTGTTCTTAACATTGAACTTTTGTTTAGAAAGAAATTGGTGATTTTTAAAATTTCAACTTTTGTAATGGTTTTTATGGTGAAATTAGTGAGTTTTTTTCACTTGGTTCTTTTGGTATGGTCTTTTAGTGAAATTTGTGAGCTTTTTACTTTGTAAATTTTGTAATGGTTTTTATAGTGAAATTGGTGTGCTTTTTGACTTGGAAATTTTCTTGTGGTGTTTATAGTGAAATTGTCGAATTTTTTGACTTGGAACTTTAGAAATGGATTTATAGTGAAATTGCTGAATTTTTTCACTTGAAACATTTGTAATGGTTATTATAGTGAAATTGGCGAGTTTTTTCACTTGGAAGATTCGTAATGGTCTTTATAGTTAAATTGATGAGTTTTTTCACTTTGAACTGTTGTTATAATTTGTAGAGTGAAACTGGGGAGTTTTTAAACTTTGAATATTCGAAATGGTCATTTAGTTAAATTAGTGTATTTTTTCACTTAAAACATTTGTTGTGGTTTTTATAGTGTAATTAGTGTTTTTTTTCACTTTTTACTTTTGGTATGGTTTTTAGAGAGAAGTTAGTGAGTTTTTTGACTTTAACATTTTGTATGGTTTTTATTGTGAAATTGGTGAGTTTTTTAAATACGAAATTTTGTTATGGTTTCTATAGTGAAATTGTTGAATTATTGGCTTTGAACATTAGAAATGGTTTTTATAGTGAAATTGGGTACTTTTTCACTTGAAACTTTTGTAATGGCCATTATAGTGAAATTGGTGCGATTTTTCACTTGGAACATTCAAATGGTCTTTATAGTGAAATTGATGAGTTTTTTCACGTGGAACTTTTGTAATGGTTTTTATAGTGAAATTGGGTAGTTTTTTGTTTTTAACTTTGAACTTTTGTTTAGAAAGAAATTGGTGATTTTTAAAATTTCAACTTTTGTAATGGTTTTTATGGTGAAATTAGTGAGTTTTTTCACTTGGATCTTTTCGTATTGTCTTTTTGTGAAATTTGTGAGCTTTTTACTTCGTAACTTTTGTAATGGTTTTTATAGTGAAATTGGTGTGCTTTTTGACTTGGAAATTTTCTTATGGTGTCTATAGTGAAATTGTCGAATTTTTTGACTTGGAACTTTTGAAATGGTTTTATAGTGAAATTGCTGAATTTTTTCACTTGAAACATTTGTAATGGTTATTATAGTGAAATTGGCGAGTTTTTTCACTTGGAACATTCGTAATGGTCTTTATAGTTAAATTGATGAGTTTTTTCACTTTGAACTGTTGTTATAATTTGTAGAGTGAAACTGGGGAGTTTTTAAACTTTGAATATTCGAATTGGTCATTTAGTTAAATTAGTGTATTTTTTCACTTAAAACATTTGTTGTGGTTTTTATAGTGAAATTAGTGTTTTTTTCACTTTTTACTTTTGGTATGGTTTTTAGAGAGAAGTTAGTGAGTTTTTTGACTTTAACATTTTGTATGGTTTTTATTGTGAAATTGGTGAGTTTTTTAAATACGAAATTTTGTTATGGTTTCTATAGTGAAATTGTTGAATTATTTGCTTTGAACATTAGAAATGGTTTTTATAGTGAAATTGGGTACTTTTTCACTTGAAACTTTTGTAATGGCCATTATAGTGAAATTGGTGCGATTTTATAGTGAAATTGGTGCGACTTTTCACTTGGAACATTCAAATGGTCTTTATAGTGAAATTGATAAGTCGTTTCACGTGGAACTTTTGTAATGGTTTTTATAGTGAAATAGGGTAGTTTTTTGTTTTTAACTTTGAACTTTTGTTTAGATAGAAATTGGTGATTTTTAAAATTTCAACTTTTGTAATGGTTTTTATGGTGAAATTAGTGAGTTTTTTTCACTTGGATCTTTTGGTATGGTCTTTTAATGAAATTTGTGAGCTTTTTACTTTGTAACTTTTGTAATGGTTTTTATAGTGAAATTGGTGTGCTTTTTGACTTGGAAATTTTCTTATGGTGTTTATAGTGAAATTGTCGAATTTTTTGACTTAGAAATTTTGAAATGGTTTTATAGTGAAATTGCTGAATTTTTTCACTTGAAACATTTGTAATGGTTATTATAGTGAAATTGGCGAATTTTTTCACTTGGAACATTCGTAATGGTCTTTATAATTAAATTGATGAGTTTTTTCACTTTGAACTGTTGTTATAATTTGTAGAGTGAAACTGGGGAGTTTTTAAACTTTGAATGTTCGAAATGGTCATTTAGTTAAATTAATGTATTTTTTCACCTAATACATTTGTTGTGGTTTTTATAGTGAAATTAGTGTTTTTTTTTCACTTTTGACTTTTGGTATGGTTTTTAGAGAGAAGTTAGTGAGTTTTTTGACTTTAACATTTTGTATGGTTTTTATTGTGAAATTTGTGAGTTTTTTAAATACGAAATTTTGTTATGGTTTTTATAGTGAAATTGTTGAATTATTTGCTTTGAACATTAGAAATGGTTTTTATAGTGAAATTGGGTACATTTTCACTTGAAACTTTTGTAATGGCCATTGTAGTGAAATTGGTGCGATTTTTCATTTGGAACATTCAAATGGTCTTTATAGTGAAATTGATGAGTTTTTTCACGTGGAACTTTTGTAATGGTTTTTATAGTGAAATTGGGTAGTTTTTTGTTTTTAACATTGAACTTTTGTTTAGAAATAAATTGGTGATTTTTAAAATTTCAACTTCTGTAATGGTTTTTATGGTGAAATTAGTGAGTTTTTTTCACTTGGTTCTTTTGGTATGGTCTTTTAGTGAAATTTGTAAGCTTTTTACTTTGTAACTTTTGTAATGATTTTTATAGTGAAATTGGTGTGCTTTTTGACTTGGAAATTTTCTTGTGGTGTTTATAGTAAAATTGTCGAATTTTTTGACTTGGAACTTTTGAAATGGTTTTATAGTGTGAAATTGGTGAATTTTTTCACTTGAAACATTTGTAATGGTTATTATAGTGAAATTGGCGAGTTTTTTCACTTGGAACATTCGTAATGGTCTTTATAGTTAAATTGATGAGTTTTTTTCACTTTGAACTCTTGTTATATTTTGTAGAGTGAAACTGGGGAGTTTTTAAACTTTGAATATTCGAAATGGTCATTTAGTTAAATTAGTGTAGTTTTTCACTTAAAACATTTGTTGTGGTTTTTATAGTGAAATTAGTGTTTTTTTTCACTTTTTACTTTTGGTATGGTTTTTAGAGAGAAGTTAGTGAGTTTTTTGACTTTAACATTTTGTATGGTTTTTATTGTGAAATTGGTGAGTTTTTTAAATACGAAATTTTGTTATGGTTTCTATAGTGAAATTGTTGAATTATTGGCTTTGAACATTAGAAATGGTTTTTATAGTGAAATTGGGTACTTTTTCACAAGAAACTTTTGTAATGGCCGTTATAGTGAAATTGGTGCGATTTTATAGTGAAATTGGTGCGACTTTTCACTTGGAACATTCAAATGGTCTTTATAGTGAAATTGATAAGTCTTTTCACGTGGAACTTTTGTAATGGTTTTTATAGTGAAATTGGGTAGTTTTTTGTTTTTAACTTTGAACTTTTGTATAGAGAGAAATTGGTGATTTTTAAAATTTCAACTTTTGTAATGGTTTTTATGCTGAAATTAGTGAGTTTTTTTCACTTGGATCTTTTGGTATGGTCTTTTAATGAAATTTGTGAGCTTTTTACTTTGTAACTTTTGTAATGGTTTTTATAGTGAAATTGGTGTGCTTTTTGACTTGGAAATTTTCTTATGGTGTTTATAGTGAAATTGTCGAATTTTTTGACTTGGAACTTTTGAAATGGTTTTATAGTGAAATTGCTGAATTTTTTCACTTGAAACATTTGTAATGGTTATGATAGTGAAATTGGCGAATTTTTTCACTTGGAACATTTGTAATGGTCTTTATAGTTAAATTGATGAGTTTTTTCACTTTGAACTCTTGTTATATTTTGTAGAGTGAAACTGGGGAGTTTTTAAACTTTGAATATTCGAAATGGTCATTTAGTTAAATTAGTGTATTTTTTCACTTAAAACATTTGTTGTGGTTTTTATAGTGAAATTAGTGTTTTTTTTTCACTTTTTACTTTTGGTATGGTTTTTAGAGAGAAGTTAGTGAGTTTTTTGACTTTAACATTTTGTATGGTTTTTATTGTGAAATTGGTGAGTTTTTTAAATACGAAATTTTGTTATGGTTTCTATAGTGAAATTGTTGAATTATTTGCTTTGAACATTAGAAATGGTTTTTATAGTGAAATTGGGTACTTTTTCACTTGAAACTTTTGTAATGGCCATTATAGTGAAATTGGTGCGATTTTATAGTGAAATTGGTGCGACTTTTCACTTGGAACATTCAAATGGTCTTTATAGTGAAATTGATAAGTCGTTTCACGTGGAACTTTTGTAATGGTTTTTATAGTGAAATAGGGTAGTTTTTTGTTTTTAACTTTGAACTTTTGTTTAGAGAGAAATTGGTGATTTTTAAAATTTCAACTTTTGTAATGGTTTTTATGGTGAAATTAGTGAGTTTTTTTCACTTGGATCTTTTGGTATGGTCTTTTAATGAAATTTGTGAGCTTTTTACTTTGTAACTTTTGTAATGGTTTTTATAGTGAAATTGGTGTGCTTTTTGACTTGGAAATTTTCTTATGGTGTTTATAGTGAAATTGTCGAATTTTTTGACTTAGAAATTTTGAAATGGTTTTATAGTGAAATTGCTGAATTTTTTCACTTGAAACATTTGTAATGGTTATTATAGTAAAATTGGCGAATTTTTTCACTTGGAACATTCGTAATGGTCTTTATAATTAAATTGATGAGTTTTTTCACTTTGAACTGTTGTTATAATTTGTAGAGTGAAACTGGGGAGTTTTTAAACTTTGAATATTCGAAATGGTCATTTAGTTAAATTAATGTATTTTTTCACCTAATACATTTGTTGTGGTTTTTATAGTGAAATTAGTGTTTTTTTTTCACTTTTGACTTTTGGTATGGGTTTTAGAGAGAAGTTAGTGAGTTTTTTGACTTTAACATTTTGTATGGTTTTTATTGTGGAATTTGTGAGTTTTTTAAATACGAAATTTTGTTATGGTTTTTATAGTGAAATTGTTGAATTATTTGCTTTGAACATTAGAAATGGTTTTTATAGTGAAATTGGGTACATTTTCACTTGAAACTTTTGTAATGGCCATTGTAGTGAAATTGGTGTGATTTTTCATTTGGAACATTCAAATGGTCTTTATAGTGAAATTGATGAGTTTTTCACGTGGAACTTTTTTAATGGTTTTTATAGTGAAATTGGATAGTTATTTTGTTTTTAACTTTGAACTTTTGTTTAGAGAGAAATTGGTGATTTTTAAAATTTCAACTTTTGTAATGGTTTTTATGTAGAAATTTTTGAGTTTTTTTCACTTGGATCTTTTGGTATGGTCTTTTAGTGAAATTTGTGAGCTTTTTACTTTGTAACTTGTTTAATGGTTTTTATAGTGAAATTGGTGTGCTTTTTGACTTGGAAATTTTCTTATGGTGTTTATAGTGAAATTGTCGAATTTTTGGACTTGAAACTTTTGAAATGGTTTTATAGTGAAATTGGTGAATTTTTTCACTTGAAACATTTGTAATGTTTATTATAGTGAAATTGGCGAGTTTTATCACTTGGAAGATTCGTAATGGTCTTTATAGTTAAATTGATGAGTTTTTTCACTTTGAACTGTTGTTATAATTTGTAGAGTGAAACTGGGGAGTTTTTAAACTTTGAATATTCGAAATGGTCATTTAGTTAAATTAGTGTATTTTTTCACTTAAAACATTTGTTGTGGTTTTTATAGTGAAAATAGTGTTTTTTTTTCACTTTTTACTTTTGGTATGGTTTTTAGAGAGAAGTTAGTGAGTTTTTTGACTTTAACATTTTGTATGGTTTTTATTGTGAAATTGGTGAGTTTTTTAAATACGAAATTTTGTTATGGTTTCTATAGTGAAATTGTTGAATTATTGGCTTTGAACATTAGAAATGGTTTTTATAGTGAAATTGGGTACTTTTTCACTTGAAACTTTTGTAATTGCCATTATAGTGAAATTGGTGCGATTTTTCACATGGAACATTCAAATGGTCTTTATAGTGAAATTGATGAGTTTTTTCACGTGGAACTTTTGTAATGGTTTTTATAGTGAAATTGGGTAGTTTTTTGTTTTTAACTTTGAACATTTGTTTAGAGAGAAATTGGTGATTTTTAAAATTTCAACTTTTGTAATGGTTTTCATGGTGAAATTAGTGAGTTTTTTTCACTTGGATCTTTTGGTATGGTCTTTTAGTGAAATTTGTGAGCTTTTTACTTTGTAACTTTTGTAATGGTTTTTATAGTGAAATTGGTGTGCTTTTTGACTTGGAAATTTTCTTATGGTGTTTATAGTGAAATTGTCGAATTTTTTGACTTGGAACTTTTGAAATGGTTTTATACTGAAATTGGTGAATTTTCTCACTTGAAACATTTGTAATGGTTATTATAGTTAAATTGGCGAGTTTTTTCACTTGGAACATTAGTAATGGTCTTTATAGTTAAATTGATGAGTTTTGTCGCTTTGAACTATTGTTATAATTTGTAGAGTGAAACTGGGGAGTTTTTAAACATTGAATATCTGAAATGGTCATTTAGGTAAATTAGTGTATTTTTACACTTAAAACATTTGTTGTGGTTTTTATAGTGAAATTAGTGTTTTTTTTTTCACTTTTGACTTTTGGTATGGTTTTTAGAGAGAAGTTAGTGAGTTTTTTGACTTTAACATTTTGTATGGTTTTTATTGTGAAATTGGTGAGTTTTTAAAATTCGAAATTTTGTTATGGTTTTTATAGTGAAATTGTTGAATTATTGGCTTTGAACATTAGAAATGGTTTTTATAGTGAAATTGGGTACTTTTTCACTTGAAACTTTTGTAATGGCCATTATAGTGAAATTGGTGCGATTTTTCACTTGGAACAATCAAATGGTCTTTATAGTGAAATTGATGAGTTTTTCACGTGGAACTTTTTTAATGGTTTTTATAGTGAAATTGGATAGTTATTTTGTTTTTAACTTTGAACTTTTGTTTAGAGAGAAATTGGTGATTTTTAAAATTTCAACTTTTGTAATGGTTTTTATGTAGAAATTTTTGAGTTTTTTTCACTTGGATCTTTTGGTATGGTCTTTTAGTGAAATTTGTGAGCTTTTTACTTTGTAACTTATGTAATGGTTTTTATAGTGAAATTGATGTGCTTTTTGACTTGGAAATTTCTTATGGTGTCTATAGTGAAATTGTCGAATTTTTTGACTTGGAACTTTTGAAATGGTTTTATAGTGAAATTGGTGAATTTTTTCACTTGAAACATGTGTAATGGTTATTATAGTGAAATTGGCGAGTTTTTTCACTTGGAACATTCGTAATGGTCTTTATAGTTAAATTGATGAGTTTTTTCACTTTGAACTGTTGTTATAATTTGTAGAATGAAACTGGGGAGTTTTTAAACTTTGAATATTCGAAATGGTCATTTAGTTAAATTAGTGTATTTTTTCACTTAAATCATTTGTTGTGGTTTTTATAGTGTAATTAGTGTTTTTTTTTTCACTTTTTACTTTTGGTATGGTTTTTAGAGAGAAGTTAGTGAGTTTTTTGACTTTAACATTTTGTATGGTTTTTATTGTGAAATTGGTGAGTTTTTTAAATACGAAATTTTGTTATGGTTTCTATAGTGAAATTGTTGAATTATTGGCTTTGAACATTAGAAATGGTTTTTATAGTGAAATTGGGTACTTTTTCACTTGAAACTTTTGTAATGGCCATTATAGTGAAATTGGTGCGATTTTTCACTTGGAACATTCAAATGGTCTTTATAGTGAAATTGATGAGTTTTTTCACGTGGAACTTTTGTAATGGTTTTTATAGTGAAATTGGGTAGCTTTTTGTTTTTAACTTTGAACTTTTGTTTAGAGAGAAATTGGTGATTTTTAAAATTTCAACTTTTGTAATGGTTTTTATGGTGAAATTAGTGAGTTTTTTTCACTTGGATCTTTTGGTATGGTCTTTTAGTGAAATTTGTGAGCTTTTTACTTTGTAACTTTTGTAATGGTTTTTATATTGAAATTGGTGTGCTTTTTGACTTGGAAATTTTCTTATGGTGTTTATAGTGAAATTGTCGAATTTTTTGACTTGGAACTTTTGAAATGGTTTTATAGTGAAATTGGTGAATTTTTTCACTTGAAACATTTGTAATGGTTATTATAGTGAAATTGGCGAGTTTTTTCACTTGGAACATTAGTAATGGTCTTTATAGTTAAATTGATGAGTTTTGTCACTTTGAACTATTGTTATAATTTGTAGAGTGAAATTGGGGAGTTTTTAAACATTGAATATCCGAAATGGTCATTTAGTTAAATTAGTGTATTTTTACACTTAAAACATTTGTTGTGGTTTTTATAGTGAAATTAGTGTTTTTTTTTTCACTTTTGACTTTTGGTATGATTTTTAGAGAGAAGTTAGTGAGTTTTTTGACTTTAACATTTTGTATGGTTTTTATTGTGAAATTGGTGAGTTTTTTAAATACGAAATTTTGTTATGGTTTTTATAGTGAAATTGTTGAATTATTGGCTTTGAACATTAGAAATGGTTTTTATAGTGAAATTGGGTACTTTTTCACTTGAAACTTTTGTAATGGCCATTATAGTGAAATTGGTGCGATTTTTCACTTGGAACATTCAAATGGTCTTTATAGTGAAATTGATGAGTTTTTTCACGTGGAACTTTTTTAATGGTTTTTATAGTGAAATTGGGTAGTTTTTTGTTTTTAACATTGAACTTTTGTTTAGAAAGAAATTGGTGATTTTTAAAATTTCAACTTTTGTAATGGTTTTTATGGTGAAATTAGTGAGTTTTTTTCACTTGGTTCTTTTGGTATGCTCTTTTAGTGAAATTTGTGAGCTTTTTACTTTGTAACTTTTGTAATGGTTTTTATAGTGAAATTGGTGTGCTTTTTGACTTGGAAATTTTCTTGTGGTGTTTATAGTGAAATTGTCGAATTTTTTGACTTGGAACTTTTGAAATGGATTTATAGTGAAGTTGCTGAATTTTTTCACTTGAAACATTTGTAATTGTTATTATAGTGAAATTGGCGAGTTTTTTCACTTGGAAGATTCGTAATGGTCTTTATAGTTAAATTGATGAGTTTTTTCACTTTGAACTGTTGTTATAATTTGTAGAGTGAAACTGGGGAGTTTTTAAACTTTGAATATTCGAAATGGTCATTTAGTTAAATTAGTGTATTTTTTCACTTAAAACATTTGTTGTGGTTTTTATAGTGTAATTAGTGTTTTTTTTTTCACTTTTTACTTTTGGTATGGTTTTTAGAGAGAAGTTAGTGAGTTTTTTGACTTTAACATTTTGTATGGTTTTTATTGAGAAATTGGTGAGTTTTTTAAATTCGAAATTTTGTTATGGTTTTTATAGTGAAATTGTTGAATTATTGGCTTTGAACATTAGAAATGGTTTTTATAGTGAAATTGGGTACTTTTTCACTTGAAACTTTTGTAATGGCCATTATAGTGAAATTGGTGCGATTTTTCACTTGGAACAATCAAATGGTCTTTATAGTGAAATTGATGAGTTTTTCACGTGGAACTTTTTTAATGGTTTTTATAGTGAAATTGGATAGTTATTTTGTTTTTAACTTTGAACTTTTGTTTAGAGAGAAATTGGTGATTTTTAAAATTTCAACTTTTGTAATGGTTTTTATGTAGAAATTTTTGAGTTTTTTTCACTTGGATCTTTTGGTATGGTCTTTTAGTGAAATTTGTGAGCTTTTTACTTTGTAACTTATGTAATGGTTTTTATAGTGAAATTGATGTGCTTTTTGACTTGGAAATTTCTTATGGTGTCTATAGTGAAATTGTCGAATTTTTTGACGTGGAACTTTTGAAATGGTTTTATAGTGAAATTGGTGAATTTTTTCACTTGAAACATGTGTAATGGTTATTATAGTGAAATTGGCGAGTTTTTTCACTTGGAACATTCGTAATGGTCTTTATAGTTAAATTGATGAGTTTTTTCACTTTGAACTGTTGTTATAATTTGTAGAATGAAACTGGGGAGTTTTTAAACTTTGAATATTCGAAATGGTCATTTAGTTAAATTAGTGTATTTTTTCACTTAAATCATTTGTTGTGGTTTTTATAGTGTAATTAGTGTTTTTTTTTTTCACTTTTTACTTTTGGTATGGTTTTTAGAGAGAAGTTAGTGAGTTTTTTGACTTTAACATTTTGTATGGTTTTTATTGTGAAATTGGTGAGTTTTTTAAATACGAAATTTTGTTATGGTTTCTATAGTGAAATTGTTGAATTATTGGCTTTGAACATTAGAAATGGTTTTTATAGTGAAATTGGGTACTTTTTCACTTGAAACTTTTGTAATGGCCATTATAGTGAAATTGGTGCGATTTTTCACTTGGAACATTCAAATGGTCTTTATAGTGAAATTGATGAGTTTTTTCACGTGGAACTTTTGTAATGGTTTTTATAGTGAAATTGGGTAGCTTTTTGTTTTTAACTTTGAACTTTTGTTTAGAGAGAAATTGGTGATTTTTAAAATTTCAACTTTTGTAATGGTTTTTATGGTGAAATTAGTGAGTTTTTTTCACTTGGATCTTTTGGTATGGTCTTTTAGTGAAATTTGTGAGCTTTTTACTTTGTAACTTTTGTAATGGTTTTTATATTGAAATTGGTGTGCTTTTTGACTTGGAAATTTTCTTATGGTGTTTATAGTGAAATTGTCGAATTTTTTGACTTGGAACTTTTGAAATGGTTTTATAGTGAAATTGGTGAATTTTTTCACTTGAAACATTTGTAATGGTTATTATAGTGAAATTGGCGAGTTTTTTCACTTGGAACATTAGTAATGGTCTTTATAGTTAAATTGATGAGTTTTGTCACTTTGAACTATTGTTATAATTTGTAGAGTGAAATTGGGGAGTTTTTAAACATTGAATATCCGAAATGGTCATTTAGTTAAATTAGTGTATTTTTACACTTAAAACATTTGTTGTGGTTTTTATAGTGAAATTAGTGTTTTTTTTTTCACTTTTGACTTTTGGTATGATTTTTAGAGAGAAGTTAGTGAGTTTTTTGACTTTAACATTTTGTATGGTTTTTATTGTGAAATTGGTGTTTTTTAAATACGAAATTTTGTTATGGTTTTTATAGTGAAATTGTTGAATTATTGGCTTTGAACATTAGAAATGGTTTTTATAGTGAAATTTGGTACTTTTTCACTTGAAACTTTTGTAATGGCCATTATAGTGAAATTGGTGCGATTTTTCACTTGGAACATTCAAATGGTCTTTATAGTGAAATTGATGAGTTTTTTCACGTGGAACTTTTTTAATGGTTTTTATAGTGAAATTGGGTAGTTTTTTGTTTTTAACATTGAACTTTTGTTTAGAAAGAAATTGGTGATTTTTAAAATTTCAACTTTTGTAATGGTTTTTATGGTGAAATTAGTGAGTTTTTTTCACTTGGTTCTTTTGGTATGCTCTTTTAGTGAAATTTGTGAGCTTTTTACTTTGTAACTTTTGTAATGGTTTTTATAGTGAAATTGGTGTGCTTTTTGACTTGGAAATTTTCTTGTGGTGTTTATAGTGAAATTGTCGAATTTTTTGACTTGGAACTTTTGAAATGGATTTATAGTGAAGTTGCTGAATTTTTTCACTTGAAACATTTGTAATTGTTATTATAGTGAAATTGGCGAGTTTTTTCACTTGGAAGATTCGTAATGGTCTTTATAGTTAAATTGATGAGTTTTTTCACTTTGAACTGTTGTTATAATTTGTAGAGTGAAACTGGGGAGTTTTTAAACTTTGAATATTCGAAATGGTCATTTAGTTAAATTAGTGTATTTTTTCACTTAAAACATTTGTTGTGGTTTTTATAGTGTAATTAGTGTTTTTTTTTTCACTTTTTACTTTTGGTATGGTTTTTAGAGAGAAGTTAGTGAGTTTTTTGACTTTAACATTTTGTATGGTTTTTATTGAGAAATTGGTGAGTTTTTTAAATACGAAATTTTGTTATGGTTTTTATAGTGAAATTGTTGAATTATTGGCTTTAAACATTAGAAATGGTTTTTATAGTGAAATTGGGTACTTTTTTTTCACTTGAAACTTTTGTAATGGCCATTATATTGAAATTGGTGCGATTTTTCACTTGGAACATTCAAATGGTCTTTATTGTGAAATTTATGAGTTTTTTTACGTGGAACTTTTGTAATGGTTTTTATAGTGAAATTGGGTCGTTTTTTGTTTTTAACTTTGAACTTTTGTTTAGAGAGAAATTGGTGACTTTTAAAATTTCAACTTTTTTAATGGTTTTTATGGTGAAATTAGTGAGTTTTTTTCACTTGGATCTTTTGGTATGGTCTTTTAGTGAAAGTTGTGAGCTTTTTACTTTGTAACTTATGTAATGGTTTTTATAGTGAAATTGATGTGCTTTTTGACTTGGAAATTTCTTATGGTGTTTAAAGTGAAAATGTCAAATTTTTTGACTTGGAACTTTTGAAATGGTTTTATAGTGAAATTGGTGAATTTTTTCACTTGAAACATTTGTAATGGTTATTATAGTGAAATTGGCGAGTTTTTTCACTTGGAATATTCGTAATGGTCTTTATAGTTAAATTGATGAGTTTTTTCACTTTGAACTTTTGTTATAATTTATAGAGTGAAATTGGGGAGTTTTTTAACTTTGAATATTCGAAATGCTCATTTAGTGAAATTAGTGTATTTTTTCACTTAAAACATTTGTTTTGGTTTTTATAGTGTAATTAGTGTTTTTTTTTCACTTTTTACTTTTGGTATGGTTTTTAGAGAGAAGTTAGTGAGTTTTTTGACTTTAACATTTTGTATGGTTTTTATTGTGAAATTGGTGAGTTTTTTAAATACGAAATTTTGTTATGGTTTCTATAGTGAAATTGTTGAATTATTTGCTTTGAACATTAGAAATGGTTTTTATAGTGAAATTTGGTACTTTTTCACTTGAAACTTTTGCAATGGCCATTATAGTGAAATTGGTGCGATTTTTCACTTGGAACATTCAAATGGTCTCTATAGTGAAATTGATGAGTTTTTTCACGTGGAACTTTTGTAATGGTTTTTATAGTGAAATTGGGCAGTTTTTTGTTTTTAACTTTGAACTTTTGTTTAGGGAGAAATTGGTGATTTTTAAAATTTCAACTTTTGTAATGGTTTTTATGGTGAAATTAGTGAGTTTTTTTCACTTGGATCTTTTGGTATGGTCTTTTAGTGAAAGTTGTGAGCTTTTTATTTTGTAACTTGTGTAATGGTTTTTATAGTGAAGGTGATGTGCTTTTTGACTTGGAAATTTCTTATGGTGTTTATAGTGAAAATGTCGAATTTTTTGACTTGGAACTTTTGAAATTGTTTTATAGTGAAATTGGTGAGTTTTTTTCACTTGAAACATTTGTAATGGTTATTATAGTGAAATTGGCGAGTTTTTTCACTTGGAACATTCGTAATGGTCTTTATAGTTAAATTGATGAGTTTCTTCACTTTGAACTTTTGTCAAAATTTATAGAGTGAAATTGGGGAATTTTTTAACTTTGAATATTCGAAATGGTCATTTAGTGAAATTAGTGTATTTTTTAACTTAAAACATTTGTTGTGGTTTTTATAGTGAAATTAGTGTTTTTTTTTCACTTTTGACTTTTGGTATGGTTTTTAGAGAGAAGTTAGTGAGTTTTTTGACTTTAACATTTTGTATGGTTTTTATTGTGAAATTGGTGAGTTTTTTAAATACGAAATTTAGTTATGGTTTTTATAGTGAAATTGTTGAATTATTGGCATTGAACATTAGAAATGGTTTTTATAGTGAAATTGGGTACTTTTTTCACTTGAAACTTTTGTAATGGCCATTATAGTGAAATTGGTGCAATTTTTCACTTGGAACATTCAAATGGTCTTTATAGTGAAATTGATGAGTTTTTTCACGTGGAACTTTTGTAATGGTTTTTATAGTGAAATTGGGTAGTTTTTTGTTTTTAACTTTGAACTTTTGTTTAGAGAGGAATTGGTGATTTTTAAAATTTCAACTTTTGTAATGGTTTTTATGGTGAAATTAGTGAGTTTTTTTCACTTGGATCTTTTGGTATGGTCTTTTAGTGAAATTTGTGAGCTTCTTACTTTGTAACTTTTCTCATGGTTTTTATAGTGAAATTGGTGTTCTTTTTGACATGGAAATTTTCTTATGGTGTTTATAGTGAACTTGTCGAATATTTTGACTTGGAACTTTCGAAATGGTTTTATAGTGAAATTGGTGAATTTTTTCACTTGAAACATTTGTAATGGTTATTATAGTGAAATTGACGAGTTTTTTTCACTTGGAACATTCGTAATGGTCTTTATAGTTAAATTGATGAGTTTTTTCACTTTGAACTTTTGTTATAATTTGTAGAGTGAAACTGGGGAGTTTTTAAACTTTGAATATTCGAAATGCTCATTTAGTGAAATTAATGTATTTTTTCACTTAAAACATTTGTTGTAGTTTTTATAGTGAAATTAGTGTTTTTTTTCACTTTTGACTTTTGGTATGGTTTTTAGAGAGAAATTAGTGAGTTTTTTGACTTTAACATTTTGTTTGGTTTTTATTGTGAAATTGGTGAGTTTTTTAATACGAAATTTTGTTATGGTTTTTATAGTGAAATTGTTGAATTATTGGCTTTGAACATTAGAAATGGTTTTTATAGTGAAATTGGGTACTTTTTCACTTGAAACTTTTGTAATGGCTATTATAGTGAAATTGGTGCGATTTTTCACTTGGATCATTCAAATGGTCTTTATAGTGAAATTGATAAGTTTTTTCACGTGGAGCTTTTTTAATGGTTTTTATAGTGAAATTGGGTAGTTTTTTTTTTTTAAAACTTTGAACTTTTGTTTAGGGAGAAATTGGTGATTTTTAAAATTTCAACTTTTGTAATGGTTTTTATGGTGAAATTAGTGAGTTTTTTTTTCACTTGGATCTTTTCGTATAGTCTTTTAGTGAAATTTGTGAGCTTTTTACTTTGTAACTTTTGTCATGGTTTTTATAGTGAAATTGGTGTGCTTTTTGACTTGGAAATTTTGTTATGGTGTTTAAAGTGAAATTGTCGAATTTTTTGACTTGGAACTTTTGAAATGGTTTTATAGTGAAATTGGTGAAATTTTTCACTTGAAACATTTGTATTGGTTATTATAGTGAAATTGGCGAGTTTTTTCACTTGGAAAATTCGTAATGGTCTATATAGTTAAATTGATGAGTTTTTTCACTTTGAACTTTTGTTATAATTTATAGAGTGAAACTGGGGAGTTTTTAAACTTTGAATATTCGAAATGCTCATTTAATTTAGTGAAATTAGTGTATTTTTTCACTTAAAACATTTGTTGTGGTTTTTATAGTGAAATTAGTGTTTTTTTTTTCACTTTTGACTTTTGATATTGTTTTTAGAGAGAAGTTAGTGAGTTATTTGACTTTAACATTTTGTATGGTTTTTATTGTGAAATTGGTGAGTTTTTTAAATACGAAATTTTGTTATGGTTTTTATAGTGAAATTGTTGAATTATTGGCTTTGAACATTAGAAATGGTTTTTATAGTGAAACTGGGTACTTTTTCACTTGAAACTTTTGTAGTGGCCATTATAGTGAAATTGGTGCAATTTTTCACTTGGAACATTCAAATGGTCTTTATAGTGAAATTGATGAGTTTTTTCACATGGAACTTTTGTAATGGTTTTTATAGTGAAATTGGGTAGTTTTTTGTTTTTAACATTGAACTTTTGTTTAGAAAGAAATTGGTGATTTTTAAAATTTCAACTTTTGTAATGGTTTTTATGGTGAAATTAGTGAGTTTTTTTCACTAGGTTCTTTTGGTATGGTCTTTTAGTGAAATTTGTGAGCTTTTTACTTTGTAACTTTTGTAATGGTTTTTATAGTGAAATTGGTGTGCTTTTTGACTTGGAAATTTTCTTGTGGTGTTTATAGTGAAATTGTCGAATTTTTTGACTTGGAACTTTTAAAATGGTTTTATAGTGAAATTGCTGAATTTTTTCACTTGAAACATTTGTAATGGTTATTATAGTGAAATTGGCGAGTTTTTTCACTTGGAAGATTCGTAATGGTCTTTATAGTTAAATTGATGAGTTTTTTCACTTTGAACTGTTGTTATAATTTGTAGAGTGAAACTGGGGAGTTTTTAAACTTTTAATATTCGAAATGGTCATTTAGTTAAATTAGTGTATTTTTTCATTAAAACATTTGTTGTGGTTTTTAAGTGTAATTAGTGTTTTTTTTTTCACTTTTTACTTTTGGTATGGTTTTTAGAGAGAAGTTAGTGAGTTTTTTGACTTTAAACATTTTGTATGGTTTTTATTGTGAAATTGGTGAGTTTTTTAAATACGAAATTTTGTTATGGTTTCTATAGTGAAATTGTTGAATTATTGGCTTTGAACATTAGAAATGGTTTTTATAGTGAAATTGGGTACTTTTTCACTTGAAACTTTTGTAATGGCCATTATAGTGAAATTGGTGCGATTTTTCACTTGGAACATTCAAATGGTCTTTATTGTGAAATTTATGAGTTTTTTTACGTGGAACTTTTGTAATGGTTTTTATAGTGAAATTGGGTAGTTTTTTGTTTTTAACTTTGAACTTTTGTTTAGAGAGAAATTGGTGACTTTTAAAATTTCAACTTTTGTAATGGTTTTTATGGTGAAATTAATGAGTTTTTTTCACTTGGATCTTTTGGTATGGTCTTTTAGTGAAAGTTGTGAGCTTCTTACTTTGTAACTTATGTAATGGTTTTTATAGTGAAATTGATGTGCTTTTTGACTTGGAAATTTCTTATGGTGTTTAAAGTGAAAATGTCAAATTTTTTGACTTGGAACTTTTGAAATGGTTTTATAGTGAAATTGGTGAATTTTTTCACTTGAAACATTTGTAATGGTTATTATAGTTAAATTGGCGAGTTTTTTCACTTGGAATATTCGTAATGGTCTTTATAGTTAAATTGATGAGTTTTTTCACTTTGAACTTTTGTTATAATTTATAGAGTGAAACTGGGGAGTTTTTAAACTTTGAATATTCGAAATGCTCATTTAGTGAAATTAGTGTATTTTTTCACTTAAAACATTTGTTGTAGTTTTTATAGTGAAATTAGTGTTTTTTTTTCACTTTTGACTTTTGGTTTGGTTTTTAGAGAGAAATTAGTGAGTTTTTTTACTTTAACATTTTGTATGGTTTTTATTGTGAAATTGGTGAGTTTTTTAATACGAAATTTTGTTATGGTTTTTATAGTGAAATTGTTGAATTATTGGCTTTGAACATTAGAAATGGTTTTTATAGTGAAATTGGGTACTTTTTCACTTGAAACTTTTGTAATGGCCATTATAGTGAAATTGGTGCGATTTTTCACTTGGAACATTCAAATGGTCTTTATAGTGAAATTGATGAGTTTTTTCACGTGGAACTTTTTTAATGGTTTTTATAGTGAAATTGGGTAGTTTTTTTTTTAAAACTTTGAACTTTTGTTTAGGGAGAAATTGGTGATTTTTAAAATTTCAACTTTTGTAATGGTTTTTATGGTGAAATTAGTGAGTTTTTTTTCAATTGGATCTTTTGGTATAGTCTTTTAGGGAAATTTGTGAGCTTTTTACTTTGTAACTTTTGTCATGGTTTTTATAGTGAAATTGGTGTGCTTTTTGACTTGGAAATTTTGTTATGGTGTTTAAAGTGAAATTGTCGAATTTTTTGACTTGGAACTTTTGAAATGGTTTTATAGTGAAATTGGTGAATTTTTTCACTTGAAACATTTGTATTGGTTATTATAGTGAAATTGGCGAGTTTTTTCACTTGGAAAATTCGTAATGGTCTATATAGTTAAATTGATGAGTTTTTTCACTTTGAACTTTTGTTATAATTTGTAGAGTGAAACTGGGGAGTTTTTAAACTTTGAATATTCGAAATGCTCACTTAATTTAGTGAAATTAGTGTATTTTTTCACTTAAAACATTTGTTGTGGTTTTTATAGTGAAATTAGTGTTTTTTTTTTCACTTTTGACTTTTGATATGGTTTTTAGAGAGAAGTTAGTGAGTTTTTTGACTTTAACATTTTGTATGGTTTTTATTGTGAAATTGGTGAGTTTTTTAAATACGAAATTTTGTTATGGTTTTTATAGTGAAATTGTTGAATTATTGGCTTTGAACATTAGAAATGGTTTTTATAGTGAAATTGGGTACTTTTTCACTTGAAACTTTTGTAATGGCCATTATAGTGAAATTGGTGCGATTTTTCACTTGGAACATTCAAATGGTCTTTATAGTGAAATTGATGAGTTTTTTCACGTGGAACTTTTGTAATGGTTTTTATAGTGAAATTGGGTAGTTTTTTGTTTTTAACATTGAACTTTTGTTTAGAAAGAAATTGGTGATTTTTAAAATTTCAACTTTTGTAATGGTTTTTATTGTGAAATTAGTGGGTTTTTTTCACTTGGTTCTTTTGGTATGGTCTTTTAGTGAAATTTGTGAGCTTTTTACTTTGTAACTTTTGTAATGGTTTTTATAGTGAAATTGGTGTGCTTTTTGACTTGGAAATTTTCTTGTGGTGTTTATAGTGAAATTGTCGAATTTTTTGACTTGGAACTTTTGAAATGGTTTTATAGTGAAATTGGTGAATTTTTTCACTTGAAACATTTGTAATGGTTATTATAGTGAAATTGGCGAGTTTTTTCACTTGGAACATTCGTAATGGTCTTTATAGTTAAATTGATGAGTTTTTTCACTTTGAACTGTTGTTATAATTTGTAGAGTGAAACTGGGGAGTTTTTAATCTTTGAATATTCGAAATGGTCATTTAGTTAAATTAGTGTATTTTTTCACTTAAAACATTTGGTGTGGTTTTTATAGTGTAATTAGTGTTTTTTTTTCACTTTTTACTTTTGGTATGGTTTTTAGAGAGAAGTTAGTGAGTTTTTTGACTTTAAACATTTTGTATGGTTTTTATTGTGAAATTGGTGAGTTTTTTAAATACGAAATTTTGTTATGGTTTCTATAGTGAAATTGTTGAATTATTGGCTTTGAACATTAGAAATGGTTTTTATAGTAAAATTGGGTACTTTTTCACTTGAAACTTTTGTAATGGCCATTATAGTGAAATTGGTGCGATTTTTCACTTGGAACATTCAAATGGTCTTTATAGTGAAATTGATGAGTTTTTTCACGTGGAACTTTTGTAATGGTTTTTATAGTGAAATTGGGTAGCTTTTTGTTTTTAACTTTGAACTTTTGTTTAGAGAGAAATTGGTGATTTTTAAAATTTCAACTTTTGTAATGGTTTTTATGGTGAAATTAGTGAGTTTTTTTCACTGGGATCTTTTGGTATGGTCTTTTAGTGAAATTTGTGAGCTTTTTACTTTGTAACTTTTGTAATGGTTTTTATAGTGAAATTGGTGTGCTTTTTGACTTGGAAATTTTCTTATGGTGTTTATAGTGAAATTGTCGAATTTTATAACTTGGAACTTTTGAAATGGTTTTATAGTGAAATTGGTGAATTTTTTCACTTGAAACATTTGTAATGGTTATTATAGTGAAATTGGCGAGTTTTTTCACTTGGAACATTAGTAATGGTCTTTATAGTTAAATTGATGAGTTTTGTCACTTTGAACTATTGTTATAAGTTGTAGAGTGAAACTGGGGAGTTTTTAAACATTGAATATCCGAAATGGTCATTTAGTTAAATTAGTGTATTTTTACACTTATAACATTTGTTGTGGTTTTTATAGTGAAATTAGTGTTTTTTTTTTCACTTTTGACTATTGGTATGGTTTTTAGAGAGAAGTTAGTGAGTTTTTTGACTTTAACATTTTGTATGGTTTTTATTGTGAAATTGGTGAGTTTTTTAAATACGAAATTTTGTTATGGTTTTTATAGTGAAATTGTTGAATTATTGGCTTTGAACATTAGAAATGGTTTTTATAGTGAAATTGGGTACTTTTTCACTTGAAACTTTTGTAATGGCCATTATAGTGAAATTGGTGCGATTTTTCACTTGGAACATTCAAATGGTCTTTATAGTGAAATTGATGAGTTTTTTCACGTGGAACTTTTTTAATGGTTTTTATAGTGAAATTGGGTAGTTTTTTGTTTTTAACATTGAACTTTTGTTTAGAAAGAAATTGGTGATTTTTAAAATTTCAACTTTTGTAATGGTTTTTATGGTGAAATTAGTGGGTTTTTTTCACTTGGTTCTTTTGGTATGGTCTTTTAGTGAAATTTGTGAGCTTTTTACTTTGTAACTTTTGTAATGGTTTTTATAGTGAAATTGGTGTGCTTTTTGACTTGAAAATTTTCTTGTGGTGTTTATAGTGAAATTGTCGAATTTTTTGACTTGGAACTTTTGAAATGGTTTTATAGTGAAATTGGTGAATTTTTTCACTTGAAACATTTGTAATGGTTATTATAGTGAAATTGGCGAGTTTTTTCACTTGGAACATTCGTAATGGTCTTTATAGTTAAATTGATGAGTTTTTTCACTTTGAACTGTTGTTATAATTTGTAGAGTGAAACTGGGGAGTTTTTAATCTTTGAATATTCGAAATGGTCATTTAGTTAAATTAGTGTATTTTTTCACTTAAAACATTTGTTGTGGTTTTTATAGTGTAATTAGTGTTTTTTTTTTCACTTTTTACTTTTGGTATGGTTTTTAGAGAGAAGTTAGTGAGTTTTTTGACTTTAACATTTTGTATGGTTTTTATTGTGAAATTGGTGAGTTTTTTAAATACGAAATTTTGTTATGGTTTTTATAGTGAAATTGTTGAATTATTGGCATTGAACATTAGAAATGGTTTTTATAGTGAAATTGGGTACTTTTTTCACTTGAAACTTTTGTAATGGCCATTATAGTGAAATTGGTGCGATTTTTCACTTGGAACATTCAAATGGTCTTTATAATGAAATTGATGAGTTTTTTCACGTGGAACTTTTTTAATGGTTTTTATAGTGAAATTGGGTAGTTTTTTGTTTTTAACATTGAACTTTTGTTTAGAAATAAATTGGTGATTTTTAAAATTTCAACTTTTGTAATGGTTTTTATGGTGAAATTAGTGAGTTTTTTTCACTTGGTTCTTTTGGTATGGTCTTTTAGTGAAATTTGTAAGCTTTTTACTTTGTAACTTTTGTAATGATTTTTATAGTGAAATTGGTGTGCTTTTTGACTTGGAAATTTTCTTGTGGTGTTTATAGTAAAATTGTCGAATTTTTTGACTTGGAACTTTTGAAATGGTTTTATAGTGTGAAATTGGTGAATTTTTTCACTTGAAACATTTGTAATGGTTATTATAGTGAAATTGGCGAGTTTTTTCACTTGGAACATTCGTAATGGTCTTTATAGTTAAATTGATGAGTTTTTTTCACTTTGAACTCTTGTTATATTTTGTAGAGTGAAACTGGGGAGTTTTTAAACTTTGAATATTCGAAATGGTCATTTAGTTAAATTAGTGTATTTTTTCACTTAAAACATTTGTTGTGGTTTTTATAGTGAAATTACTGTTTTTTTTCACTTTTTACTTTTGGTATGGTTTTTAGAGAGAAGTTAGTGAGTTTTTTGACTTTAACATTTTGTATGGTTTTTATTGTGAAATTGGTGAGTTTTTTAAATACGAAATTTTGTTATGGTTTTTATAGTGAAATTGTTGAATTATTGGCATTGAACATTAGAAATGGTTTTTATAGTGAAATTGGGTACTTTTTCACTAGAAACTTTTGTAATGGCCATTATAGTGAAATTGGTGCGATTTTTCACTTGGAACATTCAAATGGTCTTTATAATGAAATTGATGAGTTTTTTCACGTGGAACTTTTTTAATGGTTTTTATAGTGAAATTGGGTAGTTTTTTGTTTTTAACATTGAACTTTTGTTTAGAAATAAATTGGTGATTTTTAAAATTTCAACTTTTGTAATGGTTTTTATGGTGAAATTAGTGAGTTTTTTTCACTTGGTTCTTTTGGTATGGTCTTTTAGTGAAATTTGTAAGCTTTTTACTTTGTAACTTTTGTAATGATTTTTATAGTGAAATTGGTGTGCTTTTTGACTTGGAAATTTTCTTGTGGTGTTTATAGTAAAATTGTCGAATTTTTTGACTTGGAACTTTTGAAATGGTTTTATAGTGTGAAATTGGTGAATTTTTTCACTTGAAACATTTGTAATGGTTATTATAGTGAAATTGGCGAGTTTTTTCACTTGGAACATTCGTAATGGTCTTTATAGTTAAATTGATGAGTTTTTTTCACTTTGAACTCTTGTTATATTTTGTAGAGTGAAACTGGGGAGTTTTTAAACTTTGAATATTCGAAATGGTCATTTAGTTAAATTAGTGTATTTTTTCACTTAAAACATTTGTTGTGGTTTTTATAGTGAAATTAGTGTTTTTTTTTCACTTTTTACTTTTGGTATGGTTTTTAGAGAGAAGTTAGTGAGTTTTTTGACTTTAACATTTTGTATGGTTTTTATTGTGAAATTGGTGAGTTTTTTAAATACGAAATTTTGTTATGGTTTCTATAGTGAAATTGTTGAATTATTGGCTTTGAACATTAGAAATGGTTTTTATAGTGAAATTGGGTACTTTTTCACTAGAAACTTTTGTAAAGGCCATTATAGTGAAATTGGTGCGATTTTATAGTGAAATTGGTGCGATTTTTCACATGGAACATTCAAATGGTCTTTATAGTGAAATTGATAAGTCTTTTCACGTGGAACTTTTGTAATGGTTTTTATAGTGAAATTGGGTAGTTTTTTGTTTTTAACTTTGAACTTTTGTTTAGAGAGAAATTGGTGATTTTTAAAATTTCAACTTTTGTAATGGGTTTTATGGTGAAATTAGTGAGTTTTTTTCACTTGGATCTTTTGGTATGGTCTTTTAGTGAAAGTTTTGAGCTTTTTACTTTGTAACTTATGTAATGGTTTTTATAGTGAAATTGATGTGCTTTTTGACTTGGAAATTTCTTATGGTGTTTAAAGTGAAAATGTCAAATTTTTTGACTTGGAACTTTTGAAATGGTTTTATAGTGAAATTGGTGAATTTTTTCACTTGAAACATTTGTAATGGTTATTATAGTGAAATTGGCGAGTTTTTTCACTTGGAATATTCGTATTGGTCTTTATAGTTAAATTGATGAGTTTTTTCACTTTGAACTTTTGTATTAATTTATAGAGTGAAATTGGGGAGTTTTTTAACTTTGAATATTCGAAATGGTCATTTAGTGAAATTAGTATATTTTTTCACTTAAAACATTTGTTGTGGTTTTTATAGTGAAATTAGTGTTTTGTTTTTCACTTTTTACTTTTGGTATGGTTTTTAGAGAGAAGTTAGTGAGTTTTTTGACTTTAACATTTTGTATGGTTTTTATTGTGAAATTGGTGAGTTTTTTTAAATACGAAATTTTGTTATGGTTTCTATAGTGAAATTGTTGAATTATTGGCTTTGAACATTAGAAATGGTTTTTATAGTGAAATTGGGTACTTTTTCACTAGAAACTCTTGTAAAGGCCATTATAGTGAAATTGGTGCGATTTTATAGTGAAATTGGTGCGATTTTTCACATGGAACATTCAAATGGTCTTTATAGTGAAATTGATAAGTCTTTTCACGTGGAACTTTTGTAATGGTTTTTATAGTGAAATTGGGTAGTTTTTTGTTTTTAACTTTGAACTTTTGTTTAGGGAGAAATTGGTGATTTTTAAAATTTCAACTTTTGTAATGGTTTTTATGGTGAAATTAGTGAGTTTTTTTCACTTGGATCTTTTGGTATGGTCTTTTAGTGAAAGTTGTGAGCTTTTTATTTTGTAACTTGTGTAATGGTTTTTATAGTGAAGGGGATGTGCTTTTTGACTTGGAAATTTCTTATGGTGTTTATAGTGAAAATGTCGAATTTTTTGATTTGGAACTTTTGAAATGGTTTTATAGTGAAATTGGTGAATTTTTTCACTTGAAACATTTGTAATGGTTATTATAGTGAAATTGGCGAGTTTTTTCACTTGGAACATTCGTAATGGTCTTTATAGTTAAATTGATGAGTTTCTTCACTTTGAACTTTTGTCAAAATTTATAGAGTGAAATTGGGGAATTTTTTAACTTTGAATATTCGAAATGGTCATTTAGTGAAATTAGTGTATTTTTTCACTTAAAACATTTGTTGTGGTTTTTCTAGTGAAATTAGTGTTTTTTTTTTTCACTTTTGACTTTTGGTATGGTTTTTAGAGAGAAGTTAGTGAGTTTTTTGACTTTAACATTTTGTATGGTTTTTATTGTGAAATTGGTGAGTTTTTTAAATACGAAATTTAGTTATGGTTTTTATAGTGAAATTGTTGAATTATTGGCATTGAACATTAGAAATGGTTTTTATAGTGAAATTGGGTACTTTTTTCACTTGAAACTTTTGTAATGGCCATTATAGTGAAATTGGTGCAATTTTTCACTTGGAACATTCAAATGGTCTTCACAGTGAAATTGATGAGTTTTTTCACGTGGAACTTTTGTAATGGTTTTTATAGTGAAATTGGGTAGTTTTTTGTTTTTAACTTTGAACTTT
Organism: Lathyrus sativus; assembly: GCA_963859935.3. NCBI lineage: Eukaryota > Viridiplantae > Streptophyta > Magnoliopsida > Fabales > Fabaceae > Lathyrus > Lathyrus sativus. Next base: position 740,698 of record CAWUDS030001559.1, read on the forward strand.
TGTTTAGAAAGAAATTGGTGATTTTTAAAATTTCAACTTTTGTAATGGTTTTTATGGTGAAATTAGTGAGTTTTTTCACTTGGATCTTTTCGTATGGTCTTTTTGTGAAATTTGTGAGCTTTTTACTTCGTAACTTTTGTAATGGTTTTTATAGTGAAATTGGTGTGCTTTTTGACTTGGAAATTTTCTTATGGTGTCTATAGTGAAATTGTCGAATTTTTTGACTTGGAACTTTTGAAATGGTTTTATAGTGAAATTGCTGAATTTTTTCACTTGAAACATTTGTAATGGTTATTATAGTGAAATTGGCGAGTTTTTTCACTTGGAACATTCGTAATGGTCTTTATAGTTAAATTGATGAGTTTTTTCACTTTGAACTGTTGTTATAATTTTTAGAGTGAAACTGGGGAGTTTTTAAACTTTGAATATTCAAATTGGTCATTTAGTTAAATTAGTGTACTTTTTCACTTAAAACATTTGTTGTGGTTTTTATAGTTAAATTAGTGTTTTTTTTTCACTTTTGACTTTTGGTATGGTTTTTAGAGAGAAGTTAGTGAGTTTTTTTACTTTAACATTTTGTATGGTTTTTATGGTGAAATTGGTGAGTTTTTTAAATACGAAATTTTGTTATGGTTTTTATAGTGAAATTGGTGAATTTTTTCACTTGAAACATTTGTAATGGTTATTATAGTGAAATTGGCGAGTTTTTTCACTTGGAACATTCGTAATGGTCTTTATAGTTAAATTTATGAGTTTTTATCACTTTGAACTCTTGTTATATTTTGTAGAGTGAAACTGGGGAGTTTTTAAACTTTGAATATTCGAAATGGTCATTTAGTTAAATTAGTGTATTTTTTCACTTAAAACATTTGTTGTGGTTTTTATAGTGAAATTAGTGTTTTTTTTTCACTTTTTACTTTTGGTATGGTTTTTAGAGAGAAGTTAGTGAGTTTTTTGACTTTAACATTTTGTATGGTTTTTATTGTGAAATTGGTGAGTTTTTTAAATACGAAATTTTGTTATGGTTTCTATAGTGAAATTGTTGAATTATTGGCTTTGAACATTAGAAATGGTTTTTATAGTGAAATTGGGTACTTTTTCACTAGAAACTTTTGTAAAGGCCATTATAGTGAAATTGGTGCGATTTTATAGTGAAATTGGTGCGATTTTTCACATGGAACATTCAAATGGTCTTTATAGTGAAATTGATAAGTCTTTTCACGTGGAACTTTTGTAATGGTTTTTATAGTGAAATTGGGTAGTTTTTGGTTTTTAACTTTAAACTTTTGTTTAGAGAGAAATTGTTGATTTTTAAAATTTCAACTTTTGTAATGGTTTTTATGGTGAAATTAGTGAGTTTTTTTCACTTGGATCTTTTGGTATGGTCTTTTAGTGAAATTTGTGAGCTTTTTACTTTGTAACTTTTGTAATGGTTTTTATAGTGAAATTGGTGTGCTTTTTGACTTGGAAATTTTCTTATGGTGTTTATAGTGAAATTGTCGAATTTTTTGACTTGGAACTTTTGAAATGGTTTTATAGTGAAATTGGTGAATTTTCTCACTTGAAACATTTGTAATGGTTATTATAGTGAAATTGGCGAGTTTTTTCACTTGGAACATTAGTAATGGTCTTTATAGTTAAATTGATGAGTTTTGTCACTTTGAACTATTGTTATAATTTGTAGAGTGAAACTGGGGAGTTTTTAAACATTGAATATCTGAAATGGTCATTTAGGTAAATTAGTGTATTTTTACACTTAAAACATTTGTTGTGGTTTTTATAGTGAAATTAGTGTTTTTTTTTCACTTTTGACTTTTGGTATGGTTTTTAGAGAGAAGTTAGTGAGTTTTTTGACTTTAACATTTTGTATGGTTTTTATTGTGAAATTGGTGAGTTTTTTAAATACGAAATTTTGTTATGGTTTTTATAGTGAAATTGTTGAATTATTGGCTTTGAACATTAGAAATGGTTTTTATAGCGAAATTGGGTACTTTTTCACTTGAAACTTTTGTAATGGCCATTATAGTGAAATTGGTGCGATTTTTCACTTGGAACATTCAAATGGTCTTTATAGTGAAATTGATGAGTTTTTTCACGTGGAACTTTTTTAATGGTTTTTATAGTGAAATTGGGTAGTTTTTTGTTTTTAACATTGAACTTTTGTTTAGAAAGAAATTGGTGATTTTTAAAATTTCAACTTTTGTAATGGTTTTTATGGTGAAATTAGTGAGTTTTTTTCACTTGGTTCTTTTGGTATGGTCTTTTAGTGAAATTTTGGAGATTTTTACTTTGTAACTTTTGTAATGGTTTTTATAGTGAAATTGGTGTGCTTTTTGACTTGGAAATTTTCTTGTGGTGTTTATAGTGAAATTGTCGAATTTTTTGACTTGGAACTTTTGAAATGGATTTATAGTGAAATTGCTGAATTTTTTCACTTGAAACATTTGTAATGGTTATTATAGTGAAATTGGCGAGTTTTTTCTCTTGGAAGATTCGTAATGGTCTTTATAGTTAAATTGATGAGTTTTTTCACTTTGAACTGTTGTTATAATTTGTAGAGTGAAACTGGGGAGTTTTTAATTTTTGAATATTCTAAATGGTCATTTAGTTAAATTAGTGTATTTTTTCACTTAAAACATTTGTTGTGGTTTTTATAGTGTAATTAGTGTTTTTTTTTCACCTTTTACTTTTGGTATGGTTTTTAGAGAGAAGTTAGTGAGTTTTTTGACTTTAACATTTTGTATGGTTTTTATTGTGAAATTGGTGAGTTTTTTAAATACGAAATTTTGTTATGGTTTCTATAGTGAAATTGTTGAATTATTGGCTTTGAACATTAGAAATGGTTTTTATAGTGAAATTGGGTACTTTTTCACTTGAAACTTTTGTAATGGCCATTATAGTGAAATTGGTGCGATTTTTCACTTGGAACATTCAAATGGTCTTTATAGTGAAATTGATGAGTTTTTTCACGTGGAACTTTTGTAATGGTTTTTATAGTGAAATTGGGTAGCTTTTTGTTTTTAACTTTGAACTTTTGTTTAGAGAGAAATTGGTGATTTTTAAAATTTCAACTTTTGTAATGGTTTTTATGGTGAAATTAGTGAGTTTTTTTCACTTGGATCTTTTGGTATGGTCTTTTAGTGAAATTTGTGAGCTTTTTACTTTGTAAATTTTGTAATGGTTTTTATATTGAAATTGGTGTGCTTTTTGACTTGGAAATTTTCTTATGGTGTTTATAGTGAAATTGTCGAATTTTTTGACTTGGAACTTTTGAAATGGTTTTATAGTGAAATTGGTGAATTTTTTCACTTGAAACATTTGTAATGGTTATTATAGTGAAATTGGCGAGATTTTTCACTTGGAACATTAGTAATGGTCTTTATAATTAAATTGATGAGTTTTGTCACTTTGAACTATTGTTATAATTTGTAGAGTGAAACTGGGGAGTTTTTAAACATTGAATATCCGAAATGGTCATTTTGTTAAATTAGTGTATTTTTACACTTAAAACATTTGTTGTGGTTTTTATAGTGAAATTAGTGTTTTTTTTTTCACTTTTGACTTTTGGTATGGTTTTTAGAGAGAAGTTAGTGAGTTTTTTGACTTTAACATTTTGTATGGTTTTTATTGTGAAATTGGTGAGTTTTTTGAATACGAAATTTTGTTATGGTTTTTATAGTGAAATTGTTGAATTATTGGCTTTGAACATTAGAAATGGTTTTTATAGTGAAATTGGGTACTTTTTCACTTGAAACTTTTGTAATGGCCATTATAGTGAAATTGGTGCGATTTTTCACTTGGAACATTCAAATGGTCTTTATAGTGAAATTGATGAGTTTTTTCACGTGGAACTTTTTTAATGGTTTTTATAGTGAAATTGGGTAGTTTTTTGTTTTTAACATTGAACTTTTGTTTAGAAAGAAATTGGTGATTTTTAAAATTTCAACTTTTGTAATGGTTTTTATGGTGAAATTAGTGAGTTTTTTTCACTTGGTTCTTTTGGTATGGTATTTTAGTGAAATTTGTGAGCTTTTTACTTTGTAACTTATGTAATGGTTTTTATAGTGAAATTGATGTGCTTTTTGACTTGGAAATTTCTTATGGTGTTTAAAGTGAAATGGTCAAATTTTTTGACTTGGAACTTTTGAAATGGTTTTATAGTGAAATTGGTGAATTTTTTCACTTGAAACATTTGTAATGGTTATTATAGTGAAATTGGCGAGTTTTTTCACTTGGAACATTCGTAATGGTCTTTATAGTTAAATTGATGAGTTTCTTCACTTTGAACTTTTGTCAAAATTTCTAGAGTGAAATTGGGGAATTTTTTAACTTTGAATATTCGAAATGGTCATTTAGTGAAATTAGTGTATTTTTTCACTTAAAACATTTGTTGTGGTTTTTCTAGTGAAATTAGTGTTTTTTTTTTCACTTTTGACTTTTGGTATGGATTTTAGAGAGAAGTTAGTGAGTTTTTTGACTTTAACATTTTGTATGGTTTTTATTGTGAAATTGGTGAGTTTTTTAAATACGAAATTTAGTTATGGTTTTTATAGTGAAATTGTTGAATTATTGGCATTGAACATTAGAAATGGTTTTTATAGTGAAATTGGGTACTTTTTTCACTTGAAACTTTTGTAATGGCCATTATAGTGAAATTGGTGCAATTTTTCACTTGGAACATTCAAATGGTCTTTACAGTGAAATTGATGAGTTTTTTCACGTGGAACTTTTGTAATGGTTTTTATAGTGAAATTGGGTAGTTTTTTGTTTTTAACTTTGAACTTTTGTTTAGAAAGAAATTGGTGATTTTTAAAATTTCAACTTTTGTAATGGTTTTTATGGTGAAATTAGTGAGTTTTTTCACTTGGATCTTTTCGTATGGTCTTTTTGTGAAATTTGTGAGCTTTTTACTTCGTAACTTTTGTAATGGTTTTTATAGTGAAATTGGTGTGCTTTTTTGACTTGGAAATTTTCTTATGGTGTCTATAGTGAAATTGTCGAATTTTTTGACTTGGAACTTTTGAAATGGTTTTATAGTGAAATTGCTGAATTTTTTCACTTGAAACATTTGTAATGGTTATTATAGTGAAATTGGCGAATTTTTTCACTTGGAACATTCGTAATGGTCTTTATAGTTAAATTGATGAGTTTTTTCACTTTGAACTGTTGTTATAATCTGTAGAGTGAAACTGGGGAGTTTTTAAACTTTGAATATTCGAATTGGTCATTTAGTTAAATTAGTGTACTTTTTCACTTAAAACATTTGTTGTGGTTTTTATAGTTAAATTAGTGTTTTTTTTTTCACTTTTGACTTTTGGTATGGTTTTTAGAGAGAAGTTAGTGAGTTTTTTTACTTTAACATTTTGTATGGTTTTTATTGTGAAATTGGTGAGTTTTTTAAATACGAAATTTTGTTATGGTTTTTATAGTGAAATTGTTGAATTATTGGCTTTGAACATTAGAAATGGTTTTTATAGTGAAATTGGGTACTTTTTCACTTGAAACTTTTGTAATGGCCATTATAGTGAAATTGGTGCGATTTTTCACTTGGAACATTCAAATGGTCTTTATAGTGAAATTGATGAGTTTTTTCACGTGGAACTTTTTTAATGGTTTTTATAGTGAAATTGGGTAGTTTTTTGTTTTTAACATTGAACTTTTGTTTAGAAAGAAATTGGTGATTTTTAAAATTTCAACTTTTGTAATGGTTTTTATGGTGAAATTAGTGAGTTTTTTTCACTTGGTTCTTTTGGTATGGTCTTTTAGTGAAATTTGTGAGCTTTTTACTTTGTAACTTTTGTAATGGTTTTTATAGTGAAATTGGTGTGCTTTTTGACTTGGAAATTTTCTTGTGGTGTTTATAGTGAAATTGTCGAATTTTTTGACTTGGAACTTTTGAAATGGTTTTATAGTGAAATTGGTGAATTTTTTCACTTGAAACATTTGTAATGGTTATTATAGTGAAATTGGCGAATTTTTTCACTTGGAACATTCGTAATGGTCTTTATAGTTAAATTGATGAGTTTCTTCACTTTGAACTTTTGTCAAAATATATAGAGTGAAATTGGGGAATTTTTTAACTTTGAATATTCGAAATGGTCATTTAGTGAAATTAGTGTATTTTTTCACTTAAAACATTTGTTGTGGTTTTTCTAGTGAAATTAGTGTTTTTTTTTTCACTTTTGACTTTTGGTATGGTTTTTAGAGAGAAGTTAGTGAGTTTTTTGACTTTAACATTTTGTTGGTTTTTATTGTGAAATTGGTGAGTTTTTTAAATACGAAATTTAGTTATGGTTTTTATAGTGAAATTGTTGAATTATTGGCATTGAACATTAGAAATGGTTTTTATAGTGAAATTGGGTACTTTTTTCACTTGAAACTTTTGTAATGGCCATTATAGTGAAATTGGTGCGATTTTTCACTTGGAACATTCAAATGGTGTTTATAGTGAAATTGATGAGTTTTTTTACGTGGAACTTTTGTAATGGTTTTTATAGTGAAATTGGGTAGTTTTTTGTTTTTAACTTTGAACTTTTGTTTAGAGAGAAATTGGTGACTTTTAAAATTTCAACTTTTGTAATGGTTTTTATGGTGAAATTAGTGAGTTTTTTTCACTTGGATCTTTTGGTATGGTCTTTTAGTGAAAGTTGTGAGCTTTTTACTTTGTAACTTGTGTAATGGTTTTTATAGTGAAATTGATGTGCTTTTTGACTTGGAAATTTCTTATGGTGTTTATAGTGAAAATGTCGAATTTTTTGACTTGGAACTTTTGAAATGGTTTTATAGTGAAATTGGTGGATTTTTTCACTTGAATCATTTGTAATGGTTATTATAGTGAAATTGGCGAGTTTTTTCACTTGGAACATTCGTAATGGTCTTTATAGTTAAATTGATGAGTTTTTTCACTTTGAACTTTTGTTATAATTTATAGAGTGAAATTTGGGAGTTTTTAAACTTTGAATATTCGAAATGGTCATTTAGTGAAATTAGTGTATTTTTTCACTTAAAACATTTGTTGTGGTTTTTATATTGAAATTAGTGTTTTTTTTTCACTTTTTACTTTTGGTATGGTTTTTATAGAGAAGTTAGTGAGTTTTTTGACTTTAACATTTTGTATGGTTTTTATTGTGAAATTGGTGAGTTTTTTAAATACGAAATTTTGTTATGGTTTCTATAGTAAAATTGTTGAATTATTTGCTTTGAACATTGGAAATGGTTTTTATAGTTAAATAGGGTACTTTTTCACTTCAAACTTTTGTAATGGCCATTATAGTGAAATTGGTGCGATTTTTCACTTGGAACATTCAAATGGTCTCTATAGTGAAATTGATGAGTTTTTTGACGTGTAACTTTTGTAATGGTTTTTATAGTGAAATTGGGTAGTTTTTTGTTTTTAACTTTGAACTTTTGTTTAGGGAGAAATTGGTGATTTTTAAAATTTCAACTTTTGTAATGGTTTTTATGGTGAAATTAGTGAGTTTTTTTCACTTGGTTCTTTTGGTATGGTCTTTTAGTGAAATTTGAGAGCTTTTTACTTTGTAACTTGTGTAATGGTTTTTATAGTGAAGGTGATGTGCTTTTTGACTTGGAAATTTCTTATGGTGTTTATAGTGAAAATGTCGAATTTTTTGACTTGGAACTTTTGAAATGGTTTTATAGTGAAATTGGTGAATTTTTTCACTTGAAACATTTGTAATGGTTATGATATTGAAACTGGCGAGTTTTTTCACTTGGAACATTCGTAATTGTCTTTATAGTTAAATTGATGAGTTTTTTCACTTTGAACTTTTGTTATAATTTGTAGAGTGAAACTGGGGAGTATTTTAACTTTGAATATTCGAAATGGTCATTTAGTTAAATTAGTGTATTATTTCACTTAAAACATTTATTGTGGTTTTTATAGTGAAATTAGTGTTTTTTTTTTCACTTTTGACTATTGGTATGGTTTTTAGAGAGAAGTTAGTGAGTTTTTTGACTTTAACATTTTGTATGGTTTTTATTGTGAAATTGGTGAGTTTTTTAAATACGATATTTTGTTATGGTTTTTATAGTGAAATTGTTGAATATCGGCTTTGAACATTAGAAACGGTTTTTATAGTGAAATTGGGTACTTTTATCACTTGAAACTTTTGTAATGGCCATTATAATGAAATTGGTGCAATTTTTAACTTGGAACATTCAAATGGTCTTTATAGTGAAATTGATGAGTTTTTTCACGTGGAACTTTTGTAATGGTTTTTATAGTGAAATTGGGTAGTTATTTTGTTTTTAACTTTGAACTTTTGTTTAGAGAGAAATTGGTGATTTTTAAAATTTCAAATTTTGTAATGGTTTTTATGGTGAAATTAGTGAGTTTTTTTTCACCTGGTTCTTTTGGTATGGTCTTTTAGTGAAATTTGTGAGCTTTTTACTTTGTAACTTGTTTAATGGTTTTTATAGTGAAATTGGTGTGCTTTTTGACTTGGAAATTTTCTAATGGTGCTTATAGTGAAGTTGTCGAATTTTTTGACTTTGAACTTTTGAAATGGTTTTATAGTGAAATTGGTGGATTTTTTCACTTGAAACATTTGTAATGGTTATTATAGTGAAATTGGCGAGTTTTTTCACTTGGAACATTCGTAATGGTCTTTATAGTTAAATTGATGAGTTTTTTCACTTTGAACTTTTGTTATAATTTATAGAGTGAAATTGGGGGTGTTTTTAAACTTTGAATATTCATAATGGTCATTTAGTGAAATTAGTGTATTTTTTCACTTAAAACATTTGTTGTGGTTTTTATATTGAAATTAGTGTTTTTTTTTTTTGCACTTTTTACTTTTGGTATGGTTTTTAGAGAGAAGTTAGTGAGTTTTTTGACTTTAACATTTTGTATCGTTTTTATTGTGAAATTGGTGAGTTTTTTAAATACGAAATTTTGTTATGGTTTCTATAGTGAAATTGTTAAATTATTTGCTTTGAACATTGGAAATGGTTTTTATAGTGAAATAGGGTACTTTTTCACTTCAAACTTTTGTAATGGCCATTATAGTGAAATTGGTGCGATTTTTCACTTGGAACATTCAAATGGTCTCTATAGTGAAATTGATGAGTTTTTTCACATGTAACTTTTGTAATGGTTTTTATAGTGAAATTGGGTAGTTTTTTGTTTTCAACTTTGAACTTTTGTTTAGGGAGAAATTGGTGATTTTTAAAATTTCAACTTTTGTAATGGTTTTTATGGTGAAATTAGTGAGTTTTTTTCACTTGGTTCTTTTGGTATGGTCTTTTAGTGAAATTTGACAGCTTTTTAGTTTGTAACTTGTGTAATGGTTTTTATAGTTAAGGTGATGTGCTTTTTGACTTGGAAATTTCTTATGGTGTTTATAGTGAAAATGTCGAATTTTTTGACTTGGAACTTTTGAAATGGTTTTATAGTGAAATTGGTGAATTTTTTCACTTGAAACATTTGTAAAGGTTATGATATTGAAACTGGCGAGTTTTTTCACTTGGAATATTCGTAATGGTCTTTATAGTTAAATTGATGAGTTTTTTCACTTTGAACTTTTGTTATAA